>CM057809.1:109791198-110206198 GCA_030067965.1 Latrodectus elegans
CAGTTATGAATGCAAAGCTGAATGATAACTGCTTTCGGAATAAATGACAACCCTACCAAAAGTGTATCTAGAGGTCCTCACTCTAAACTGTAGATTTGCTCATTTTTCAAAGCTTTTGAAATGATCAAAAATAATTCTTTGATCATTATAAAAGATTCTATTTGTTCTTTTATTTTACAAAAAACTGCTTTCTTAATTAAGTAAAATTTAATTTGAATAAAAATCCTTTACAACCAGTTAGAAGATATTCTTAATGTGTAATGAATGTAATAAAATACCTTACTTCCTCAAGTCCTAAGAGATTTTTATTGTGGTCACGTTTAGTCATCAAAATTAAATAGTTATACTAATATGTAATAATAAATAAACGTAATACACATGTTCAGTAGTTTAATATTTCTTAGTCTGTTCACGAAATTCACACTTAATCTTTTTATAATCGGAAAAATTTGGATATCTAAATCTGATATTCGATACATTCAACTCACCCCTCATATTTAGAAAAAAATACATATTGCTGCGAATATTATTATTAAGAAAATAAAACTCTTCATTACAATATATTTGAAGGAAATCAAAACTGAAAATAAAGGATTTTGTGTTACCAAGACTTATTTTCATTGATCACTGAAATTTAGTGAAACCAACTTATGTGGAAAATATTTTAATTCAATTACAGCTCTTGCGAAAATATTGTATAGAATTTAGCGATATCACACAGAAGAAGACACAATATCTCAGTAAAAATATTGGAGGCAATTATCTCAGTAAAAATATATGTTATTCTAATGGAAGTTTAAAAAACCTATATTCCTTTACTTTACTTGAAAATCATCCGTATTAAGCCCATTTATGTGATATAACTATATTTACAATGTGTCAAATATAATTGTCATATACGCAATAAGACATAGAAATCATTTTAATAAAATTTGCATTAACAATAATATGCAATGACAAGGACAAACATTTTTCAATAATTTCATTTGTATATTACTATTCAGTTACTAGAAAGCGTAAACCATAATAAATAGCTCCTCTTTCGTTTTAATTTAAATTTCAACTAATATATTAGATGTTTCGGTAATATTAGAAATTACAAATAGCTTAGGAAACCATATAAACTTATTAATATATCTTTCGATATCATGATATTTCACTATATTCTTTATATTTGATTTCTGAATTATGAAAAATATTTTTCGATAATTTTCACTTGTCTATTAAATTATCATTTCGACTGAACGTCCATATTTTATCGATTGTTAACTGATTCCATTTTTTTTAAAATTGCAGTGTAATGTTTCTTCTTCACTTAGTTGAATTTTCAGAAACTGATGTTAAACTTGATAAAAATTTGCATAATATAACATGGAAAGATTTTTAAAATTTAAAAAATAACAGTTACTCTGATTAAATATTCACTTTTTATGCAAATGTATACAGTATTTTTATTCTTCCATATAATCCTTTACTGCAGCTACACATCAATTTATATTTACTTGATGCACAATTCTAATTGAATGTGGAAAAAAAAAAAAAAAAACTTTTAAGTAAAACTGAAATTAAAGTCATTCAATTACTTTGATTTCTTAACCACATTTGTGAAAGAATTCAACAAAAATATGAAGACAAACATGGCTTTTGGATAGTAAAACTTCAAAAGACCATATATTCGGATATCACTTGATATCTTGATCACACTTGAGAAAATTTAAAATTGAAATTAACATAATACTTTTGATTTTACTTTGTAATTAAAATATACAAAGAAGGAACTATGAGTTTCGGTTTAAAAGTTTTCGAGATATATACTTGTGAACTGTGGTTTTTGATTTTTAATTCGCTTTTATGTTTAAAATACAAATTCCGCGGAGATTAAAAGATACTTCCCTTAAATAAAGGGGATAAAGGGGAACAATAAATTTTAAAATAACTGCGGGGAATTACAACTACATATTTATGAAATAGGTAAAGAGAATATATTTTAACTTTTTTAATTATAAATAAGTGAAAATTTTTATATAGAGATTCATAGGTTCCACCCCCACCCCCTCCACTGGAAGCACAGAAATAAGAATTCTCATGAACAATATTATTTCATATTGTTCACATTTTATTTTTTTCATTTACGACAGGCAAATAAGTGATGAATTTTATTCAGCTGTGATTTTTATTTATTTATTAATGGGTGATAGAATTTTTAATATAGATTAATTAATAAAGTATAAATACCATTCTCCGCTCATTACATAAGAGTAAAATAAAAAACTAATGATATAATTAAACTTCCTCAATATAAATCAGATACCTTACTTATATTTATCAGTGAATGTACCCTGTCTGATGAGATAACAGATGAGAACTGTAACAGTTACACTTTTTATTTGACGGAAGGCATGACATAAACTTATGAGACATATTTGTCCCTGAATTAATGGAACAACTATTAATAAATGATATTCATATGGGATGTAAAATCCATTTTCCTTTTAAATTGTGATACTAATGGAATGACCAACGAAGACCTATCGATAAATTCAATTGAAAACCTTCTCTCTCTCAACTATGAAAATAATTTAAATAATTTCAATATTTCATAATTTTCAGTCCCTTCCTTTAATAACTCCATTTCCTCAGGAAAAATGAGAGGGAAAAATAGTTAATTAACAGTAATTTAAATCAATGGTTGCAAAAACCCTTACGGCTTTTTTTAGCAGCATATACATTTCCAATTGTATATGGTGCAAAAATTATTTTGTTTTAATTTACTTATTTGTGCTATATAGGAAGTTTCTATATTTGCAAAAATTATGACAATTTATGGCATACAGAATTTTATTTGTTGAGCTTAATTAGAAATTATTTTTGTTAAATTATTCTTTTTTTAATTTGCAATTGAATGTGTTCAGCTATTAGAAATAGAAATTTAATAAAGCAGTAGGAATTGAAATGCCAATTCTTATTTACTGGTGTTTACCATTTATGTTAACAAATTTAATAACGTAAATCCTTTAACTATATTTGTTTTTGAAAAAATTAAATACTAAAAAAATACCTGAAGCACTAAATCCATTCTATATTCGCCGTAATTACATTATGAAAGAAATAAAGTATGAATTTATTACATACGATGAGATTGATGAAGAAAATTGATTAATAAAAACAGGCTAATTATTGATGGTATTGACATTTCTTTAAAAATCATGTGTATATACATATCACTTGGTATTCTATTTTAAATAAAATTCTGTAATTCCATAATTTGCTACCAACAGAACAGTGATCAGACTGAGATGCTAATACAGGACACATTTCCGTAAATGGATATTTAATAAATTTGGATTTCTTCCTTCAAACGTAATTTCCCTGGATGAAGCTAAACTATTCATCTTCGATATAAGAGACTGATTAATGCTGCAATCTATCATTCAAGTAGCCCATGCAAATGGGAGAATTCAACATTGGCATTACTGAAATGATAAACTTCATAAAGTCCTTTATGCGAGGAAGCAAATTCACTTCTCATAATATTGCGTCATTATTGTATATAAATACATTAATTTCTGACATTTCAAGTCTGCATTTTATGCATTATTAACATAAAATTGCTTTAAGGCTTTATGGTTATAGTAAATATATATGCAACATTTTAAAGCTTACATTTTTCATTTAAGTATATTTAAGTAAATTATCAGTAGTATTGTAAATGAAAATTTACCCCTTCATTGCATATTACTGCATAAATGACCAATAAATACTTCAAAAACTAATTTCCCTTTAATTGATTTTCCTTATTAATAAATATTTTTTTCAGTAAAGAAACCTACGCAAGCTTCAACGTAATTCGTTTATTACATGCATTTTTCATTTATTTATATGCGATAAATAGGTAATAAAAATTAATTTCCTATGACGATCTATCCATAATTTCTATTAGTACATATGTCTATATCTTCACTCTTCTATTAGCAGCCTAGAGGCCCTCCATCATTTTCACATTGTACTACAATTCTCTTTTCCCGTTTTAGTGACAGCCCGAGACTAATTACTGTATGATAAAGTACTAGCTTGAATGATCTATTCATATGTTCTCTGATGCGAGACGCCTAATGAATTCAGTAGATCGCCATCAATCTTCTTAATAGGAATAATTGTGGGCAGGATACCCAAATCACTTCAGCCGTGTCCACATTGCTTGTTGCTGCAAACTGGAAATGAACGAAACCTTTTTCTACATAACTTCTATTTATTATTCAAGACCTTATGATTGTATTTTATCCCAATTTCTCTTAAACTATCAAGATAATTAGAAATTTTGTAAGAGAGAGAGAGAGTTGTTCTTCAATATATAACAGCACAAGGTAGTTTTAAAATAGTTGTGAAATATAATTTAATGCCATTCAGATATATTTGACCTTTAAAATTATCTTACCTAGTATATGATCTTAATTTACCGTAAGAAAGCACTGATAAGAATACATCTTAACTCTTTTACAATTGAGAAAATAGGAAGCAAAAAATGTTCGATTTTTGTATCATTCTGCAATTGTGGTTTCCTATCTGTTCACTCAAGGCTATCTTCAAGCAGTTCACTGCCAAAAAGCTCGATCTTAGGCATTCATTAATGAAAGCATTATTAACTCTGCAAATGAACATTAACTGATCATAGCTATTGTAAGACTTCTTATGGGATTCACTTTGTATAACTTACCAAGAGGACATTTCATACATTCTAAGATTTACTTACATCTTTCAAAAAGAAAGCACCCCCAAGTGATTGATTCTCATCCCTAATTAAAACTTGAAAATCATTTATTCCCATTCTTTTTGAAACGTCGCTTCACAAAACTGGAAATACACCTTTTGGATTCATCGTGGTATAGCAATTGTATCACGTTCTTCTGAAGTAAGCTCCTAGGTTCACTATTGATTCCTGGACAATGGTGAAGTGTGTTTCCTTTCTATAGATTAGGAGCGGATGGATCAGATTTTCTTTACAACAAAGTCTCTTAGGCATCATTGCACACCAAAAAAAAAAAAAAAACATTGCTAACCTATTGGAGTAATTATAACCTATTCACTGAACGGTGTCTAATCATCCAAACCCTGTTGTTCAGATATGCGTGACATGGTAGAATACCTAACCTTTCTTTTTTTAAAAAAAGTATGCTCTTACCACAAAGCGAGGTTGTAATAAGTTCTAATGTCAATGCAAAAATGTGTGCTTTACAAGCTCATTTATATTAACTTTGAAATTATTCGTTGAATTGCTTTATTTAATCTTAAAATAAACCATAGAGATACAGTTCATAAACTGTTAAAATGATAAAAAACAGATCACGAAACAGATATTAGCATGAAATATATTATTTTAACTTCATTATCGCATAATATTTATTTACAAAATGTGAAGGGCATAGTAAAATGCAGAATAGAATTATTTTGCTTCAGTAATTATATAAAGTTATCAGTACTTTATCAAAATTGTTTATTTAAATGTTATGTGCGTATGCATTTATCTCAGATTTAAGTATATTCATTCATTGGAATTTCACAATGCGTGATATTTATTAAAATAATGAAGTTAATTTCAACCGATAACTTTTAAATTAGATGAAATAAATAGTTATTTATGGTGAGAGAAAGAATTTCTATGTTGATTTAATTACTTAAGTTAAAAATATACTTTAAATAGTAAAAATGAACTGTAAAATAAATTTTATTTTACGGTAAACTTAAGAATATCTTGTTTTGATAAAATAAAAAAATAAATAAACAGTTTGATAAGAAAATATATCAAATGGATGAGTGTTTTTTAGTTTTCATCCCCTCACGTAATTTGCAATTACCATTTTAAAATGGGCAAATTTATAAATAATACGCAAATATCTGAGCGCATCCTATTTTAATATTATTTCTTATTTTTTTGAGACTGTGTGATTTTTTATAATCACATTACTTCTTTATTTTAGTGACGCATTCTTACAATATCCTTTCAATTCAGCCTTTATTCTATTTATTGTAATGAACAAAAATATGAATATAATTTCTAAAAACTGATTTGTAAGAAACTTTGAGAACATAATTAATTTTTCTATCCCGTAAGGGAATTTTATATGAAATTTTAATTATATGAGTCAGCAGTACAGGAAATGTTGGCATTGCGTCGTATACAGACGTAAGATTGCTGTAAGACGTTTCAATATACTCTTTGCCTTCTGGAATTCCCCGATTCACGTTCAAAACTCCTGACTCCACATTCCAAAGGACGTCCATGCAGAAAGCAGGAGAGTAATCTCGATCTCCAGCTTCTCAACAGTGACTGGAATTGAACCCGAAAAAGAGCGCGGTCTTATCTCAATAAGCTCACGCGAAACTCCAGAAGTTTATGGATATCGTTCCATTGACAGTACCAAAATTGTACAAGTAATTGTAAACGTATTTTGTATAAATATTGATTACAAAAATATATTCATTAGGCACCCGTGGAAATCGTTAGGGGAACAAATATAGGAATCAATTTACAATGTAATATTTTTTACAGGAAAAATTCTAATGTATTTTTGATAGCGAAAATTTTCTTTACTAAATATTTTACAATGAATATTTAAGTATGTGTGTGTGCTTTAGGAAAAGTTCAAAAAGAAATGTATGCTGCTTTTATTCAAAATATATTAATTATGACCTAAGATGTATGTTTTCAATAAAGAAAATTACTAAGCCCCAATGATTCTGGTGGATTTAATCACTGAATTGATAATATGAGTATATTATCATCTTATAAGGAAATTTTATATCATAAGGAGTAGGCAAATTGATTTGAAAGTTAAATGCCCCCCACTAGCCTAATTGAATCATTTTAAACTACAAAAAACCTGAAAATTAAGATAATCCTCTACTGGGTCTATTCATGAAGTTAAAATTGAAAAAAATCCTACGTAAGAAGAGAAGTGTCAATCTTAAGTAATCGATGCTTCCAAGGTTTGCGGAAGATTAATATGAGTAAATATTCAAGAGTTAATGCAACTGTGCAAACTCAGTTTTGAGATAAGATGAAGATGAAAACATATTACATGAATGAATGTTCGCAATAAAGGATTTTTTTCACTGTTATGTCATAACGCCTTTTTATTTTTATATATGGAATGACTAATGAAAGGGCATCATATTTGCATAACTAATATAATACAATAAAGTAACATTAAGATAATATTAAAAATAACTAATTTTGTCCTATTTGGGCATAAATTCACTACAGCTTTTTGCTATTTCTTATGCAGTTTATTGCGTCAAGTGAAGAACAAAAAATTGAATGTGAAGGAAAGAAAGACGTATTTATTCTCCCCAGTCTATACCGCATAAAAAGTACTCTCATTTAAAACAGAGTGGTAAAGTTTATTTTGATTTTATACACGTTTATGATACAGTAATAATTCGACAAATACTGTTTTGCGATTGACGAGAAATGGGACAAAGAAATATCAAACGTAATTAATATAAATCATGAAATTGCAAAATTGTAGCATAAATCATGAAGCAATACTAAGAATTATTTATATCCGAACAAGAAAATGATATTGGACTTTTATAAGTTATGAGATAATTTTATATTAGAGTTGTCAACAAACGTAAGTTTAAAATCCAATCAAACGAATAGCAACAATATTGTATATAAACGTCCTTTTATGCATTCAAAGTTTACAGCATTTGACCATATTTTCTGTGAAGCAATCAACCATTGCAGAGTTAAGCAATCTTTATTTCTCCATTGCTCACATTAAGATTAAAGACAAACTGCAGATTTCTAATGAGATTCGGCATGATTGAGTGAGCCTATTACTTCATATTCATAATACCTGTACCTTCCAGACGTTTTAGTATTGACAAAATAGAATCTAATACTTCATTTGAATTCCATACAACAATCCCAAACCTTGTCTGTAAACCTGGTCTGAAAGATTTTCCAAGAAAATCGTATCCCAGACCATGGCAAGACTTAGAATGTGGGCTGTTCTGGAGCAGATTGCGTATGCTTGTGCTTTCTTGACTTTTAAAAGATTTTCATCGAGTTACAATGCAAATAATGACTTACTGATGAGCATAATTTTACCTCAGTCACAGTTTAATTGTTTTAAGTCCTGCTCCTATAGATTGGACTCATAGAAGAACATAAAATTGTTATTATTGAGAGTTCATTTCATTATTGTATGGTCTTATGCCCATAGTAGGGGCCAATATTGGTTTATCAATGGTCACCTCAATCAAACATGTCCCACATGTGGAAATTGCTCTTAGATTCAATTTGGTTACTTAAGCAGTGTATTATTACTTCACTGAGGTCGTATCTTTTGACCATCTGGAAACGAATCTTTAAACTCATTTTGATTTCAATTCTTTTTAAAATTAGGAAATTACGGAATCGTGAGCTCCACAGAATCGAGAAACATTTATAATTGATTGTTCCTGTGTGTGTGTGTGTGTGTGTGTGTGTGTGTGTGTGTGTGTGTTGTGTGTGTGTGTTGTGTGTGTGTGTGTGTTGTGTGTGTGTGTGTGTTGTGTGTGTTGTGTGTGTGTGTGTGTGTGTTGTGTGTGTGTGTGTGTTGTGTGTGTGTGTGTGTTGTGTGTGTGTGTGTGTGTGTGTGTTGTGTGTGTGTGTGTGTTGTGTGTGTGTGTGTGTGTGTGTGTGTGTGTGCTTTAATAGATTCGCACCAGTGTGTGTATGCTCAGTATGTTTCATTCTTCTTCTGGAAACCATAGAAACAAATTTGCTTTAAAACAAATATTGTATCCAAAGTTCTTTTCATGAATTTTGCTGTTATTACGGAATATATTCTATTTCTTATCTACTTTTTCAGCAAATTACATCCCCTGAAATTTAGACCAGCTTCTAAAAATTAATTAAAATTAAAAATTAAGATCTTTGTGCTTAACTTTTAGAAGTATTAAAGTTATAACCAAGAAAAAGTATAGCTTGTAACAGGTTTGATATTGAAGTGTGAAATTAGTGCAGAATTACAATGTCATTCATCATAGCATCATCGCTTATCGATTGTAAAGAAGCTTAAATAAAATACTAGAAACGTTTTTTTCCTCGGTGTCTAATAGTCTTGATTTAAATGCTGTAAAGCACTGCTGATTTCTAAATGCGAGAACATGTGTCAGGTAGTCATCAGGAACGAGAGTAACGGTTGGTTTAAAAAAATCTTAGTTCACATCATTAGATCATCAATTTTTTGTATAGCCAGTTCGATGTGCAGCAACAATGATCTTAAGAAGCATAGAAATAATACATGCTATACACATCCTGCAAGCTGTATGCTTATTACACTTCTATATCATTCATAATTCTCTAAAAATTCATTTTTTCATCGATCTCCAAATCGAACACAAATCAGAAACTTTTAGTTTATTTGGGTATAGTTTTTTTGTTAAATTTTTATAATTTCCAACTTTATTTTCAAATATATAATGCATAAAATAATAATTTTTAAAATGATATTTAGTTTATTTTTTAAAATCAACTGTTTTTAAAAACAATCTCTCTAAGATTTTTTTTTTTTTTTTGGTCTGGTTGCTATTGTGTGTTTCTGGTTTCACATAAAAATCCTACACAAAATTAGAAATTTGCTAATGTATTTGCTGCTAAAATATATAAGAATATTATTTCTATACAAAATTTAGCATGACAGCATGAAGACCACTGTTGTAAGCAGATGAACAGTAGAAATTAGCTGAATTGAATTCTTTATTAAGATAAGGCAAAAATTGCATTTTAAAATAAGCATAAAAATACATTTAGAAGCTACGTTGGATAAGTACGATACACATTTCGAGTTACATATCAAAAGGCTAAACACAAGCTACTACCGTCTTATTATACTGAATCATGATTAAATCACGAGATGGACGCTGAAAGTGATACCTTCCTATTCACGCGACACCAGGGGCATTGTGACACGGACCATTTAACAACCAAGGCTTTTAAAGAACGAAGGTTTTCGAGCGGTCGATTCGATTACTCGGGTCACATATCAAACCTACAGCATTTTGGATATAAAAAGGAAGCTTTTCTTTAATTGTTATCACTCTTACTGTTATTTTGCAATTGACGAGTAGTAAAAGAAATGAGGTGAAAAGCTCTCTATTAAAAGATAGAGAAGTTGACTTTAAAATTGTAAATAAATGAGATCTGAATCAAAGTATTTGTGTTGATGAAAATATATTAAGTATATTTGGAGTGACAAAAGAGTTCAGGGTTCAATCTCAACTACTGTTGAACAACCGGAGATGGATATTGCACTTTTGCCTTCTGGATGCATGTCTGTTTAGGTATGTGCTTGTGAGTTTACCAGGTTTCCTCCTTTGCGACATGTGAATACGCCGCACTATCGATGAAAATTTACGTGGTGAACATTAAAATGTCTTACAGCAACTTTATGTCGTTAATGTCTTCGATATATTCGGCGTCAAATTACATTTGATTTGGGCTCACCATGGCCTGTTGGTAGTACAGAGCGCTTCAGAGTGAAAAGTACCCAAGTTCGATCACAAACACTGTTGAATAACGGGCGATGGGTAGAGCGCTTCTGCATCTTGCGTGCACGTTTGCCAGGATTGATACTCGGGAGGTTCCCGGGTTTCCTCCCTTGTGACACGTTAATAAAACCCACTGTGTAAGAAAAGTCCTCCCGAAAGGCAATTTTCCCCGATACGCGTTAAGATGCCTAATAACAGCTTTAAGACGTCCGGCTGTCTACTGTGAAAATTATACTCGAATGATATATGAGCTACTGAAGGAACACATGTGTGAACATTGTTAAAATTACCAGCGTGCGTAAAATCATGGAAAAATTGGTATACAAAAAAACAATAATTTTGAGTCTTGATTTCATCTTTTAAAGACAAAATAAAAAAGAAAAAAAATATTATAAAGCGATAAAAAAGAAAAAAATATTATAAAGCGATAGTATTTGTTGATTGATAATAAATTGAGGAAATGCTTCCTATTTAATTGCGTGGAATTTAAAGTATATAAATATGAACTTTAAATAAATACATTAAGCAGATGTTTTATTTTATGAAAGAATATGAATATTATACTAGTCCTCTCGTAGGATTATGTAAGCATTACTGTAAGGGGCAGTATTAATATTATGATGGCAACACGTATACCCTAAAGTATAGTTTATTACATATATAATACCTTCTAAGCATATGTCCTACGTGTTTATGGTAATAGTTTCTAAGCGTCTTAGGAATTCTATTGATCAAATATTTCTTTTAGTTGTATGTATTTTTTTCTATGCAAGTATCTAACGCCAAGAACTGAATATGAATTTTTAAAATACAGAATATTGAAAACACGATCCTTATTATGTTGTCAATATAAATTTTGTGCATGATATTTTTTCTTCCTTTATAGCCATGTATTTCAAATTTTTGTCTTGAATACGTCTCTAGTAATTTGAGCTCCCAGAAAAATATTCTCTATTGAATAATTTCGTAGCTTAGGTTGTAATGTTCTGTTCTAGTTTTGTAGATGTTTATCTTCACTTCACGTCAATTTATATTCCAAAGTTAATATGTTTTTCGCATATATTTTATAGTTTATTCTGCGAAAATACAAATTTTTTGATGTCTTTTTTATTACTTTTGTGTCCGCTGAAAAATTAAACGAACTTTTAAAATTACATTAATTTTCTTTTTTATTAATAAATTAATGTACTAATTCATTAAACAGAGCAATGACAGAAAGACCAACAAATTATAAATTTTAAAAACTTATTTTTTGTTAAGAAAGAAATTGAAATTCGAAGAATGACTTAAAAATACCGTTTAATTGCGTTTTTATTAGTAAGTAAATTGTAAATAGTGAATTGTAATCAGTGAAAACAACTAATCTGAAAAACAGCTAAGAAAAAATAATGATTATAGTGTTAGGATACTCCTCATTCTCTTCACATGATAGCGCTGTACTCATTAGGAGAGGAGGGAATCCGCTCCGGCGACTAGTGTCTCGAGACCGAGCCTGGAGCCTCGATTCCCAGACGATTTTGGCTGATTCAGTGACTTGGCGATGTTAAGCAAGCGATTAATTTGTCTGGCTAGGAAGTTTACCTCAGTGTTAAATATGGCGGATTTCACAATTACGTATTCCGTTTTCCTTTAGAAAAATGTATCGATTTAATATTGTTATATTTTTATAAATATAACAAAGTATTATTCAATTAATTCGTCGGTAAAAATATATTTGAGGGGGCCCCTTGACGAGATTGGTGATTTTGTTTAAGCATTCAAAAATAATGGTTAAATCTAAACCAATCAGAAACTTTAATGGATTTCAGAATAGTATTTAGTTACCATAAATAGAACAACATCGCCCAGTTTGGCGATAAATTTGGCAAAATTCAAGGGGCACCCTCATTTATAGTCTAACCAATTCTTCATGAATATAATTTCTTTATATTATGAGAACAATGGATGTGTGCGTATTGCGTTTACATGATCTTTTCCTCTCTAAACATTTGGCTACTTAGCATTGTTGTATTTTCGTAAATATAGCAAAGAATTTGTTTATTAATTCATTATGAATATGAATATAAATTCTATGCATTATTAAAAAATTAACTATTTATTCATGAATACTTTACTATTGTTTATAAATACGTAAATTGCTATGTTTATTAAACAGACTATGCAGAATCAAGCTTAAGCTTCTTTTGACATAATAATTACAAACAAAGTAGCTGAAAAATATTTTATACGAAGTTTCTGCTTGGGAAAGAATTTTATGTTTTGAAATTTATTTACCGCGATATTTTGATTTAATTAAAGGAAGATAAAAATTATAATATGATGTGAATCATTGTTTCTTTGCAAAAATATTTTCTCCTAATTCATATTCTTTATTTTCATCACTGTTCAAATTCATTCTCACAATCATGAAGTACATCGTCACTGAGTTAATCAGTATCTACTGCAGAAGTATTCATCTATGAGAACTTACAGAGTTCTATCTCTTTTTATTTTTGTACACTATTCCTTAGAAATAAAATGGTTAACAAGAATATGAAAATAATCTGGAATACAAAACTGAGCTGCTTATAAAAAAATTTGGAAGCAGTATTTGTAGCAATGAGTCATTCCAATGTTATATGAATTCTGAGAAACGTTTATTGCACATGAAGAAAGAAAAAGCAGGTAAGAAATAAGAATGCCCATTCCAAGGATACTGAAAAGATGATTGATTACAGATAAATAGTTCTCCCCGGCTTTTTGATTTTCAAAACATGGTATGACTCTAGTCCACATGCTTTTCAATGAGTTAATGCACACAATATCAACTGATTTATTTTTGCGGATGACTCTTTCCATTTATGACTTTTGAATGTTGCATTGAGGGAACCGCTCTCTCTCCGTTAAAAACTATATGCCGAAGCTTAAAGCTTGACTTCAAATGATTGAAAATAAAGATTAGTATGAGAAATATATGGTCATTTTACTTAGTATCACATAAGAGAACTAAACTTAGGGAAGTTTATATTGCATATTTAAATAAGGTATAATACCTATGATTGTATTTGTGTGAAGCTTCAATCTTTTCATCACTCAAATTTATTCTGTATTTGTGAACTGCTTATTTTAATAAAAATGATTTTGTAAAATATACAAAATCAGCTGTACAAATTCAGAATCTGATGTTATGAATGTACCAATTAAAATATTATGGAGATTTATAATTTAAAATTATGTTATTAATGCATCTTATATTTTATGACATTTATTACGCTTTAAATAAAGTTAATTTCACTGACCCTTACCTGGTTAAAGAAAAAACATGGGTAATTCATATTAAAAAAAACTATGCAAATTACACAAAGCCAAATTCAAATTGCATACCAATTAGTAGGATTTAAAAATTAAATGTTAATATTTTTAAGTCAATTATTTGCTATTTATACTAGCCAATATATGAGTCAGCTCAAGTTGTTTGCAAATAAAATTATTAGTTACCAAAAAAATATTGTTTATAAATAAAATTACAAACAACCTAATTTATTTCATAGACATTAATACCTTTTTAGAATTTAATATTGAAATATTCATTGAATATATTATGAATAAATTCTAAGAGAATCTTTCTTTTCCAAAAAAATACCTCTCATCCAAAACAAATTTACATTCAATTATAATAACCTAAGTAATAATATTAGACTTAAATCCATTCTTTAAGTCCTTGGTGCTCTAATGAACTCATTCTTCTTCAATCAATCATCTCAGTTCATCTGAAACACATACTTCAGCATATTTTCCTGTTCACATGAAAATCTGTTATACCAATGTTCATCTACCCCTTCCCAGCTCTATTTTCTTAACTTCCAAAGTTCCCACATTTACCATCTAGTAAGCATCTGATTTAGTAAATAATAGGGGTAAATAATAGGTGCAAAGAATTTTATGAAACATTTTCCTGGAAACAAAGAAAATTAAGAATAAATTTTAAAAATTTGCCTTCATAGCTTATATTACGTAATTTAATATATTTAATTATAAAAAAATTGTAATGCGTTAACTTAGAGTTTAATTTTAAAGGAAAATATATGATAATTTATAAATAAATCTCAATCATAAAACAACTGACCATCCATATTTTAGAAGTGCTTTTTAAGCAATACAATAATATAAATATAGCAATTGATGGAAACAAATTTTAGTATATTTAAACGATAATTCGAATTGCTTTTTATGCAATTATTCCGTAGTTCAATACTTGCATATTTAAATTGTTTATGTAAATTTAATTTAATTTATGAGAACTACCATTGTTAGAAAACCAGATGGTATTATTACTTGCTAGATTTAGAGTTATTAAGTAATAAAAATTATAAATTACTATCATTATTATGCAATAAAGTGATTATGTATGGAAATCTTATTTATTCAAAAGCTATTTATGGAGAAATAGTTTTAATATATAACCAACATATTGTTTTACTACTGCTTATGATCCCAAAAATGCTTAACACATCAGGAAGTACACTTAGTACACTGATGTTGGAAGTCACATAAGGGAATGCTTCACCCTAATGAATTTTATTAAAAAATTAACTATAAAAAATATTTCATTATAAGCAACAATCGTACTATTTAATTGGGAATTTATAATAATATTCCTAAGAAATGATTTTAAACGTTTAAGGAGATCAAACAATTCATAAATTATACAAGTAGAATTATGTGCTTGTAATGGATAATCTGAATCATTATTTATTTCTAACAAACAGAATGATTTTCGCAAATAAAATTTTCTCATTTTGTGCTTGAAATTGTAGTTTTATCCTTGTATCTTGGACTTATAAAACATTCGCCATTCTTCTATTTTTTTACTTTTTGTTGAATATTGAATAACTTTCCGTTTACTTTAATTAACTTCATTGATTTCGTTTGGCAGAATTCTTGAGAAAACATTTGGATAGTTCCTATCTTCAAATGTGTCTCGATAAATTATATCGCTTAGTATTTAAGAAATTTCATTTATTTTGCATATTGATTTGGAGGATTCTTTATTGATATTAAAACAACTCCTGTGAATATATCTTCAACATTTTATGTGGAATAAAACAACCATCAGCCATCTGGTCGTATTTTTAGCAGAATGTAGACAGTTATTTCATTTACTGTAACTATCATTCCTTCTGTTGCATTTCTAAATTCGAATAATATCTTGTTTTTTCGTATCAGTTTCATCAATGATCAAATTGTAAGATGTTTAATATTTTGTTTTTCTTTATTTTAAACGAATATTTGTTTATCAATATCTTTTCTACTTATTCAGATTCTTCACTTCTTACATCGCTGTAAATAAATTCACTATCATGAGAACTGTATATTTCTTCAGCTTGTAAATCCTTATAGGTTTGATCAATATCCTGCTGAAGATTCAACTTCATCAGATAGAATTCTCAAACGTTCCATCTCATTTTTATATTCTATTGGTTTTCAGTTATATACCTTTTATTTTAGAAATAAAATGGCAAACAAATGTACAAAAACACTTGCAAATAAGAAACTTCTACTTTTAAAAGAAATTTTGAAACAATAGTGGTCACATGGGGCAAAGAATCATCCCCGATAAAATATTAATTCTAGAAACTATCATTTCAAATGAACAAAGGAAAAACATGTAAGAAATATCAATATTCCATTGTTATTTTTTATCTGTTCTCTCTCTGTCCAAGGGGAGTGCCAGACTGTAAGATACTGAAAGGATGATTGATTGCAGATTAATGGTTTCCCCAGGTTTGTTGATTTTCGAAGCATGGGGTTACAGTGGTTTACACAACAACTAGCGGGGTTGTGTAAACCACTGTAACTCAGTGATATCCAGGAATTTTAATTAAGTTTTTAACAGTAATTTTAAATGAAAAGAAGTATATATATATATATATATATATATATATATATATATATATATATATATATATTCTTAAAATTAATTTAGTATCAATTACATCCAGGTTAAGAAATATATTTTAAATTAGAGAGTTCTTGATACTCTCTCTGGAACTCTGTCGAAATAGTAAGATTATCCTTTCGCGTTGCATTCAGTTATAGTGAGGACTAGAAAAAGGAGAGCTGAAGCATGGCATTCCACCTCTTGTCACTAATACTCTGTTGTCAGTTATATTGTAAAATATTTTAATCTGTTACTAAACATAATTAAGAATCCTGTTATATGGAAATGCACTTTGTTTTTAAATGAATTTAAATATTAATTTTATTTTTCATTTATTTAATTAAAAGCATATAAATTTCATTTGTTTATGAGAACTTTTATAAATATGAACTAAATCTTTACTTCTGAAAATTTCAATAAAGAAGCTTTTGTTTCTAAAACATTATTATTTCGTAAAAAAAGATAAAGTTTTCTTTAGTTCTGAGAATGTATAATTTAATTTTGAAAGTTATCAAAACCTTAGTTTTTTGTTAGTATTGATGTCTAGAACCAATTTTCACTTATTTACTTGAACTTTAAAATGAAGTTGTTTATTTCTTATGCATAATAGGAAATTTTTTATTTAATATAGTAATTTTGTTTCTTTAAAATTCTTATATTTAATTTTATCTCCCAAAAGGAAGAAATACAAATGTATCGCATGCTTATATCTTCAAGCATTGTTGTAAAAAAAAATTTTTTTTAATTGTTTAAATTTTTTTCTGGATGAAAAAGTTTTTTTATCCTAAGCAATATCATTGAGCATTAGTAAGAATAATTTATAAACAAATATGAAGTATGTGAGGAACTTCATATGTAAATGAATTATTTTGTGAATTCAATCAGGATATATTATCTATAATTTTATTAACAAAATGCAACCAAAAACTATTCAATGAAAAATATCAATAAAATTATAAGCATGCATACTTATTTTGGAATTATGTATTTTTGTGGATATTTATCTCAATTTGGAAACAGTATTTTAAATGTTATGTTCAATAGCATCAATTTTTTGGGAATGAAGAATTGTTTAAGTTCAACAATCCACTGAGCTTTTTCTTTTTTTACCAAATGTTATAATAATTAAATAATTATTATGTAGATTGTTTAGCTATATAATCTTATACAAATCAAAAATTGTATTCATGAAAATACAGATGTCTGTTAAATATGCAAACAATTTCTCTTGTAAGTTTTAGTTATCTATTTTTTTATAAATAAATCCATAAAAAGTGAAGAATATTTTTATTAAAGTTTTAAAAATGATGGATGAGTTAATTGTTTTTATAATAAATTGTAACAGAGCAACGCCCTCTAACGATCATAAACGGACTGAGAGAACCAGATGAGAGAACCCTAGAGACTGCTGCTGCTCGAGTATGATTGTCAGAGTTTTTTTTTTTTTTTTTTTTTTTTTTTTTTGTGTGTGTGTGTGATTTTTCTGTATTTCACATAGATGTTAAATATAGAAATAAGCTAGCTGTGTGCAAAATTATTCTTCACACCTATGACACAAAATTTAATTTTAAACTGCAAATAATAAAATTATAAATATACAATCAATGCAAAACATATTTTGAAATTAAAATTTTCTTTTTACTTTTAAAATGAAAATTATTTTGTATAGACAATTAATATTTTTAGTTTTAAATTTACATAATGATTTAAATAGATGATGTGTGTGTTTTCTACAATAAACTTACATAATGACAAAAGAACAAACATAATATATTAAAGTTTCTTTTCAAGAATATAATCTTTACCAGTAAACATATACATTTAGCTGCAGCTTTTAAAAACATTTTACAAAATTACATTCCTTTGAAATTTTTGGTAAAATATGTAGATTATACAGTTACAAATTGATAATAACATATTCCTGAACTTTATATCAAAGTTAACCATCTAAAAATATCATTGTAATTTTATAAGCTAAATTAAGTTTAGCACAATTATGAAAATAAAAGTATATATATTTCTCTCTCTCTCTCTCTCTCTCTCTTTCTCACACACACACACACAATACTCTGAATGAAATAAAAAAAAACATTATTTTCTAAAATACTTTATAATTAAAAAAAATGTTAAGTATTTATTAGTTCTTTTTGTATTAATTTCCATCAATAAATATATCAGATAACATGTATAAAAAACTTAATAATAAAATACATATTTTTGAATGTAAAATATGCTTAGCAATTCTTGAACACTGAAATATTTCCTGTAAATTAAAATTTTGTATATAGAATTTTTTTTTTTAAATATTACCTTAAACTAACATAAAGTCATATTTTAAAGTCTAACTAGTGAATTTAATTTTCAGTGTTGTTAGGAGATGGCATAATTTGTTGTCTTTTTTTGGGCCTTTTTTGATGGCAATCTTTGATGCATTTCAAAATTTTTTATGACTTTTTGAATCGAGTTACAGTTATTGTGTATTTGAAGCTTGCGATTTATAATAGAATTTTTAATTTAAAAGATAGACTATCTACACATTAAATAAACTTTTTTTTTTTAATTTTGCAGTTTTTTTAATTAAGCTTGTTGAAACAACATTCTCATGTATGAAAAAAAAATTTTTTTGATTAAACATGACACAAATTTTAATTAAATTAAAAAAGAACAACTTGATCTAATAAATTTATAATTAAAAAAAATACTTGAAATAATTAAACCAGGCATTTGTCATATAAGCATGGTAAAGCGACAAATTATTAATATTTTGTTTTATATATTTAGTGAAAAAATGTATTTAATTTCACTCTCAATTTTTTACACAAGATATTTTATTCCCATTTATGTAACTTTTTGTTTTTCAAATAGATGAGTTGTATTCTTCAATTGAACTACAGGTGTTCAATCTTTGCAACTTGTGAGTTATATCATTTAAAATTTTTCATTTAAAAAATAGGCAATGTAGACACTAAAAAAATATTTTATTCTGCTGTTTTTTTAGTGAAATTTATATTGCATCCAAAGTTTATTAAAACAATTCATGTAGGTTAAAAATTCTTTAAACAATTTTTATTTTGAATTGACAAACATTTTAAGTTTGGCTTTAGAAAAAAAAATTGAGATACTAATTTATAATTAAACCATGATAAAGTGTCAAAAGCAATTTAATCAAGTTTATTTTGTCATGGCATTTTATTCCGATATATGTTTATCCTTATTAAAATGCCGAAATCTGAAGGAAAATATGATATTTGCAATCCACCCTTCTTTGGTACCTGCGTATTAACCTATTGACCATATTCGCGAAAAAATAAATGTCTTCAGCACCATATAAAATACAAATAAAGTTATCTATTTCTATTTTAAATATGGGGCTAAAATATAAGTAAACTATTCCGCTTTTCCTTCATATTTCAAAAAAATATTAAAATTTTCAAATATAAATAAACAAATCGACTAATATGAACCTTGTTTTAAATTAGACCGGGGAATAAGAAACCATAGGGTTGCTAAAATTAAGCCTAAACAAGAGTCACATTTTATACCGCCAAATTTTTTATTGCAACTACTTTCTTCAAGAGCGCATGTGTTAGAATTCCCATCTGGAGCCGACATTCCGTGCCCGGTCTCCAGACACTACTGCTCCGGCGGAGAGAGATTATCATTGACCAGCGAACGAGGAGGTTTAGCTGGCTGTCCTTGGGTGTTTGTTCTGTTGGCCGTGTAGGGCCATAATCAAAAATTTCTATTAATTATAATTTTAATTACAATATTATATTAATTATTAATTTTTAAATAAATGTTTGTATTTGTTCGAGTTGTGCTTTACAGTCTGTAATAAAGCGTTTAATTTAAAAAAAAGTTAGTTGCCATTAATTCTCCAAGTAGTCTCCGATGTTTCTCATAATTTCACAGAACTTTTTCATGGGCTAGTGCCCCACACTTTGAACAATGTAATAAGAATAAAGGAATTTACTAATTACGAGTACCATCAATAATATTTTACACTTGCTTTTATATAAGGACTTTAATATTGTGTTTGAGTGCACTTTTATACAAACAAAATTGACTAAATATTGGTTTTTCATCTATCATTAGAAAAAAATAGCGAGTTTGCTGTTTTTATACATCATTTAAGCTTTTGCCTTCAAATTCATGCCTCTTGAAAATTCAAGAAGATTTTCATAAGTAAAGAAATGTTTGGATATGTGAAAAAAATAACTGCTCTAATATAGTTGAATTTAATTCAGTACCTTCTAATACTGAACTACTGAATTTGAAAGGGAAAAATAGAAAAAGCCGCTACCTGTGTTCTGTTGGTAGTGAGTCTACATATTAACTTTCCAATCTAAATCATACGAATTTTATTAATAGAATTTTTTTTTTTATTTATAAAAAAATTTATTTTGATCATGTAAATTTCATTTACATAAGAAAATAGAGTCGTCGATGTGTTAGAAACCATTGCATACGTAATCGTATGCAATAGTTTCAACGCACACATCAACGAGAAATACTTTAATATTTTAGCTCCTCCCGCATTGACTAATAGTTGGAATCTATCATTGGAAATAATAGTTGGAATCTATCATGAATTTTCAGGTACGAAACCCAGAAAACTACCAAGCACCTATCCCAATCATGCATGAAAAAGCGAAGCATCCCTCACACAGTGACCGATATCGAACCTAGGATCCTACAATCTAAAAAAAAAAATGTCCAATCACTTTGACTACGTCCTTTTCTTATTTCAGTGTTGCAAAATACTTAGACTCATCCTATGATTTGATAATTAAATTTTACTTTTTTTAAACGAGTCTTGTTCCGAAATTAAAATTTGTAGCCATTACATACGCATAAACCTTGTTATAGTTTCTACTTTAGTAGCACTTCAATCATGAAATAGAGCTTATTTGTACAACTTAAAAAGATTTTGTAATTTAACTCCATAATGAGTACATTTCATAAAAAATTCGTAAATTTTCAGTAAAGCAATCTGAGACGATACCTCCTTAAACATTTTTTTGACTAACAAAGAGGAGTTTTGATTGTGGCAGAATTGCGCAGGATTTTCCTACCGACAACATTTTGTAGTTGTTTTTTAAAGGCATGAAAACACTTTTCGTCAGTATTTCGAAAGTAAGTACTTCTCGTTCGCTTTGTTGTGATATTTTAATTTTTCCATGTGTTATTTTTAAATATGTTGATGATATTAATACTTGAGAAAACTTAACAAAATTAAGTATACAAACAGGTTGTTTATTTGATGTTCTACCTGCTACTTGTCGACTGACTTACTATCATACAAGTACCTACATTCAACTACTCAGTGTATTGAAATAATACAAAGTTTTAAAAACAATTAGATTTATTCAATAATTGTTAACAGAAGTTATTTGACCTATCTTTGGTTAAATTAAGGCTAATATACGCAATAACTATTCAATAGTAATGCACCATTTCAAAATCCAGTATTTATTAACGGAAAATTAACGGGCAATACATAACTAAAACTCCGAAATGTTCAATTTAATCTATATTAAATTAAATTTGGAGATATACCTATCATATATTCAAAGTCTTCTAGATCTACGAGTACTAAAGAAAAGGATTAATTAAAAAGCACAGAGACCGACTGGAGAATACTCCATGAGCCATGTATTCCGAACTTCCTCTTCAGTCATATCTTGGTACTTGACAAACGAACTATCGAACGGTGGCATAAGCCAACATCCCTTTAAATATCCGATACTCATTTGCATAAATTGAAAAATGAAGCATTTTAAGATGCTGCCATTCTCGATTCTAAAGTTATAGTTTCGATTGGCTTGTTTTTCATTCGGCAAAGACATGCTGACACACGAAGTTATTTGCCGAAGTGATAGACAGATTGGAGAGAGTTAGTTTAATGACATAATAAGTCACCCTTCCGAAACAAAGCGTGTTTAGGCTGTCGGCAGCCACGTATTAACAAAACTCAGATTTACGGTTATCGAGTGAACAGCAAAATAGCTGATACGAGAGTTACGAAACCACGGAATTCGAAGAAGGGGAGCCGAGCTGGTAGCCGAATGGTTAGCGCTCTTGCTTTCGGTTCAACAGTTCGTGTGTTCGAATGCCACCTTGGGCATGGATGTTTGTAGTGGTTTGCTGATTTTGAGAAGTTAAAACAATTAATTATATCAGACAAATTGTTTCAAACATTAGATAAAGAAACCGCGAGTCATGTCAGCATTAGACAATCAGATAGTTGGTTTGATCCCGTAACCTTAGGGAAAGAGGCAGATTTGTTCTATGTGTCGCAAGGAAAATCACTTACGGATATCAGCAATCAAAAATCCCCCAACACGAAAAATGTGTCTAGAATTTTTCTAACTGATAGTAAAAGTTTAAAATGCAGTTTGTGTTTTGATTTTCACCCTTTGTACAAATGTAGAAATTATTTAGCTATGCCTGTTTCTGAAAGAGTTGAGATAATTAAGAAAAATAATTTTTGTTTTAATTGCCTAGGTAGACATTTAATTAATAAGTGAAATACTTTAAGCCGTAGGTCCCGGTCTAATTAGCCCTCAGGTGTGAAAAATGACCGTTGAGTGACAAACAGGAACGGGAAATGTCCGAGAAATAATTAAGTTTAAGCTTTTTGATAATCATATTTTAACAAAAATCTTATACTTCAGAGAAATTTTTTTAAAAAAAGTTCATTATGTATTAAATCTTCAAAATAATCAAGTGTCTACTAAAACGAAAAACGGCACAGTTATAAAATCACATACTAATTAAATTATTAATTCTATTTTTTCATTCTAAATACAAAATTCATTGTTAAAAATTGAATTTATTAATTCCGAAATTTTGTGTGTATGTGGTTCTGTTTTTCTTACAGTATCAGGAAAGAATCTTTCTAAAACCTTGAATTACAGCTCAAAATAGGCTGTAATGTCGACTTTAACTCTTGAAATTCAACACTCTTAGGAAAAACGCAATTTGCAATGAGTTTCTGATTTTCAGTTTGTCCTTGCCTCGTCATCCAGTTCATTGAGCAGTTGCAAACCAAAAAGTTTCCTGTCAAGACAAAATAATTAATTATCCTCCAAAATGATGGCTTTATTTTGCTACATTGCTGTTAACAAAATTAATTTCAATCAATCTTAATGCAATAAATAACTTAAATACTATAAAAGATAAGAAGATCAATAAATATAATAAAATAGAAAATATGATGAAGATTTTTGAAAATTATCATATATGAGCCCACCAATTTAAATTAACTGCTGTTACGAACCAAAAAATACGCAGCTCATTTAAGTTGCCGATTCGTTGTAATTAGTCTTCCTTTTAAATGGCTAGAATCTGTTTTCGGAATACAAAACTGTAGGTAAAACGCAATTCTCAATGAGCCTGATTTTTTTGTCCGTGTCTTCATCCAGTTCCCTAAGCAGTTGCAAATCAAAAAGATTCGTTACAATTAGTCTTCTCGTTTTAAAAGACTAGTTTATATGGAATCTGTCTAGAAAAAAAAATGTGCAGAGATTCTAGAAATTAGGCTTTCGTCTAAGCAGATTAGTTACTATGTTATCCAGTTTTTATTTTTATTTTATACGTATTCTTTGGATAACTAATGCAGATTTTAAAAATAGACTTAAATTAGAAGAATACCATGGTATGAATTTCAATTACAAAATTGGAACCTGAATTAATTGTTTTGTGGATTGAAAAAAATTACCTCTCAAATCAACTCGCTCCACCAACGCCGGTACTTTAGTCCAGGTTGACGCTGATAGAGTCTCTAATAGATTATTATTAAGTTTTACTTCTCTTAATGTGGCCATGGCTTGAAAGAGATCTTGAGGTAATGAGCTGATTGAATTATAACTAGAAAAAGTAATTTGTGTATCAATTAAATTCATTCTTTTTTAAGAGAATAAGAATAACATCCTAGATAGAGAAAAATGTCATGGGTAAAAAAGTAAATACATTAAAATACGGCTTGTCCTTTTAAATGTGATAATAAATATGAAAATAATAAGGAATATTTTTATTTTAAAAATGAAAGTGCTAAATTATGTATAAAATGATCGCTCTTAAAAGTGATTTTTTTTTCACTGTATGTGGGTGGTATTTAAGATTCGTTACCTTAAAATAAGCGTTTCCTAACATATTAAGTGAATAATAAAATAAAGAGGAAAATTATCTTAAATTTCTGTTTAATTTTTAAATAAATTAGAAGAGGGTTTTAAAATTACCTTCTAAATAATAATATGAGAAGAATTAGAGGTTTCTGTGAAAAAATATTTTTAAAAAGTAAATATCGTAAAGAATTATTAATATGACAAATCTCACTTTTTTTTCACAAATGTAACAGCTGGTATATATGTGAAGAAAAAGTGAACATTCAAGAAAATAGTATTAAAAATTTTGTGATTTGTAATTCTGAGAACTCAGTAACACATGTTTCTAAATTAATAAATAATTCCATTGATAAAAGCCTTTTACCCAGCTAGTCCTTAATAATTTGTTTATAATGAATTACGCTGTGCTATATGAACTAGAGTGAGAAGTACTTTCTAAAAGTATCGATAATACTCTCATGGTTTTAGATATAGATATTTCTATTGACGAATACAAATTTTTTTATTAAATTGTCCAATTTGGTTTGTATGTAATCCCGGATTTCTTAAAATATATCCAGTCTTACAAGCATAATTATATTTAAGAAGACAAATCTCTCTTAGTTTTGACAATTCATCCTATTTTTCAGTGCACTAAAGTTAAGCAAACAAAACTAGTTGTTTTGCAGACTAAGTAAAAATATGAATTATTTTACTGGAAACTAACAAATATTCTATGAAATTACTATTCTAAATATTATTTGCATAGCTTTTCAAGTGCTACTTCCCCGCATAGTTTTCCTTCCCTGAAAAAAAATCATCAAGCAAGCAGAACTGTAAGGTTGGTTAGGTTTTATGGCGCAAGGTCCAAAATTGGACATGCTGCACCAAAAAACATATTTCTGATATTTTATTTAAATTATTTTTATTTTTTATAAGCCAAACAACATTAAAACTTTAAAACACAAAAATAAGTGTATATATTATTTTAAAATCTATTTATAAAATATAAAAGAAGGTATATCATAATATAAACCTAAAATTTAAAATAACAATTAAATATGATGTAAGAAACCTATTGCCCTTAAAAAAGCGAATAGGTTTCTATGGGGTGCATCCCCTATTAAATCAAACAAAGTTATAAAATCAGTATTATAAAAGTGTAAACTTGTTGGTTGAAATCATAACATGAATTAAAATATGATGAACAGTAAATTATTCATCACACGTTTCACACCATGGGTTTAGTTCACTTAAAAACAAATGTCTGTGTGTGAAACGTGTGTGTCCGATACGAAGGCGAGTTAATCTAACATCAGCACTTCGTAACGGTAAATCTGATAATGAGATGACAGATGAGAAAATGGTATGTAACTTGTAGCCGACCTGCATGTTCCACAATTCCTGCCAAAAACCATGTTTAAAACTTTTCATACCCTTTCTCACATGTTTGAAAATCTTTGATACAACCGGATTTCAAGTAAAACTATTGCTTTTCAATGCTTCCAATACACTCATGCTGCCAATATATACACAAAATTAACGATGGACATCTGTATTCACATGCTGAAGCGCGTAAAAAATAGCTTTTGCTTCAGCAGTAAAAATGGAGCAAGATGAATGTAGGCTGTAACTAAAAACTGTATTATGAATAAAAACTCCACACACACACACATGGTGCCCCTGTTGTTTTAGAACCATCTGTCTATTGTCGTCAGAGCTATTGGTCGATAATGTGAAGGAACAGAAGGATACTTACCAGCCTTAAGAACCGGAATCACACTATCGCTTCATTCCAAGCTGATGGAAATTTCTTTTTTTTCCAGATCCTATTGAACAAAAATAATATGTTCGATAGGGAGTCTTGACTTCAATTTCGAAGCATTTGATAGCTGATTCTATCCGATCCCGGGCTGGTATCATGGGTCTGCTTTAATGCTTTCTTCAATTCCAACATCCTAAATTCGTAGTTGTAAGGCAAGGCTTCACCATGGTTGAAACAAATAGGTGTTCGCTCAGCGCGACTCTTAGTCCTTAAAAACGAAGAACTATAATTGCTTGAGACGCTAGCAAAAGTTTCACCAAGGGTATTAGCAATGTCTTTAAGAGAAGAGCATACAGCATATTCGGTTTTTTAAAATAGGAATAGAAAAATCTTTATAAATCCCATTGGCTCTGCTTTCACTTTTCTCCACAACTGCTTACTAGATGTGGAAGAAGTAATCGAAGATACATAGCGAGACCAAGAATCCTTCTGACTTCAACGACGAGCTCTTGCTCTTTTAAAGGTGATAAGATTCTCCGTTGTGGGGTATCTCCTAAATAACCCCCATAACTTCCTTTGTTTTTATAACTCTCTTGACATTCTTTGTTCCACCAAGGTTTGCTACGCCTGTGTGTTATAAAGGAACTCTTAGGAATTGATGCATCAGCTGCATTCAATATTGTTTCAATGACCTTATATACGTCATCATCAATATCATCGATCATAACCTCTTCGTTATCAATATCTTCCAATTGTGTAAATAATGTCCAATCTGCCCGACTGTAAACGTAAGTAGGTAAGTATTGTCTTACACTACTACCTCCAGTCTGAGAGATGACGAAAGGAAAATGATCGCTATTATGCAGATCATTTCCTACTGTTAGATTTAACAATGGCAGAAGAGATGCATAACAGATGGTTTAATCGAGAAAATGAAATTTTCTTGTGGGTATATGGAAATATGTCTTCTCGTCGGTATTAAGCAAGCAGAGACTTATCTGAAATAAACCGCTCTATCTGCCGACCGCGAGAATTAGTATCATCATTTCCCCACAAAGGACTATGATCGTTAAAGTCACCCAACAATAGAAATGGTGTTGGCGGCTGATCTATTAATGCATCGAGTTCCTCTTGGCGGATGACATCATGTGGTGATAAATATAAACTACAGACAGTTAATAAGCATGTAGTATGGATTTTCACAGCTACAGCCTATAGAGTAGTATTCAATGGATGGACAGTGCTGGGGATGTTATTTGATATTAGAAGACAACACCAGACACTGTACCATTATCACCACTGTCTCTTCTGAAGCACTTGAACCCTCGCATAGTAATGCTATTGAGAGACTTCAGGAATGTCTCCTGAAGTGCTAAACATGCAGGGTTGTAAACTTATATTAGAGACTTGATGTCATCATGATGTGATCATAAACCATGGCAGTTCCAAGATATAATGAAAGTTATTGTTTGGTTTTAAAAGCTCCTTTACTGGAGCTGGAAGATGGGTCTTCTGCCATATCCTCGAGTGATGTATCATCGTCCGAGGGAATAGGAGAAACCGCTTTAGTCTGCAGGCATGAAAAAGCATTACGGGGGGAAACAGATGTTTTTCCTTTTTTTTAATTTTAAATCTTTCTCTGCTTTTGATTTGGCTAAAGGAGTTTTTCCAGAAAACGTAGGAGTTTTCTTAAATTTAGGCCTTTCTGATATTTGGGGTAATTTTACTAGGGCAACCAAAATTGGTTCAGTTTGTGTGCTGCTCGATTTGGTGCCTTTTCTGGCAGCTGTGGCATAACTGACTCCAGTCTGGGGAATGCGGGAAGTAGCCAATCGTCTCGCCTAAGGATACGAACGTTTTATTTGACTTTAATTGCAGTTATTTCCTTTTCCAACAGATATTGGGGACAGCATCGAGAATCGGAAGGATGGTCATCGTGACAGTTGACATACCTCTCCTTCGCATTGCAGTTGGAAATATCATGGCCCATCACCGCGCAACAAGCGCAGGTGATTTTGTCTCTGCAAGCTTTTCTCGAGTGTCCGAAACGCTGACATTGGAAACATCACAAGGGATTTGAAATATATGGCCGTACGGGTAAATTCATATACACAGTTTTTACATACTGTGGAAGGTCTGGCGTGGCAAAAGTCAGAACTAGGTGCTTAGTATCAATTACTTCGCCATCCCGTCTGACTGTGATGGGTCTTACGCCACAGACATTCTGCTTCTGTAAATTAACCAATCTCCTCCGTTGGCGAGTATAATCAATCCCTTGCTGAAATGATACCACAAGAGAAATTAAGGTTGCTATGAGGCGAGACAGTCACTTCCATGTAAGCCAATGATTTCATGCCAGCAATAATAGCTGCTTGAGAGTCTGGTGCAGCTTCTACAAACAAGTCACCAGAGCGTATCTTCTGAAATTTCTTAACTTTCCCAACTATTCCCGATATTCTTTTTTAGTCAGGAAAGGGGACACAGTTGTAGAATTGCCCTTTCTTTTGATTATCAAAAACTTTGGCTTTAGGTTTTCTAATTACTGCTCCCGTGGGAAAAAAGTGTAATTTTTATTCTCCATAAGCTTATGATAAAATTTCGGGATCTGACCGCACCACCGAGTCCAACAAGGGGATGCAGTCCAGCTGCACCAGTGCTAGCCAGGTCCTATACGCTCACAGTACATCCCTGAAGTGGCCTCCACCCTTAACGAGTCACCCAGTAGATGTACCGATCGCTTGATCCATAAAGATAATATATGTGCTGAGATCCACAACATACCTCCAGTTTACCGGAAGCAGAGGCCAAAGTAATGTGTTGGTCGCTGGGACCTCAATTACTAGTACCCTTCTTTCCAGGGACACGGGTCTCCATGTACGGCAAACACGTGTGTGATTTAGCCCTCAAGAGTAGCTAATAGCAAAAGAGTGGCGAAAGGTACTCAAGGGGAGCCCTCAACCTCTTACGAGGCAACCACAACGAGGGAGGAAAGAAAGAAAAAGCAGAAGAGTAGAGGAGAAAGGAAATTAAAGAGGACAGATCACTAGGGTACCTCGGGATTGTGACACCCGTGTTTACCTAAAGAATGTAAACCCGCTGAGGGGGGTTGTTTTTCGCTCAACGGTCATTTTTTGCACACGAGGGCTAATTAGACCGGGACCTACGGTTTAAAGTGAAATCCGAACCACTACAAACATCCATGCCCTAGGTGGGATTCAAACCCACGAACTGGTGAACCGAAGGCAAGTGCGCTAACCATTCGGCTGCCAGCTCGACACCCCCTGAGGGAGCCGAACTGTAAGAACTATACTATAAGCTATTAGAATGCTAAGCATTTTCAATCTAACTTTGGATGCAATTTAATTATTTGCCAATTTTAATATCCAGTTGTGCTTCTATTCCAGTGAAAGCACAATCAATAATCGAGCTTGTAGATGTTGAGTTATCTGTAATGTCTTCAGTTAAACATTTAATGAGTTCGAGTGATATCAAGGATAAATATTTATAGTGGTTCGGAATGCACGTTAAACTGCAGATACTGATAAAAAAATACTAACCCTTGTGTGCAAAAACTGACAATGGTACTACAATCAGCATAAAATCTAATCCAGATCGTATTCATGTTTAAAGATAGTGATATTAACGCTTCATCTTGCCTCTTATACCTAATGATGCCCGGCATCATTTGCATTTTGATGCAATACACCATTAAATTCAGATTTTAAGCACTCTTTTTATGAATTCCTAATCACTGTTGGAAGTGATTCAATAAAAATCTTGTTATAGGCCACAACTTCTATTGTCTCTTATAGTACAGTAGTCAAAAATCATTTTATAACATGATGCTGTCTCACACAGCAAAATTTTCACAGGAACGAGTAGAATAAGTTAAAACATTTTCATAATAGACATGATCCCCAAACTTTATCCTGGTCAATAACTAAATTAGACATCCAATGTGTTTGGCTGAACAAAAGAATCATTTTTACACAACTTGTTTTTCTAGAAATACCATACAACTTCAAAAGATCTTATATCCCATCATTATGAATTGCATCGATTGTATTCTGTAGTCACGTTAAAGTCAGAAATTCCAATATCATGATTTTATTTGTGAATCTTTAATCAGAGTAAATTATCCTTTTGGTTTGAAATTATTTTAAAAGGTACTTTGTAGAGTGTTTTGCTCCCCTTTTAAATAATTCAGCTTTAAAGATAGTTTCATTTTTGCTAGTTTACATCACAGAAATAGTAATTTATTTTACTGGCTTGTGTGACTTTTTAAAAGGAGAAATATTTCGTTGATTTCAAAATAAATATAATATTGTTTAATCTCACAATATTATATTTGTGAAATTTTTATTTATTATAATTATTAGTTTAATCTTGTAAACATTACGCTCGTTTAAAAAGTGTTTCTTAATTTCAAAGGAAATATAGTTATAAAAAAGAGTATCTCTAAATATGCTTAAAAACTGAATTATATACATGCCTTAAATCTAAGAATTGAAGCTTTGAATCTGCCATCACAAAAGCTTTTCTGCTAATGGTTGCTAAGAGATTGTGAGAAAGATCTATATATTGTAATTGAGGCAGGTTTGAAAAAGCATTTTCTTGAACTTTTGCTATTTGGTTATTTGACAAGATAAGTCTTCTTAAGTGCCTGAGTGTCGGTGGAAAAGAAGCACCTTCCGCAACCTCAATGCTGTTGAAAGAAAAGTCTATGCTTTTCAACAAGGGAGTTTTTTTTAATTCCTTGGTAGATGTTGCTAAAGTTCCAGATGAAGGAAGACAAGCAGAGCATAAGCGACCACTGGAAAATGAAGATTGTTGTTAAACTATCAATGTATTAACATAGCAAATTGAATTTTTAATTAATTTACATGTTTAGAAAATAACCTTAGAATTTCATCAACCAGCATTAAAAGTATGTGATTTTCGATAAAATAAATTATGTAATTTCTAAAAACCGTTTATTAAAAAAATACTTGAAATACATCGTATAAAATTTCACAAAGCTTAAATATTTGTTTTAATCTAAATTAAATAATGAGATATACAATGAATTCTTAAGAGTATTTTTTTAAAATTATAACATTCTCTAATATTATTCACACATTGTTGTGTTATTTATTTTCTGTTACTTTTCTTTAAATTTTGCATTTATACTGCTATATTATTAATAAATTGTTGGAGTTAATTAACAGATTCATATCTAATTTGGGATGTATCCCGATGAAACGGAACTCTACCTAATATATAAACCAATTAAAACAGTTTAAAGTGGCTGTACAGTTTTCTTTTTTTTTGTATGTCCCGCGCTTTTTGTTTTTCGTGAGAATTCTTTCTAGTTATTGAGCCATATTCCCTCATAGTAAAGAACGAACCAGGAAAAGTCTTAAAAGAGCCATTTAGAAAGCAGAAGGGCAATATTCATTCATTTCAAATTGTCCAAAAGGGATTGGGTTCGAAACTAGAACTTTCCATCTGAAATGCATGGAACTATATCAAGCCCTTATTCAATTCGTTGATCTTAATATCTATTCATAACAAGAGTTGTCATTATACGAAAGAGCATATATGTAGTTCATTGAAGCAAGACTAAAGTGAAAATGTGCCTAAAACCCTTAAGGTACAGTTTTTTAAAAAATGCTGCATTAATAAATTCTCGATTATTTGAGGGTATTATTTGCTTTATTTTATAGGCCTTCTTTTTATTATTATTTCCTTTCGTGCTATACTAAATTACTTGTTAAAGGAAAATCTACAGTAATGGAAGAAGTTATACACAATTATTAACCTTTTCTAACTGGTCTAGAATTAAATTCATTAAAATGTATTAATCAAAGGGACCTTTTAAATTTCTAATTATTTAATTAACATATTTTATGAAAAATGCTCAAGCAGTTACAGAATTAAAAAATATTGAATAATAAGGGAAAACATAATGAATTTTTTATACAAATTTATTATACAGAGTTTCTAACTATATATAAATAATCATTTAAGACCAATGTATTTTATTTTGCTTCGAATCAGTCGAACTTTTATTTAATAAGGATTTCTCAATATATTATTTTGTATCATTTATAATCTATTTATTTGGTATTTATATATTATGTATTATTTATATTCAATATATTATTCTCAGTACATTATCTTTCAGAATTATAGTAAATTTAACTTAAATAAAATTAGAAAATTTAATTTATAATTTCAACTTGAATTTGTTTTTTACTGTACATAAATGCTAATTCATTTAAAAGTTTAACCATATAGGTTTATATTCATTATAATAATTTTAATGGAGTTATTGATGTAATCGTTGTAAGCAAATGGCCTAGCAAAATTATATCTTTCGGCCATTACAATTATTTATATCAGGACACTAGTTTTAAAATTTAATTCTTGAATTGTGAGATTTAATATTTTCAAAAAATATGAAAGAGTGTATTACTAGCAAGTAATCTTCTAAAACGTTTTATTACATACTAGATATATTCTCCATAAGAGCATTTCTTTAAATTTAAGAGACTAATTAATTCTCATACTTTCTTTTCTATTGTTTCCAGACAAACTTTCTATGAAAATAAGCATTTTTAAAAAGTACACTTGAGTGAGACTTATTTTGAGAGATTTGTTAACCCATTAAAAACTCATTCTCTAACAGCTTCTTAAATTTTGAGATTTCTCAATATAATTATCAGGTATTTCTTATCATTTTAAAATTCATCCTGATCATCAATTACTAAAGACATCTTAAAAAATTCATGTTACTCCCCTAGTAAGGTATCAAAATATTAGAGTTAAGCTTCGTAAAGTCCCAGAGAAAGAGAGAGTTGCTTAACTTTATAAAAACTTAAAATTCAAGAAAAGAGTTTAATTTAAAATTCATGATTTCTGTTCGAATAAAATCAATTTTATTTTTCATAAAATCAAATTAGTTTAAGTTGAATGTATATTGTTATACATACTACTAAAAGGTTTCGTAGTACAATTGAAGTAATACAGTAGAAAACATTAAAAATCTATGTATGAACCCTTTAAGCTAGGAAGAATTCCCAGATTATTTGGTCCCTAGGGTCATCTTAAAGGATATATTCCACTTCTTGATAATTTTACAAAAAATACGCACATTTTTGTGTTTCGAGGTATCGCCAAGTTTGAAGCTCTAGACTTAGATTGCGTGAGTAAAAACCCATTTCATTCTAACATGTTCCAGTTGGTTATATGGTTGGTTGGGTTTTATGGCGCAAGTTCCAAAACTGGACATGCTGCGCCAAGAATAAGATTTTTGTACCTTTATTTTTATTTTATTTTTTTTTTCAAAAAACCCAAGCAGCATTAGAACTTTAAAAAACAAAAATCAGTGTATACATCACTTTAAAATCTAATTATAAAATATAAAAAAGAAAAATCTCTCACACACACACACACACATATATATATATATATAATATATATATATATATATAATATATATATATATATAAATAATATATATATATATATAGATATAGATATATATATATATAATATATATATATATATAATATATATATATATATATATATATAAATAATATATATATATATATAGATATATATATATAATATATATATAATTTTAAAATTTAAAATACAAATTAAATAAAACATGAAACCTATTGCCCTCACGAAAGAGAATAGGTCTTTATGAGTTTAATCCCCTATTATATCAAATAATGTTTTAAAATCAGTATTAAAAAAATGTAAACGCTGTTGGTTAAAATGATCACATGAAATTAAAATATAATTAACAGTGAATGGTTCATCGTACCTTTCACACCATGGATTTAGTTCACTTAAAAACAAATATCTGTGTGTGAAACGTGTGTGTCCGATACGAAGACGAGTTAATCTAACATCAGCACTTCGTAATGGTAAAACTGATAATGAGTTGAGGGATGAAAAGATGGGATGCAACTTGTTGCCGACCTGCAAGTTTCATGATTCTTGCTCCAAAGACCATACATAAAACTATTTAAAACCTTTCTTACATCTGAGTGAGGAACCGATGGTAAAATTGCATCTGATGCATTCTTTGCCACTGCATCTGCTCTTTCATTTCCTCCAAGACCCACGTAGCTTGGTATCCAACAAAATACAATTTCTTTTCCCTTGTAAGCAAAGGAACCCAGTGCTTTGAAAATTCTTCGACACAACAGGATGACAGGTAACGCTATTGTTTTTCAAGGCTTCAATATTACTCATGCTGTCAGTATATATACAACATTCATGACAATTATTTGTATTCACATGCTGAAGCACGCTTGAAAGCGCTATTACCTCCAGTATGGGAGATGATGAGAGGAAAATGATCATTATATTATGCAGATCATTTCCTGATGTTAGATTTAACAATGGCAGAAGAGATGGAAAACAGATGGCTAAATCGAGGCAATGAAACGTTCTTGTGGGTACATGGGAATGTCTTCTTGTCGGTATTAAGCAGACAGAGACAGTTATCAGAAATAAACTGTTCTATAGGCTGACCGCGAGAATTGATATCATTACTACCCCACAAAGAATTATGTCCATTAAAATCACCGAGTAACAAAAATAGTGCAGGTAGCTGATCAACTAATGCCTTTGAGTTCCTCTTGGCGGACAACAAATATAATTGCTTTAGGTTTTCTAATTGCTGCTCCCGAGGGAGAAAAGTGCAATTTTTATTCTCCATAAGCTTATGATAAAATTTCGGGATCTGACCGCACCACCGAGTCCAACAAGGGGATGCAGTCCAGCTGCACCAGTGCTAGCCAGGTTCTATACGCTCACAGTACATCCTTGAAGTGGCCTCCACCCTTAACGAGTCACCCAGTAGATGTACCCATCGCTTGATCCATAAAGATGATTGATGTGCTGAGATCCACAACACACCTCCAGTTTACCGGAAGCAGAGGCCAAAGTAATGTGTTGGTCACTGGGACCTCAATTACCAGTACCTTCCAGGGACACGAGTCTCCATGCACGGCAAACACGTGGGTGATTTAGTCCTCAAGAGTAGCTAATAGCAACAGAGCGGCGAAAGGTACTCAAGGAGATCCTTCAACCTCTTACGAAGCAACCACAACGAGGGAGAAAAGGAAGAAATAGCAAAAGAGTAAAAAAGAGAGGAAAAGAAAGAAGAGGACAGATCACTAGGGTACCTCGGGATTGTGACACCGGTGTTTACCTAAAGAAGGTAAACCCCCTGAGGGGAGCAAGTTCCTGCTTTATAAGCAAACATACTCATAAAATATTGTTAACATATATACTCTTACATTTTTTAAATTTGTTACAGGTTAGCTTAAAAGATTAAGCTTGCTTTAGCTTATATCTAAGCTAAAGCAAAAGTTGTTTCCAGTTACTTAAAAATGTCTGCAACTTGATTCAGAACTGGATATTATTCTTTAGAACCGACAGAGGTGACAAAGTACTCTTTAGCTGTGGGCCGAAAATCGTTTTAGGGAAACTTTAAAACTTGAATTTAAGAAATGTCTTTTATTTTAACTTAAGTCATCACAAACCTATATATTTCAGATAAAAATAACGTGGTAACATAGTTTTTGTTTTTCATAAATAAAATTTTATATACAAGTCTCTGCAGATATTTTTACATTTATGAATATTATATATATTTTAATGTGAATATTATCTACTTGACCACTCACTTTACTTAACATATATATATCTGTATTAAATATTTTAAATATATTATCTAACTTAAACCATGTCATAGACGATTACTTCAAATGTAATAATTGATTCAGAAAATATAGAGTCTTTATTCTGATGTTATCCACAAGATAAATAAGTCAGAGAATATACTCTTTTAAAATTCAATTAGATAAATAATGCATAAGCATTTTAATATTGAATTAGAATGCATATATTCTTTTAATTTTAAATTAGAAAAATAAACCTAATTAAGATTTGCTGGTTTAACAGTAATGCTGTTTCAAGGGTTAGTTTATCCTTGAAAGATATTTGATAGAAAACAAAACATAACACAGTTTTAGGTTGCTGTTATCAACACAATGTATAAAATAGAGAATATACACATTTATCTCTTTAAAAAATTCAATTGAATAAGATTAAACTTACATATATTTAATAAGGGAGGCTGCTTGAAAAGTTAGTTTGTCTCAAAGTCATCTTCAACGAAAATCTAGACATTCAAATTGACATTTCGAGTGTGTCAATGTCTTTATCACGTAACTCTAACAACTACTTTTTAAGAAGCATACCATTTTATTGATATCAACTCTATGTATAAACTGGAATGTAAACATAAATTTCTTTAAAATCCAGTTCGGTAAATAAACTTACCTTAGGTTTGCATGTTTGACAGCAAAGCTGCTTAAGAAGTCAGTTTGTCCATCAAGGGCATCTTCAACCAAAAAGTAGCCATTTAAGTTAGCTTTCTGAATTTCAATAACTCTAACGCGCAGCTCTGACAACCACTTTTTAGGAAACATACCATATGACGTAAGTTTACTTTTTGGGTCAATTTTTTTTCCAGAATTATCTTCATTATCTTCATTTAGGAAGGTATTTAAAAGTACAAGACGATCGATGATAAGGCTTTTCAAGCTTTTTGTAACCTAAAAATGAAACTTGAGATTTATGATTATTTAAATATTTGAAATTTCAAAAATTTTATTTTGCTTGATAAGATTATGCCAACTGTTATATAAATATATTACTTACAAAAATCTAACGATTAGTTTATAGTTTTTCATATATTATATTTTAAAAATAGTTTTGGAAATAATAAACTAGTATAGAGTCATTAGTTTTTTTTTTGTAATAAACTTAATATCATTTTTTCTATTGATAACTATAGAGCCTTATTTAAAATTAAAACTTATTTATATAATTGATAAAATTATATTATTTTAGGTCCCGATTCTAATTTAATTAATAATTAAAGTATGTAATATTCCTCTTAGAGAAATAAGCAATAAATAACAAAATAATATAAATTTCACAGAAAATTGAGTTAAAAGAATAAATATTTTAAGAACATAATAAGGCAAAGAAAATGATTTATTTTTCCACAAATGCAAAATTTTGTAATATATCTATTTTTTTAAATTAAAAAATGTAAAACAATTACATCTTAAATAATATGCTTACTTTAAAGAATTAATTTTTTTACTCTGCATGTCACAGAATTAAATTAAACGTAAAACTTAATGAAAGCATTTAAAATTTCAAAACGCATTTGTTAAGAAACATAAGGAAATATACTATACTTCTTTTAACTCGGTAGGATTCTTTATACCAGGGCATATAACTATTGTCGAGTTGTCTTCAAAGTTGCTACAAAAGCAGGGGTGTACCTTTTCCAAAGGAAGGCAGTGTGATCCGGCCTCCAGGGAAGACAATTTAATGACCAACAACAGAGTGATCATTAAGTACATGGCTTCCTTCTGGAATAAAAAGAACCTCATCATACAAGCTTGTTCTTGCTTTGAAAGGGCCTTGTATACTTGCTTATGATTATATAGGAACAGAATTTATAAGTAAATTTTATATCTAATAGAGATTTTTAACAATGACTTATAAAAAGCAGTTTTCCATACCACAAAATTTTCCATTTTATTGAATCAAAAAAAGGGTCTGTTGCTATGATTTATTAATGGAATGTATAACTCTTGTATCTCCATTTAGATATATCAAGCAATAATGATTGTATATTTTATATTATATTCATTCTATATATATTCCGAAATAGTTGAATTCTGTTAAAACATATTTTATTGGGTTCCAGTAGCAGAGAATTTATCTATTAGATAAATATTAAATTGTGTAATTTATAAAATTTAACTATAAAAGTTATTAAAAATTTTGCAGGAATATTTCGGGAAAATTCCACTATAATATGTTTTGTTTTTTTTTATTTCAGGATTCATTTAAACAATATTTGACTATATATGCATGTATGTAATACAGTGTTTCCTAAAAAGTTACAATTCACTTCAGTTACGGCCGAAGGTAAGGCATTTTAGTATCCACTGCATAAATCACTTTCCATCAGGAGTTTTCATAGATAGTTGGCCGTATTCAAGTCTTGCAAGAGAGAAAACTCTTAAAACTCCTAAGTATTTAACTTGACGAATGCATGGGCAGAAATACAACATCCATCTTCCATTATTCAACAATAGCTGGAATCGAATCCGGGACTTTATGCTCCAAGGAACACTTCCTACCATAGGCCACGGTGATCCCAGAGATGAATGTTGCACATCTCCTGTCTGTATTCACGTCTTTTTAATGAGTGTTTCGAAGCTTTTCGAGGGAAAAAGTCTTTACGCAAGATCCCGTTCAAATGTCTTAAAAGAGCCTTTGTTTGTTAGGATGTCCCCTATGTGATGTAGTAATTAATTGAATAATTGAAAATAAAAGTGTGGATGAGACTTGTGCTCTTTTAAGCGCTTAACTTCTCTGTGATGACCCAACATTTTCACTTTTCTTTAAGACGAACACACTTTTTACCGAATGTAACCTATCCTTAAATAGCCTGTACACATTAAACTTATTTATAAACCCAAAACAATATAACTTTTTTTTTTTTTTACATATTTCATTTTCATGCAGTAATTTTAGACAATTACTTATAACTTCCGAAACTGCATTAAATGATGATTTTGAGATGTGATTTAATGATTTTTCTTGTATTTATTATTTGCGTAATCAAATCCGAAATGTATTGTCAAAATGATTGTATTTTTATGCAATTTAGATTTTTAGATAAATGAGTTGTTTTCCGGTCAGCAGTTCATAGGTTCGGTTTCAGCCTTGAGCATGGATGCTCTTAGTGTGGAATGCACTTTACGCTACAGGTCCTGATACAACTGCTCCTCGTGTGCAAAAAATGACCGCAAAACGTCAATAGGTTGATATGCGTGTTCGAATAATATTAAAAAGGGGACCATATAGCAGTGTATCTGTTTATATTAATAAAAACATAAATATTCACAAATTCTAATTTTTGTTTTTATTATCACGATTGTACAATTAATAGTAATATTCTAGAATTCTTATTATAGATTAAGTAATTCTGAACAAAAGAAAAAAAAACTTTGATTTCATTTTTTCTTTTTAAGTTTTTTATAATATAAAAAGGCATTTTGATAATCATTAGCAAGGATTTTGATTTTGCCTATATATATATATAATATTACTGAAACTCACTAAAAGGATTAAAAGTTCAGCAGAATTGTTACACTGCAAGTTTTATTTATTAAAGTAAGAAATAAGAGAATAGGAAAACTTCCTTTTTTAAGAAATTTAATGCCTAACAAAAGAGTACATTTTATACTGAAAATTAATGGTGATCATGAGATCATGAAAACATTCTACGTTATTAAGTCGTTATGTTCTAAATTATTTTAACTAATGTAATAAAATATTTAGCTGATCTTTTTGATTAATTCTCCTTTTTAAATTATTTAATTTAAAAAAAGAATGAAAAATCGTAAATGAATAATGCACAAAGAATAAAAGAAAATTCTTCCACAGAGAAAAATTAAACTCTAAATGTGTGGAACTAAAAAAATATTTATTCAAATACTTGGAAAATATTTTAATAAAAAGGAAATTCCGGTTAACTTTAATTGACTCCTACGGGCAAAAAGCAAATCGAATCTATTGTAATCCGATGTACTTTCGGAAATCTCTGGAAAGGAAAAGAGTGATTAATTTGAAATGGACTTTTTTTGTGTACAATAAAATAAATGACGCAAAAAGAAAGAAACTTAAAACTAAAGAGAGGGAATATTTGAATAAAATAAATTAATGCATTACGTATTTTAGATACATAGGTATATTTGTAAAACTTTCATGAAATTTTAGTCCTTATGTTCACAGATTTAAGACAGTTCATTTAAATGAATTTATCGATGTGTCTTTAAAATGAACGGAACTTCTTGATGTTTAATTAATTATAAAATAATTAATATAAGTTTAAGTAATAAAAATTTTCATTATTGAATTTCCTCCCATGAACTGTCAATTATTAACAGCAAACATTTATGATGTACATTCAGTAAACATGAAATAAGCAATTGAAATATATGATATAAGATTTATAGTAGTAATGGTTAGTTACATTCAAAAAGTGTTATGGTCCTTTTTAATGAACTTATACACCTGATCTTTTAGTAACATGGAGAATAAAAAGATATATTTGTTAATATATAGTGTTATTGCGTACAGTTGTTACTCCATATGGCTTTATTTGGAAATCAATCCACATACAGAAGTCAGTTCACCGCACCACAAGAGGGTGCAGAAAATACAATAAAACCATATAAAAAGAACAATGAACAATTGAAACGTAATGCAAAACCGTTGAAGAGGAGCCAGCAAGAGTCTATAACTGTTGGTAATTAAGGAAGAGTTCCCGCTTTTCAATTCCGTTGCTCCAATAAAGTTTGGTGTAACATCCCCATTTTCCTGAGACTCCCTATGCACATTAGTAAGTGTTCAGAATTCAAGATGCTTGTATACTGCAAATTTGACACACTTTGCAATGTTTGCAATGGGAGGAAAAATGTGACGGTGAAATCCTTAATTACCTCCGAGGTGGGGAATAACTTTAAGCATTGCAGTTCACGCTAAAGTAATGGAGATGAAAACTGCATAAACAATTTAGACTAAAAAAACAGTATTAAGATAATAAAGAAAATTATATTTCATTTTCTTTTAATGCTACAGTTTTGGTTAAATATTTCAGGTAAATAAAATTTTAATTTTAAACTTCATCTAAGTTGGAAAAATATTGGAAATTCGGAAGTAATTAAATGATTAAGTAAAGCAATAACTTCAATTTATAATGAACTGTTTCAATGATCTCTCGAGATATAGTTATAATATAATAATCTCTTGAGATATAGTTTTAAGTACTTTTTTTTTCAAATTAATTGCACTTTTTGTAAAACTAGTTAACCATTAATTGTACGTAATTAATTAATTTAGTAACTTGTTTTATATACTAAAGTAAAACCACCCATTGTTTGGATGTAATTATTTAAATTGTTAGGAAATTTTGGGAAAGTAGTTTTTCTCTATTAAGTGAACACTTTAGTTTTGACAGCAAATACAGAATTATTTGGGAGAAAAGTTTGTCCTAACGTTATTTATGAACTTTATATCATATCCAAAAAAATGAATATTTTGCATTCTTTTCATTTTTCTGAAAAACAATATCTTAATTTTCTAAACTGTAATGTAAATTTGTATCTTGAACCGAAATTGTATCTATAAAATATAAAGATAATGTATCTCTTATCGTAAAATACAACTGATCAAAATCAAATTTTTCATCTTACTGTATATTTGGCTAATCACAATGGTTTTAGCCACAATAAATGCAAATCATAACCTGTCACGTTAAAAAACAAAAACTGTAAAAACAAAATTTTTATCTCACGATTTCCGATAGTTAAAACCATTGTAGTTAATTTACGGAAACTGTAAAATAAGGATTTTGATTGTCATTTTAAAGGCCATAATATTTATACCCCAAGGAAATTATATCTTGCTCTTTTTTTGAATTAATTTTAAAAAAAACCAATTGGAATAACAAAGTTTCATATTTCAAAAATATTTTTTTATCAAAGCCTATTTTAATAGAGTTCTTAAGATAAAACAATGGGGCTATTATATTTTAATTTTAATGACTGTTATAAATTACATCGATTATAATAAAATGTTCCTTATTCATTCATTTAGCTGAATGAATAAGGAAATCTTACCTTTCTCTGCGAAAAGCTATTCGGTATGGACTCTATTCGGTTCCTCATTAGTAAGTGAAACTTGGAAACAAACCGTCAATAGGAAAAGGGCAGAAATGTTAACAGATGTTAGGGATGAAACTGCAAGTGGGAAGAAATACAGAACCTAGGAACCCTCAAACAATGACCGAATGGAATGGCTACAAAAATTCTCAGAAATACAGCAATTCACGTAATTTGGTTAGATTGGAAATAATCTATTCAGATTTCTTTTTACCCGGAAGTAAAGAATTCCCAAAAAAAATGCCATGAATGGGACAAAAAGGTAAAACATACTCGTATTATGATAATTTTTATATTGTATGTAAATCTTCTTAAAATATTTCAGAAACAATGTGATATGAAACATCTAGCGTCCCTTCTTTTTCAAAATTTCGTTAAACGAGATTTTGAAAGTAATTTTCTTTAACTGAAAAGGCTCACATTGATTATTTTCATACGTTTATTAATGAATTATAATAGAGTTTATATGTGGTTTCTGTTGTTAATAAAATTATATAACAATAGATATTGAGTTCTGTTATGAATTTAGAACATGAAAAGTTCAATCGCTAATTTGAATTTTTTACAATAAATTTCTACATGAAAAGTAATAAAATTTTCCAAACAAAGAATTAAATTTTATCTCGGAGCAACGGAAACAATCTTTTGCCCAGAAATATATTTTCTTTTGTTTTCAGAATTCTAAGATTACTTATTCTCTCTTGTTAGTCTATTGAGACTTCTAAGATAGTATTCATTTTAAACTAGAAACTATGAAAAATATGGATATCATTAAACAATATATGTCCCAGCAATGCGATTTTTACGAATAAAAATAATATTTCAGTTAAAAATTAACTCTTACTTTTCCATTATTACTATTTCTTTGACATATATTTACCATATTTTCCTGTATATTGTCCGCCAGACCTTTTTTACAAGTAAGAGAAAAAAAAAAGTGTCGCATAATCCACAGCAGCGTATAATCTGCAGCAATTTCTTCGATGAATATTCAGTTGTGATAATGCGGTGCCAAATAAAGTAAAAAATACGCGCTGTATATGATTAAAAATACAATACATTATACAGAAAAATACTATGCAAAAGATCAACTTGGATCCACCTCAACGCAAAGTGCGATAAACTGAAAGGAAAGCTCGACACATCACTCAAGATCCGAGAAGATTCTCTTAGTACAACTTATGGGTTTTTAGTTTTTTATAACTTTTAAAACGAGGTTAGATATTTTTAAAATAAAATATATTTGTTTTGCTAGTAATAAAGGAAAGAAATGGATATTTTCGAACTTCACATTTTTTTTTCTATACTTGTTTTATGCTTTGTTTTTTATCTCACAGTAACACGTTTGTCGTCATTTTTTTTTATTTGCTATAACTTTTAATTACATTTGTAGTGTAACTTTAACATTTTCGCTTCCACATGATGATATACGAATTCGAATGTTTTCAGAACGAAACTTCTCAGTTCAAGACCGGAAGCGAAATGAGGTTAGCCAATTGCAATTGTAATATCGTTCCGAAAAACCGAATTCGAATTGACCAATGCTGATTATGGTTAAAATAAATCAACCGAGTAGTGGTATACTGAGCATAAGTGGCGCCCGGGTACGATACCTTTTTTGACGCCCACTTGAAAATAAAATAGTAATACAGGAATAAAATGTATTAAGTAATAAAAGATATATAATAATATAACGATATATACATTATAATAAATAGAATATAATTGTAATAAGAATACAATATAAATAATAACAGAATATTTTACCTAATATAAAATAATCGAAAATGTATTTGTTTGTGTATGGTCAATAGCTCTGGTATCTAAATAATGGACTATATAATTTTAAATATAAAAAAATACTCTTTATTTTTCGAAGCTGATTCTTCTCACTCATTTTACAACTGCTCACCTCAAAGGCAGTAACTCAACTCTCTCCTTTCTTACAGTTTTTTGTTTTGCTTTTCTCATATACAAAGATGGCGCTACTGTACCAGAGCTTCATGGGTACGGAACATTCCACCCCACATTGCAATGTTACATTCAACCAATGAACATATAAATAGTTAAAAAAAAATTTCAGCACAAAATTAATATAAACATTATATTAACACAAAAACTAAAAATTAATATAAACAGAAATTATTATTAAGTAATACATATACATAAATATTTTAAGTAATACATAAAATATAATAACAAATTATGTACTAATAGGTAAAATACTAATTTTTGAAATGGGTCTTTTGAAAAATCCTGAAGGAGTTTTTACTTTAACAACTCTGATCAGTGTGTCATCGCCCAGATAGAGTTGCACTATTCTACTTAATGACCATTTTTGAGGAGGTAGATTTTCATCGTTGATGAGCACTATCTCATTAATTTTAACATTTTCTTTCTCAATTCTCCATTTCGACATCTGTTGCAAACTATTAAGATATTGCACCTTCCATTTCTTCCAAAAAATTTGAATAAATTTTGTTAATTTTTTCCAGTTACTCAATTTATTTTCATTAATGTCAATTAAATTAGGTTCAACAATATCATTTAAAGGTCTACCAATTAGGAAGTGAGCAGGTGTTAATACATCATACACATCAGTATCTGAGGACAGAGGTACAAGTGGTCTGGAATTAAGAATACCCTCTATCTGAGTAATGACAGTTAAAAACTCCTCATAATTAAGTTTAGCCATAAAACACACTCTAGTAAAATGAAATTTAAATATTTTCACACCACTCTCTCACAAACAACCAAAATTGGGGACTCTAGGAGGAAGAAAATGCCAATCAATTTCTTTAGTTGAAAGATAATTTGCAAGTTTCTCATCTGGTTTTAAAACCAAATGGTGCAGTCTGGACAATTCTTTATTTGCACCTGTGAAATTTGTTGCATTATCGGAATATAGTTTTGAACATAAACCTCTTTAACGAATCTCTTTAAACATGCTATGAATGCTTCTGATATCAAATCTATTACCATTTCAAGATGAATGGCTTTGGTTAGTAAACATATAAAGATACATACATATACTTTGTGAAAGACACCTTTTCTTTAATGTTTATATTTTATACTAAATGATCCACAGAAATCAACTCCTGAGCAATTAAATGGGAAATCAGGAATAACTCTCTTTAGGCAAATCACCCATTAATTGCACAAATCTTATAGGCTTAACTTAAAAACATGTAATACAATCATGTAAAATTTTTCGACACGCTGTTTCACCTTGTATAGGCCAAACGTTTTGTCTGACATAATTCAGAAAAGCAGTTGGACCCAAATGAAAATATCGCTTATGATAGATACATTTCTATAATGATTTTTGTGACTTTATGGCCCTTAGGAAGAATAATAGGAAATTTATTATTGAAATTTATACTTGCATTTTTTATTCTACCATTTACTCTTAATTATCCATCCTGATATAAAAAGGGGCATAAACAATTTATCTTACTTTTATCGGGTACAGGTTTTTGTTGGCACAAACATTTCATTTCGGTGGGGAATTCTAGTGTTTGAACCTCTTTTACTAAGAATTTTTCTGTTACCTTGATTTCTTCTGTTGACAATTCTCCTATCCTCCTTTTAGTAGAGCTCTTTAAGTTGTATAGGAATCTGAAAATATAACTTACAACATGCAATATTTTAGTATAATTATTACTAATATTGAGTAAGTCATAAATAAAGGAATTTGAAGTTAAAGTCAACAGTGATGAATCATTTTGTGGCAAATTTCTCAGATCAGAGGTAAGCTCATCTTGTATCACTAATGTAGGAATTTCTCGGTTGGGATAATTTCTTCAGCAAGGAAACTGGGACCGTAAAATCATAGTTCACTTTCAATCAGTTTATTAGGTACCATTGCTCTCGAGATAAGGTCAGCAGGATTGTCCCTGTATGACACATGGCGCCAGTGATGAATTTCAGTCAAGTCCTGTATTACGGCAACTCGGTTGGCAACAAACATCTTTAGCAGGTAAGTTTCCTTCCGGATCCACGAAAGAGTTATCATGGAATCACTCCACAAATGGATATTCTTACTGCAGTCTTTAAGCTGTAGGGCATCTTTAATCTTTGTAAATAGCTTCGCTAAAAGAACTGTTGCACAATACCAACCTCGGGATTGTAACTCTCTTAACGGGTGCCACTCGTGACTTGCTACAAACCAAAGTCACTTCAGAATCTCCAATCTCAGATGTTGGTATGCAATAGATGGCACATCCATACGCAGACTCAGATGCATCCGCAAATTCATGAAGTTCAATGTGCATCGATTTATCTATCATAATGGATCGCTTAAATTCAACATTGTTGATCGTTGGCAAAGTTTCAATAAAATTCTGCCATTGCTGGGCTTCGATTGCAGGAAGGGCATCACTCCACTTTAGCTTTAAACACCAAAGTTTTTGCAAGAAAACCTTTGCTTTAGTTATCACTGGACCCAAGAGGCCAAGGGGATCAAAAGTTCATGCAATTGAAAAAAGCACTGATCTTTTCGTTGGAGGAATTGCACTCTCAAGATATATTTGAAAAGTGAAATGAAAAGCTACTCCACTTGTGTAGCGTCATTTCTCTACTCCTAAGGATATGCTCCAGTTCAGTTTGAAGCTGTTTGGTTTCAGTTATAGTGGCAGCTCCACTAAGCACATCGTCTATGTAATAGTCTATTTGTAGGATGGGTGATGATAGGTGATACTTCTCCTTTTCATCTGAAGATAGATGAAAAAGCACTCTAGTTACAAGGTATGGTGCACCAATTGTGTCATACCTAATTGTTTTGAGCTCATAAGTTTTAACTGGTTCTTTTACTCCTTCTCCAAAGAATTCTCAAAAGTTTTGTTTGATTAGGATCAATTATAATCATTCTATACATTTGTTTAATATCTGCTGCAAAAGCATAAATGTGTTTACGAAACCTCATCATTATTGAAAAAAGATCCTCTAGAAAAGTACCACCATTAAGTTGTAAGGAATAAAGTGAATTTTTTAAAGTTGTTTGAAAGGACGCCTTAAATACTACACGAAGTTTTGTAGTACTTTTATCAGGGCGATAAATACCTAAATGGGTTATATAATACGTTGCTAATTTGACCTTTTCACACGGTAACATTTTCTTTTAAAAAAAAAGAACTGCCTGGGAATTGGTCGGTTTACTTTTCCACTTAACAAGCCATTCTTCTACTATTTTCAGGTGTTCTGATAGACGTTGGTGTAGTGTTTTGTGATTGTTATTTGTGGTTAATATGGCAGTGTCGTCCACAAACAGGCAAACATAGTATTAAGGTTCTGCGTAATGTCAATGATTAAGGCGTTAAATAGGAATGGGCCCAGAAGTGATCCCTGTGGGACGCCTGCTAAAATGGGCTTTTCCTGTGAGTAAACATTATCAAACCTTACGGTAAATTTTCTATTAGTTAGGTAGTTCCTTAAGAGTTTGATCTGGATGGGGTGGAAGTTGTAAGTAATTAATTTGAATAGTAAGCCTTGATGCCAGATACGGTCAAAAGCTTTTTCTATGTCAAGAAAAACTCTACCAGTAGATTTTTTGGCAGCAATACCTTTTGCTATCTTCTCCACAGCCCGGAGCAATTGGTAGGATGTGGATAGTTTCCTCCGTAAACCAAATTGATGAGGAATTATGATACTCATCTTAGCACCAACATCTAACAGTTTATTTAAAATGAACTTTTCAGCTATTTTGGCCATCGTTGGCAGTAAGGATATTGGCCTGAAACTGGAAGGCTGATTTCTATTCTTTCCCTGTTTGTAGATTGGAATGACTACTGCCTTTTCCAAAGTGTAGGAAAATCTCCAATATTAATTATGGCATTGATTATGTCAGTGAGTAGGCATACTGCACTAACCGCGATTTGCTTGATTGCCTCGTTAGTTATAAGATCGTAGCCTGGACTCTTTTTGGGTTTTAATTTTTGTATCACCTTTTCCACCTCAGAGGCATTGATTATCTGGGTATCCTGGGGGGTAAAACTATTGTGACGGAAGTAGGAGCTAACGATAAGGTCAACATAGGATTTATTACGAATACTTATGTTATCGTTTGCTGTGTTTTCTTGCAATTGTTCCTCGAGGGAGTTTGCAAGCGCTTCTACTTTCTCTTGTATTGTAATGGCCATTTTAAGGCCGCCCATGAGGGGGTGCAGAATGTCCTTTTTTGTTTTTCTTTACTTGACTGCCCTCCAGAAGGAGCCATCTTCAACATTTAAATAAGTGAGATAGAAGTTCCAGTTATTACAGCTGTGTTTAGCAATTTCATTTTTGATAGTTCTTTTAAGGGCGGTAATTTGAATTTTTAATTCAGCCATTTTATATCTATTAAATTGCTTGCGAAATCTATTTCTAGTTTTAATTAAGTTAATGATATTTTCGCAAATATAATTAATTGGATGTGGGAGTTTCCGGCGTTTACTGGTTGTTCCGTACCCATAAAGTGTTATTGCAGCAGCACCATCTTTGTATGTGAGAAAAACTAAACAAAAAAAGCTGTGAGGGGGAGAGTGTCGAGTTACTGCCTTTGGGGAGAGCAGTTATAGAATGAGTGAGAAGAATCAGCTACGAAAAATAAAGAGCATTTTTTATATTTAAAATTATACAGTCCATTATTTAGATACCAGAGCTAGTGACCATACACAAACACTGGTCTCAAGAGATTGTTGTGTTATTTTTGTTTATATATATATATATATATATATATATATATATATATATATATATATATATATATATAGTTCTTTTGCTTTATTTTCAATTTGTTCTTCAGTAGTTATGGGGCTTAATGAATTAGGAGAGAGGGAGCTGCTAACGACAATTCTAAAAACATTCCAGTTATGTATGGTAAGTGGTGTGTATTCATTTCCCTGATGTGTGGAGTGACCATAATAGATTAGTGGAGTGGTCTGATTGGAGGTCTTCAAAAGTTGAAAGTTTCAATGGTGATTGGACTCCTCTGGAGAGCATGAGGTCAATGTAGTTCCAATGTATTTGTCCCTAATGTGTTGGCTTGTCTGGCCTGTATTTGCTGAATTTACTATTTTGAATTAGGGAGGCAATCGTGCGTCCAGATTTATTCTTGTAGGGGTAGTCCCAATTTGGGTGCTTGGCATTGAGGTCATCAGCTAGAATAATTTTGTAGCTCAGTGAAGTTAAAGTTTTTAGATCAATATAGAGTGCTGCATTGGGGGATTATTAGGGGGGTGTACAGCAATGCCACTGTAATGTCTCTACTATTTGAAAAACGCAGTTTAACAATTGTCACTTCTGCAAAATGGAGCCTGGGTGTTGGTATGTGTGAGTGAAGGATTTTTATTTTTATAAACATGACTGTTCCGCTCTGATGGTTGGTGCGATTATTTCTATACACTGCATAATTGGGAATGTTGACCATATAAGAGTTCGTCAAGTGGGTTTCCTGTGCCAGGATAAGGTCAAGATAATTGTTTGACACAAAATGTTTTAGTTCAGTAAATTTAGTGAGAATGCTATATTGGTGTTCCAAATCATTATTTTTATGTTGTTAAATTCCTTAATTGTCATTATTGGTATCGTTGATTAGGGCTTTTAATAAAATTTGCACTTTGTCCGTTGGATTAATAGTGCGTTCTAATACTGGTACAGCCTGCAGGAGGACAGGAAAAGCTTTAAGAATTGAGTTAATTTCTTTGAGTAGTTTTATAATAGTATTAATGTTTTCAAATTAGCTAAAGTCTAGCGTGGGTTGCAGGTTCGATGTAGGTGGAGTTGACTCTACTTATCATTATTATTTCTGGTGGCCTGCACAAATGAGAAGCCTCTTTTAGTAAAGTTACTAGCAGTGTCAGGAGATACTGGAATTTTCTTGCTTCTGTTGACTGGATTTGCTGAGCAGCCTCCATAGGAGGCTGTGTGGCTATTTCCACAGTTGCAGCATTTTGGTTTGTCTAATTTTTGATGGGGGCAGTCTCTGGACGCATGCTTGGCTCCACACTTTACACAATTTGGCTTCAAAAATCAAACCGCAGAATTATGACCAAATCCCTGACAGTTGTAGTACTGGACAGGCCTGATGTTTACATATTTTTCGACTTTAATTATTAAGTTTAAAAGATCTTTTAAATCATAAATCTTTATTGCAATTTCATTTGTGATTAAAGTGATTAGAAAGCAGGGGATAGGCTCCTTCTTTCTGTGCTTTCTCATAACTGTTACAGTAGCAACACCAAAGCCTCTAAGCATAAGTTCATCTTTTATGAGATCAGTAGATGTGGTGGGGGAGCCCCTTAATAACCACCTTTGCTGTTTTGTCAAGTCTATTTTTGATAAGAAGACATTCCATATTATTGTTAGTTAAAGAAGTTGTAATAGCTCTCTGGGAATTAGATGTAGAAGGAAAAACCTTCAGATAATCGCCTGTGAGTTTTGCAGTAATGTTTTTATTAGCTTTTAACTGATTAATTAGGACGTTAAAATTTTCTTCGTATTTCACCAAGATAGGTGGAATTTTTTCCTTCGGCTGACTGCTGAAAGGAGTTGGGTCAGTATTTGCATTGTTTTCTTGAATAGAGTCAGCATTGTCTAACACATTAAATTTATAGCTAATAATAATAGGGGGGGGGGCTTTCAGAGTAACTTTAATGTTGGCTGTTTTCCTGGGCCTAGTAAAGCCTTCCTCAACGCTATTACTGTTGATCATTCTTTTATTTTTAATTGGTGTATATACTGGGGCCTGTTCAGTGCTTAACATTAGAAATTGCAGATTATAATATGCAGTATTTACATCAGTATCATTAGTTTGTTTGTCGCTCAATGGTCATTTTTTGCACACGAGGGCTAATTAGACCGGGACCTACGGCTTAAAGTGGATTCCGAACCACTACAAACATCCATGCCCAAGGTGGAATTCGAATCCACGAACTCAGTATCATTAGAAACAGTTACAGAGAGTTACTATTTATTAAACTATTGTTTGCACTATAAGTAAAAGCCTGAGATAAAATAATATACAAGGATTTTATTTTTATTTTGGGACAATGAATAATACAATTTCACTAAGTCTCAATAACTACTGAAATTGATCTTTCCATTTCGCTTCTTGATAACTTAAGTAAAATCTGACTTTTCTGTTATTATTAACGCAATTAATTTTTACAAGTTTCCATTAATAATATTTTAGTTACATGAAATTTTCTTTTTTTGCGAATAATTTTTATTACGTTATTATAATCAAAATAAGATTAAATTTTCACATTTTATCATAAAAGGAAATCAAAAATATTAATGAAGTGCTGCTTGTTAAATCAAATGATTTTACCTGTTGTGAGAAATTAAAAATAGCACGTCAAAAATATTTCAAAACACTGAAATTTCGTCAAAACACTTTCAAAAGTTTTGAATTTTTGAATAATTGTAACATCCAGAAGAGCCCGGAAGAAATAATATTCATTGAGCTTTTTTTATATAGATTAAAACAAACTTATTTGTTTTGATAATATTATTGTGTTATGACATTTTTCAGTATATAACTTGACTTAGATAACCTGTATAACAATTAGGAGTGATAAAGGGCACCATAAATCTTGGTGTATTCACAAAGTTAAATATCTGAGATGAGTATTCACAAAGTTATATTTCATGAGATTACTCTTCTGTCATCTCCCTAAGCTTATAGGTCCAAAAATTACTCCATAACATTAACGTAAATAATTTGGTAAATGTCTTTATACTAAAATGAAAACCTCTCATATGCATTACAATGGAACTGCCCAATCTAATATTCCAGAGATTTTATATGAAAAAAAAAATTAAGATATTTTCGTTATTTACACATTTACAAGACTTGTAGTAGAAAACAATAGTATCACAAACTTTGAGCAAAGTATGAAACTTTAAAAGGAAAGGATTAAAAGAATGAAAACCGATAATCTAACTAATTAAGAAATGAAAATCGAAAGCATGGTTAAAAGAACACTATTTTTAAAAGGAACTAAACCATGCAAAATGATTATTAATAAAGAAATATAAGAGTAAAAGTTTTGTTTATGGCACTTCTGTGCAGCTCTTCCTCATTTTTCATCAACAACTTCTCTTTTCCAAATCTGATTCCTCCGTGGAGCTCTTTTTGTTTATTTTTCCCTGGACATGACACAATAAATATAAAATGCAAAGTTTATTTCTCCGAATAAAATTGATATTTTAATAAAATTAAGATTGAAATTTTCTGAAAAATTTTGTTTAGCTTTGAAATGATTTGGCGCCCCTCTGCAAGCTGCGCCCGGGGCATGATAGCCACTTTGCCCCCCCCCCCCCGTCGCTATGGCTCTGCAGCCGAGTCATGTCGCCCTCTGCTATTTATTTTATGAAGGATAAACGACATTTCTTTCATAACTTTACTGAAAACTATTAAAAAAAAAAAGTGCTGTTCCAAATGTATTGTGGAAGAACATCTTGTTTCAATACTTCAATTATCTAATAACATTCTCATCTATTAACGCATGCAAATTTAACATTCTTTTTTAATTTCCAGTGAAATATTTACGTCTTCTCATGCTTAAACGTACATTTTTCAATAACTTTATACTTCCAAAGATTCCAAAGAATATATTGATTTGAGGAATTAAACAATTTGCGCAGATTTTTTTTAAATTTAACAATGCAAGCAAAAATATAATTCTTTAAGAAAATATTTAAAGTGACTTGAAATCTAATGTGGTATTAAGATAAAGTATTTTTCACTTTTATGATAGTAATAATTTTTTCATGCTTTTAAATCTTTAAAATCAAATGTCAAGTAAGTAAAACTATAATTATTTTCAAAATCATTAGATATGTGCATATCATTGAAGAAACTAGCCTTGAGATTTGTACACAGAAAGAGTAATGCTTCAACGTATCAGCTTCAACTTCTGCACATGCTGGCATTGAAAAAGCAGAATTCCTCGCAAACGCACAAGCAAAGTGGAATAGTTTCAACTAAAGTCGAAGTAATATTAAGGGGACTCCTTCCGCGCCATATTGAAAACGAGCTCTAATGTTAAGTCTATGGAAAAATTTAAAAACATATTTCTCAAGTTCTATTATAACTAGACCTTCACTTTTTGTAGTTTTTTATAATGCACAAAAATAAGAATTTATTCTGGTTTAAAATTTATTTTTAAAATTATTTTAACTATTTTTAAATTGGCTCAATAATTTGATAATATGCTTAAAACACTAATAACTTAAAAAAGTTATAGAATTTAGAAATTTTAAAAACTGACTTAAGTTGTAAAAATATTTATGAATGAGATCAAATTTTTATTTTTACTTTATCTATGATAGAATTTTTTTTATTTGTATGCATAAAACTTAAAATTTTTCGCAAAAATTAGCTAAGCCCACATGGCGGATGAATGCATGGTTGTTTGAATAATCAATCCAGTCAATTGCATGCTTTAGTCAGCAAGCTTCTCCTCACACGCTAAAATTTGAAGTTCGGTTTTTCGTAGTTCTAGGAGATAATTTGTGAGTTCCCTTCACTCATCTTCAGCAAATGATGTGGGTATTCCTGTAAAAAATGTTTCTAAATTGGCAAGAGAAAGGACATTTCTTTACCCTTTACTATATAGAAAAGACTTTGAGGATTTCCTCTCGTATATAGTAAAGGGGGAAAAATGTCCCTTGAGGATATATATATATACATGGACTTTAAACAGCTAAATCTATTGAAAAAGTTAAATTTATACATTTCTCATGTAGTGAGCTTTTTAAATTCTTTATTTATATTTTTGATGTAATTTTTGAAGAAGTATAACTACATGATATGATTTTGCAATACATATCTATAGACATTGCAAAGTTCATAAATTCCATATTTTTTAATCTTTGTTTTATGAAAACTTTCTAAAATTTGTTGTTTTTCAATTTTATGTTTGATTCTAAGTTTATTGCTTACTGAGTTTGGATGCAGAATTAACTTGAACATTTCAACAAAACCTACGGAATATTTATTTTTATCCCTGAAAAATATCAAATATATATATATATATATATATATATATATATATATATATATATATATATATGTGTGTGTGTGTGTGTGTGTGTGTGTGTTTGTATATATATATGTATGCATGTACGCATATATGTACATATATATATGTATATATATTTCTTTTGAGTTTGAAGTTATTTCTGCTAAATTTCGGTTTCTTGGTAGTAAAAGCATTCCTTTTTAAGTCGGAATACGTATCGGTTTCGATGATGTTTGGGACAATAATAAATATGTTCATTGGCTTTACACAATTCAGAATTTTAGGAAGAATATCCCTCTTATTATTTATTATGAAACTTGTAAAGTGTAGGAAATTGGGATACACTCTTGAACAAATGTGTTATAGAATATTCTCAAACTATTCTAAGTGTGTCACATTTATTAATTCAATAATTAATATTATTATGACATCACTGCACCAAAATAAAATCTTTCAAAATATATTCTAGCATTTAAAAAATGCATGTTGTGAGTCATTGCATACAGTTTTAGTATTCTAAAAGGTAAAAATTTGACATGTATTACATATAATAAATTTTTGTAAAATTGTGTCCCCCTTTTTAATTATTTCTCTCTGTAGGAATATATCACATTTCCTACGAATATTATACTACTGATATTGAAGGTTTCAGCGGATATTACGTATAGGATCGATATGACAATCAGGAAAATTTATTAAAAAGAAAAAGCTTTAAATGAGACTTTTGGAAAGTCAAGTATTTTTTGAAATCTCCATATACAATTATAATTTTCCTCAAGATTTATCCTATATTTTAATGATGAAATCTTATATCTACCAACAATCTAATAATTTTTGATAAATTTACTTTCTGGAAGTTTTATAATTTTATAAAATCTGTCCTCTTCACATTTTCTTTCACAAAAAACAAGAATTTCTATTAATTATTCAGATGATCATTAAATTTTATATTGCCTTTATTAATCTACTCAATTACAAGAATAGATCTAAAAAATTACTTTACTTTTAATCTACTTATACCAGTCCATTTTGATATTTTTAAATATCCATGGTAAATCAAATATTCTTAAAGCTCCCTTCTTCCTCAGCAATGAAATGTGAAATATTAACAGGAAAAACAAAAAATTTAACACAGTATCTTATATATTATAACATTACCGTTATTACTTGCATATGGAATTCCAGATGTTCGGGGAAAGCTTGGATATAAATCGTAAGACATTGTAGGGGATGGGGTGATCTTGGACCTACATGTGGTTACCCGTAGCACAACACTGCCTCATTCAAAGTTTATGATTTTCGGACACAAAAAGCCGGAATCTCTCACCAGTGCTAGAAAGAAACTTGATCGGAAGAAAATGGTTCCTCGAAAGGGGGGAAGAAATGTTGTTGTCTTGTGCCACTAAATTGGCAGCATGGGGTGCGCTGCTCCACGGGGGAATCAATCCATCAAGTGCTGTCCGAAAGTCTGGTTGCACCAAGACACTCATAAAAGACAGACTTCTACAGGAGTTTTCATCATTGCCTTGTACATTTTACTTACGCGCCGATATATTCAATGCCCCTGCCCATATATTTGTAGACCATAAAAAACATGCAGATTATTTTTGCAATCGCCAGAGTATTTCTGCTAATTTAATTTCAAATCTAAAAAACATCGAAATTTATTTTAAATTAATGGAGGCGATGAACTTTTTAGCAGAAATGCTAGAAGTTCATTGTTTGATGTCACAAACAATGCAGTAGAAGAATTTAATTCAATAATTGCCAAATTTATTGGGGAAAGCGGATTAATTACTGTTTCCATCGCACATACCAAGGAAGCTGTGCCGCAGATGCTGTTTGCCACAACACAAGAACTCCGCACTCGAAACTGCATAGAGAGCTATACAATAGTAGCCCTGGAAATATTTTGACTTCTACAGAGCGTAAAAGGTCATGAAAAGGCAGTTGACATCAGAAAGCAAGAAAAGAAACAAGTTAAGCAAATTTCGTTTCGGAAATGAAACAAGAGCAAGAACTCTGTTTCCAAATGAAATGAAAAAAAGTTATGGGGGAAAAGCCGAAAAGTCTGATATATCAAAAGAATCATTTATTGAAAAAAAGGAATTATTTCTAAAAGATCTTCAGCTCAATGAAATCCAGCTAAGAGAGTTGGAAACATCAACAAAAGGTCAACGAGATTGTCCTCAATGGTTGTTTAAAGGCGAAAGCGAATAACTGCCTCCAATTTTGGAAGTATTTGCTGCAAATTGCCTCATACAAGCTGTGAAAATATTGTTAAATCTCTGCTATATTCTCATTTTGACAATGAAGCGATGAGGTATGGCAGAAATCATGAAGATGATGCAATTTTGTGTCGTAAAAATTTAGGAATTGCAATAAAAAAAATGTGGCTTATTTGTATATATTTAATTTAGGAATTGCAATAAAAAAATGTGGCTTATTTGTATTATTTGTATATATAGACCGTATTTAGGTGCAAGCCCTTATGGTTTAATTGACAACGATGGCATCCTCTCTTCAAATTAAATGACCATTTTCTAGCAAAGATTATACCTCAGAAGAAGCAATTTTAAATAGGAAATTTAAATTTTGGAATTTAAGAAGGGAAAAACAAATTGGTAACATTAACAAAAGACACAAATATTTTTACCAAGTCCAAGGGCAGTTACATATAACTAAAAAAACATATTGTTTGTTTGCCCTATGGACACCGAAAGGCCACAAGATCGAAAAAGTTTTCAAGGACGATCTATTCTGGAAAGAAATGGAGGATAAACTAAGAAACTTTCATAATGATTGCTTATTGCCAGAGATAATTGATCCCAGATATACGCGATCAATGAAAATCAGAGATAGTTTATATATAATCGAAGCGAAAAATAAAAAACAATACGGCAAAAAAAAGTTAAAATAATTTTAAAACGAAAAAAATCTCAAAACTTTTTTGTATACAGAAAACTTCTTAAAATATTGATATTTTTTCCAGATATGTACATATTGTAAATATAAATTTCCTATCTTTAAATGTAGGATATTATATATATATACATATATATATATATATATATTATTGAATGATTGTGTAGCTATTATAATGTAGTTATATATGTCATTATTTTATGTATTTCAAATTTCAATAGTCTTTCAAATAAATAGGATAAAAAAATTTCTGCTTTCACTAGATTATTACATACTGGTTCACATTTATTCTTCATTAAGCTTAAAGAAATAGATTTTATAATTTTTTTTTTTAGATAATATGATTCTGAAGAATTTCAGAGCAATTTCTGTTTCCTACTGCTGTTGATAGCACTGTTTAATTGTAAATTGTGTAATGCGTTAAAATAGCCTATAAGTATCACGTAAAAAATTATTGTTAAAAAAGATTAATAAACTATAAGCAACTGCTGTTCAGCGGAAAATGTTTTTCATAATCAAGTGTAAAGTATAACATTTTTAATCCTCCCAATAAATTAAATAAGAAACGAAAAATTGAATTTGCCGAGAAAAAAGCTGAGAAATTACGATGAAGGGGTGTATTTGTAGTGATGTGAATTCTTTCACATCATTGTGATAAAAATACACATACTCAAGCGTATTCTTATCTAATTTATTGAACTACTAAATGCACATCTTTGAAAAAAAATTTCTTCACATTTTACCTTTAGAGCATGAATTAGCTTTTATTCTATCTCTTACACAGAATAAAAAAAAATTACATTATAGTTCATTTTACATCTTTTTGAATATATTTATTTACTAACAAAAAGAGAACATGCGATTACAATTTATATTTATATATGTACGTAAGTATTTAATTATTTTATTTCTTTTAGAAACTTAAATCAAATAATATTTTATACATTTCCGTCTAAAGCATACACAAGTGGAAGTTTAGAAAATTATTATCTTTATTTAGCTACTTTTTTTAGTAAATTTATAATATTTTTATGGAAAAGTAAATTTAATGCATGCAAATAATAAAAATGCAAAATATGTGGTATAAAACATTGGTGTTGTTCATGTCCTAAAACATATTTCCTGTCGAAAATAAAAATTATGACGAAATCAGTTTAAAATGAAATTACTGAGACGCGAAAATACTTTTCACAAAATGTATAAAATGCCACTATTGAACTCAGTATAATAGCATCCTCTAAAAGATGCATAGAAATCCTCTAAAAAATGCTTAGTTCAAGTGTGAAAACGATTAAGAAATTAAACGAAGAAAACATTTTTAAATGAAGCACAAAAATTAAAAACAGTAATCTATATAAAAATACTTAATAAGAAAATATAAATTTTAGGGTGATGGAGAAGAATAATTTATTTACTTATATACCTAAAGATGAGAAAATTATATAGCTAAATTGTCGCTTAAAAATGAACATTATGAGGTTATTATCTTCAAAATTATATGATTTTTGGCTAGTTAAAATAAGAATAAATACGCTAAGAATCAATATAAAAACAATATTTAAAGATGATGTTATAAATTTGGCTGCAAGCCTGGAGCTCTGATGTTGGATACCTGGAGTTCTGATATTTTGTTATAGATGAAGAAAATTTAAGAAATTTGAAAATGGTATATACACTGAATTTAGATGGAATGTGAGACTCTAATCTATTGTACGACATTTCGAGGAGTGAAATATTTAGAGTATTTTGTAATGTTTATAATTTTATTGAGATACACATTCTATTTTAATTTGTTGAGAGGCTAAGCTCTACTCACACACAAACACAAATCATTTGCTTATTCCCAAAGTGAAGATTATTTAATTCTTAAATTAAAGTTTCTCTATTTTTCTTAAAGTGTGAACAGTGGCGTAGTGAGCATAATTGGCGCCCGGGTACGATACCTTTTATGGCGCCCCCTTGAAAATAAAATAATACAATATAAATATGGGAATAAAATATATTAAGTAATAAAAGATATATATATAATATAATATAACGATATATAATACATTATAATAAATAGAGTATAATTGTAATAAGAATACAATATAAATAAAAACTGAATGTTGTACCGATTATAAAATAATAGAAAATATATTACTTTAAAGAATCAAGCTCAGCTTTAAATTTAAACAAAATTCAATTCTAAAAAAAAAAAAAAAAAAAAAAAAAAAAAAACACTTATATTGAATTTGGAAAAGTGTCATTAGAATAACCGGACTTATGTAATTTAGAATTAATTATAAAAAATATAATTGATTTTATATACTAATACAATTATTTTAAGAAACGTAAAAAAAAATTTTTTTTTTAACGTGAAATAACTCGTTACATATCAGAGATTTAAGCAAATGTAATTATTCGCAATTTAATATACTACATTATTCACATTTTTCGTGTCTTTACTGAAGCGAATTGATCAATTACTTTATCAAAGTTGATCATTTCAAATTTTTCTTTTTCTATACTTAAAATTGTTAAATCACTTAAACGGTTTTGACTCATGGTGAATCATAAATAAGTCAAAATTAATTTTATTTGGCTGAATGAAACGTTCACAACTTGCAACTGATGTAGAAATAGAAAAAAGTATTTGAATGGCAACCTCTTCTCACTATCTTTACCGTTTCGGAAAAGACATGTTAGAAGATAAGAGTTTTAGGTTTAATTTCTTTTCTACTGCTGAGTAACATCTTTCAATCCCACATTTCTCTAAAGAGTTCTGTGTTCCATGGAAATCTGTATGACAAAATTCACCCAAACTTTTACATTTATTAATCATGGTGATTTAGCGTTCCCAAGCTACAGGTCCGATGTTCGATTCTCAGGCTAGGTCAACTCAGCCTTTCATCCTTTCAGTGGATCGATTAATTGAGTACCAATCATGCTTGGGAACTAAACACCGGGGATTTAGCTTTGGGCTGACCACCTAACCGGGACATATGATTCGCACCCCAGGGACCTCGGTTAGGAAAACAGATATGGGCATTAGGCCTTGATCCGGATATGAAGTTTTGAAGTCGGGATATTTATTGATTAATCAATTAATATTTAACTTTTAAGAAAATTGATTTTAATGATCTAACATGTACTTAACAATGTCTTAAAATTTTTAAATGTATTTTTTCTAGCTTGTTAACCAATTGAAGCAATTAGGCATTTTTACTCCCTATTTATTGTGCATTATCTTATTTATGAAAGAGTCTGCAAATTGTTGATTTTAATAGGTGTTGAACGTATGCTATAACTTATCTTAACTTCTATAATATTACTAACTTTCCAAACTTAAGCTATTTATTGAAAAATAATAATTGGGTAAGACTTTTTAACTACTAATTTAGGATTAACTCACCTGATTTTTCACAATGATATCTTTTTAAACATTTCATTTACCACAAATTAAACAGAAAATTTCAATTAATTTTTTTTACCTCAGAAAAAATTCCCGTGGAAAATAACTTTACCTTTATGGGAAATTTTGCATTTAAAATAGCTTTTTAAATTATATCATTAAGACCATTAATGTAAACCAAAATTATACTGAAAGAAATTTAAATCCCAAAACGTAATACTGATAGATTTTAATATTTCATTTTTATACCATAAAACATATTTTTCTGATTCCAAAATTAGAAGACCTTTGTTAATAAGTCTTCATCTAATTTCAGTTTAGATAACTAAATTATGCCATAGCATTATCAATGCAAATATCTGATGAGCAACAAAACGCCAATGCAGACAACAAAAATATTTTTCAAATTTCTAAAATCAAAACACTCAAAAATTCCAGTAAAATTATGCATATTTAATCTAATCAGAAATTTTCAGCTAAGCAATATATAATATTAAAAATACTTTTTATTCAAAACTGATGCACTCTATATTGTTCTTTCAAGTTTTTCATTGATTCAAAATATTACCAAGAATTGCAATTGCTGAAATAAAAATATATTTTAACTGTTATATCACTTAATTTTATTTAAAGAAATTTTCACAATCAGTTTTCTTCGTATTTTTAAGGCATTTAATAAAACTGCTTTTGTAAGATATTAAAATATATTTTATTATTAAAATACGGGGTAATTTTTATTAAAATTAAAATTTATTTCGATTAAGAATCATTTTAAAAGTGCTGCTTATGCAATGGCAGGAAGTTTTTTTTTTTTTTTTTCAATAAATTTATATCATTTAAGGACGATCTTATTTTTAAAATTTTACAATGTAAAATGAGAAATCCGTACGATTTCTTTATAAATTACTTGAACGAATTTTTCAAGTTAAAATATTTGTTTTTTATGTAAATTGAACTAATTAATTAGGAAATATATTCTGTATATTTAAGGTGTGCTGTAAAGGCATCTAAAACCTGTAATAGGTGGTTACGCTATTAAAGAAGAAGATTCTGTATGTTTAAGCATACAGTAAAGAAGGAAAAAAAAACATTTAAAAAGGAAGAAAACATTCATAGATTTTTAATTTGAAAAAAGAATTTTTCAACATAAGGTGCTAATGTAAAACCAACAAAATTACGAGTCACATAAAAATTATTTCCCCAAACAAAAACAGTTAAACATTAAATAAAATACTTTTATATGAATAGTTTTAATTAATAAGTAATTTAATATTTAATTTTCAAAACTCTGCAAGCATAGGCTAGTAAATAGTTATACCAGCAAAAATATGAAATAAATATTCAAATTGAAAGAATACATAGTAGACAAAGTATAACTTACGGCGATAATATTTTAAATGTAAGAACTCCAGATTTTCAAAAGTTTACATTTTTGTTCCCATGAAGTCATGTTTTGGAAGAAATGAAATTCTAACCGTGTGAACAATAAAAAGGAAAGAAAGTTTATGTTTTCCCAGAAATTGGAGACAATTAGCTTTCGATTCCCTCCGTTTCTATTCCAGGAAAGCAATTCCCTAGGGGGCATACTGTAGTGCTATTTTATGAAAAATTTCCTCCCTTTCTTTGAAGGTCAGTCTGGTGCCGGACACAATATTTTTGACAAAGCAAACCGCTAATATGAAACACGTTTCAGCAGGAATTTTCCCACGAGAGTAACGCGACACTAGAATGAATGGCTACAGCAGTAAAAGCCTGAGATGAAAAAATACAAGGGTTTTATTTTTATTTTGAGACAATGAATAATACAATTTCACTAAGTCTCAATAACTACTAAAACTGATTTCCATTAATTCAAGTTTCCATTAATAATATTTCAGATAATATGAAATTTTCTATTTTTGTGCATTATTATTTATTACGTAATTATAATCAAAATAAAATAAAAATTTCACAATTTTACATAAACGTATATTAAACATATTAGTGAAGTACTGCTTGTTAAATAAAATTATTTAATGTTATGAAAAATTAAAAATAGCACGACAAATAATATTTCAAAAGAGTGAAATTTCGACAAAAAACTTTTAAGTTTTGAATAATTATAACGTCCAGGAGGGTTCAGAGAAAATAATATTCACTGAACGTTTTTATTTTTTTATTTTGAGTAAAATTTTCTTTTAATATCGTTATGACTTTTTTAGTGTGTGTATATATATATCTATATATATATATATATATACACTACTGGCCATTAAAATTGCTACACCAAGAAGGCGACATGCTACATACGTGAAATTTATACGAAAGGAAGAAGGTGCTGTGATATGCAAATGATTAGCTTTTCAGCGCATTCAGACAAAGCAGGCGCCAGTAGCGACACCTAAATTGTGTTTAAATGCGGAAATTGTTCAGCCGGTTCTTCATACACAAATTGCATTTGAACGTTGTTGCTTGGTGAAAAGTTGTTGTGATTCCTCGTGTAAGAAGGAGAAATATGTACCAGCACGTTTCTGACTTTGATAAAGGTCGAATTGTAGCGTACTGGGTTTGCGGTTTATCATATCGCAGTATTGCTGCTCGCGTCGGTCGAGATCCAATGACTGTTAGCAGAATATGGAATCGATGGGTTCAGGACGGTAATACGGAAAACGTCACGAGCCGTGAGTCAAGAAATGGGGTCGTTTGGATGACAACAAGTGTCTGCACGAACAGTTCGACGACGTTTGCAGCAGCATGGACTCTCAGCTCGGAGACCATGGCTGCGGCTTCCCTTGACGCTGCGTCATAGACAAGAGCGCCTTCAAGGGTGTGATTAACGACGAACCTGGGAGCACAAATGGCGAGACGTCATCTTTTCAGATGAATCCATGTTCTGTGTACAGCATCATGATGGTCGAATCCGTGTTTGGCGGCATCGTGGTGAACGCACACTGGCAGCGTGCATTCGTCATCGTCATACTGGCCCATCACCTGGCGTAATGTTAGGGGGTGCCATTGGATACCTCGTCTCGGTCACCTCTTGTTCGCATTGACATTGCTTTGAACAGTGCACGTTACATTTCTGGTGTGTTACGACCCGTGCCTCTACCCTTTATTCGAGCCCTGCGAAACCCTACGTTTCAGTAGGATAATGCCCGACCGCATGTTGCCGGTATTGTACAGACCTTCCTTGATACAGAACATGTTCGGCTTTTGCCCTGGCCAGCACGTTCTCCAGACCTTTCACCAATAGAAAACGTCTGGTCAATGGTTGCCGAGCGACTGGCTCGTCACCAAACGCCAGTCACTACGGTTGATGAACTATAGCATCATGTTAGAGCTGCATGGGCATCTGTACCTGTACATGCAATCCAATCTCTGTTTGACTCAATGCTCAGGCGTATAACTGCTGTTATTACTGCCAGAGGTGGTTGTTCTGGGTACTGATTTCTCAGGATCTATATCCAACCAAATATTTTGAAAATTTAATCACTTGTTATTTCTAGTATAATATATTTGTCCAATAAATATCATTTTGTTATCTGCATTTCTTCCTGGTGTAGCAATTTTAATGGCCAGTAGTGTATATGACATATGAGTCATAAAGGACACTGAGTCTTATCATATTCACAAAATTAAATAGGTGTCTTTCATGAGCTTTCTCTACTGTAATCTCCCTAAGTTAATAGATCCAAAAATTACCATATAACATTAACACAAATGATTTGGTAATTAACTTTATACTAAAATGCTCAATTGCATTAAAATGGAACTGACCAATCTAATATCCTGGAAATTTTGTATGAAAAAAGATATTTTCGTTATTTACACATTTACAAGATTTGTTGTACAAAACAATAGTATCGCAAACTTTAAGTAAATTAGGAAACTTAAAAAGGAAAAGTTTAAAAGAATGAAAACTGATAATCTAACTAATTAAAAAATGAAAATCGAAAGCATGGTTAAAAGATCATAGTTTTTAAAAGGAACTAAACCATGCAATATTATTATTAATAAGAAAATATAAGAGTAAGAGATTCGCTTATGGCAAGCTCCTGCAGCTCTTCCTCATTTTTCATCAACAACTTCTTTTCCAAATCTGATGCCTCCCTCTGGAGCTTTTTTTTATTTTTCCCTGGACATGACATAATTATTATAAAATGCAAAATTTATTACTTCGAATAAATTTCATATTATGATAAAACAAAGATTGAAATTTTCTGAAAAATTTTGTTTAGCTTTGAAATGATTTGGCGCCCCTCTGTATGCTGCGACCGGGGCATGATAGCCCCCCTTGTCACCCCGTCGCTACGCCTCTGAGTGTGAATTCACTTCTTCAGGTACGAATGATGATATCGCCATATTTGCACTAAAAAGTGCGTATTATGTAATAGGTTATATTGCTTTTAATGTTTGCTAAGAAATATATCAAGAAACAATGTCGAGATGCCTGATCTGTGCAAATAGAGAGGTAGACTTTCCACTCGTACAAAAATCATTGATAGAAATTATAAGCAAAATATATGGAATTTTAAGTAAATTTTGTATCGAAATATTTTATAAAGCAAGAAAAGTTATTCCAAAGTTAATAAACTACCTTATTTTCTTTCATTTTTTAAGAAATAAGAAATTCGACATTTTTGTCTGTTTAAAAATATTTATACAAATAAAGTACTTAGAGAGAAGAGCAACTGTTGCTTTCTCATAAGGCACATTAAAAAAAGAACAAATCTCGTAAGATCAAGGCAAATGGAAATTATATCAAGAAAAATAAAATAAGTATATTTTATAATTTTATTTTGATTTGAATATTGATATTAAGTTTTGATCATTTATTGAATAATAATAAAAAAAATTCTGTTAATTTTTTTTATGCATCTGTATACTTTTCTGCAAAACAGTAAATCGAATTATATTTCTTTTAGAAATCTCCGAGCAGAGCATTTTTTCTCTCATTGCTTGACTAAAAGCTCACAACGGATATTTCCGGTGTCAAATTTGAGAAGCATTTGAGGCATCCCTACTTTTTCCTCAACCATGAGATTTACAGACCTGCAGTTCCCGGAAGGAATACCCCGAGGCTGTAATGAAGGCAGTTGACAGGGGACAGTCTTCAAGACAAATGCAAATTCAATTTGAAAAAATTTTACCTTTGCGCAGGCTACTGCATAAAATATTACACCACAGCCCCAAAGCAATACTATTCCTATTCCCAACCTACCTAACGTAGGACAAATTGAAAACATTCATACCATTCTTAAACTGTTTAGAGAAATTAATATAATATTTAAAGCTTATCCTGCACTGTTACAAGCAGTACCTCTTCTAGAGAAGACCATCCATCCAACAGATAAAGTCAAGATTTTATTAAAAGCTGTTAGTTTAAATGATACTAACAATGATAATTAAAAAATTCGAAAATATGAAAAGTATGATATGGAACGCAAATGGTTTGCGCAATAAACTTCCAGAATTTACAACATTTATAACGAAAAACAATCCTGATATTATTCTACTTCAGGAGACCCACCTTGTTAAGACTCATAACCTCAATGTACCTAACTATAATATCTACAGAAACGACCGCACCGTTCTCCAGGGAGGTACGGCCATTCGAATTAAAACAAAGATCAGCTACACCCATATTCCCACACTTAAATTGCACTTTGCTGAAGCGACAATTATCAAACTACACTTCTCGGACAGCTCTGACATTACAGTGGCGTCACTCTACACCCCCCCACCTCCAATTCATCACTTCTGTCTGTTGACATTGAAAACCTAGCAGCACTCAATTTTAAGATCATCCTCGCTGGGGACCTCAATGCTAAACACCAGAACTGGGGTTGCAATTATGCAAACAGTACTGGGAAAGTCCTAAACTCCCTTATAAACAATACCGACTTTACCATTTTTAAACCCGATAAACCCACTCATTTGGGCCCTGCACATGCAAATTATATCGATCTAATGCTCTCCAGGGGTATCCAACCTCCCATGAAATTACCAACAATCGAGGAGCTCCCGTCCGATCACTGCCCAATGCTAATTTTCTACAGCAAAAATAATCAGCAAGAAAGTGATTGGCAAAAAACTTGCCACAATTGGAGTAAGTTTAGAAATAAAATTAACTGTTTAATTCCAGATAAAGCTTTTCAATTAACTGATGACCTATCCCAACTTGAAGAAAATATTAATAATTTTACTTCTGAAATTGAAGAAATTATTAAACAACTCAAACCCAAAAAAAGTTCCGGTCAAGATAATATCAACAACAAAATTATGAAACAGCTCCCTATTAGACCAATTTGCTTCCTGTCTGCAATCATCATCGACAACAATCCATTTTCCAAAAGTGTGGACAAGGGCAGTTATCATTCCGCTCCACAAGAGGGGTAAAAGCAAAAATCTCCCATCCAATTATAGACCGATTTCTCTTTTGCCGACTATGGCCAAGATTGCCGAAAAAATTATTCTTAATAGGTTACTGGCCTTTGATGAGGCCAACAAAATTATTATTCCTCAACAATTTGGCTTCCGCAAAAAACTTTCTACCACCCGCCAACTACTCAGAGTAGTAGAAAAAATTTCAAAAGGAATCGCGTACAAAAAAATCCACAGGAGGTATATTCATTGATATAGAAAAAGCGTTCGATAGAGTTTGGCATCCTGGTCTAATTTACAAACTAATTAAATTCCATTTCCCCCACCCAATTAATTACTTTAATTAATAACTACCTCCCCAACCACACTTATACTGTTAGAGTAGGAAAAGATATTTCTCTGGACAGACCCATTCTTGCAGGCGTACCGCAAGGATCAATGTTGGGTCCTCTCTTATTTAACATCTATTTCAATGATATTCCGCAACACCAAAATACTATGCTCTGCTTGTTCGCGGATGATACTGCCGTTTTGTCCACTAGCTCTCTCTACTGGAAAATCCATGCTACCCTTACTGAACACCTCATGGCCATTGAAGAGTGGCTTAATAAGTGGAAAATTAAAATAAATCCAAACAAATCCACTGCTGTCATTTTTACTAGGAAACATACTCTACTCCCCCCTTCCAGATTCAACTAAGCGGTTTTTCGGTCAACTGGTCAAATAAAGTCGAGTACCTCGGGGTCTTACGTTCGATAAAAAACTTATCTGGAATATAACCATATTAATAAAATCAAGAGTAAATTTATTTCTGCCAAAATTTCCCTCTACCCCTTAATTGCCTACAAATCGAAGCTCTCCATGGCTAACAAGCTATTGATTTATAAATCATACCTTTGCCTTATTATCACCTATGCAGCCTCAATCTGGGGTGGTGCTGCGGAAATCGAAACCTCTGAAACGAATCTGAAACCTCTTGAGGGTCAGCAAAGTAAATTTCTTAGACTGATCACTCAATCAGACTTCTACATCAGAAACGAACACACCAGAAGCAATTTGGGAGTCCTTCCCCTATCAAGATACATCCAGTTCCTTGGCTTTTCGCTTCTACAACAGACTTTATGAAATTGATAACTCTGAAATTCAAGCAATTGAAAACTATAGTCCCTATGAACTTTCCAATTTCCACAGACCAAGGGTGGTTCTGCGGGCTAAACCACATTCAAACTTATCTATTCGCCTCCCAAAAAGTAGAATTAAATAATTTCTTCTTCGTATACTTAAAAAAAAAAATGCAAATATATATAAAAAAGGAAACAAAAACTTTTGTATTTATATATGTATATGCATATATAATAGAATAAAAAAAATCTTTTTGTCTTTATATAGTTATATTAATACTATGTATATATAAAGTGTAATTTAAAAATATTTTCTTGCACTCTTGTTGGTAATGTGTATTCAAATTTTTCTTCTTTATGTTTATCCAATCTCATGCAAAGAACTCTCGTTGGGAGCACTTTTAACCCAAGCAAAATATTTTCTTAAATTATTTGTTTAAATAATCTTATGTTTTGAAATCATTATGTTAATTTCAACAAAAGTTAGGTGTAGAAAAATTTCTTAGGAATAGAAGGTACATGGCCTTTTAGGCAAGGAACCTAACAAACACTAGATCCATTCTCTCTTCAAGAAAAATTGACCACATATGCGAATTCAAACACTAACATCTAATTAAAATTAATTAAAATCTTGAATTCAAACACTAACATCTAATTTAGTAATAAGGATTTTAATTTTTTCCCAAGCTAACCTGGACTCTTAGGATAAAATAAGAAATAGAAATGTGTATTTTTACTTAGCCTGTTTTCTGCAATAAAAATTGTGCAAGTAAGGTGCAGTATTAGACTTTTGTTAAAAAAAAAAAAAAAATTCTATGCAATACTAACAATTAAAAAAAAAGCATATTTTTAACTTTCTTATGACTTCTTAATCAATTTTTAGTCCAAATCAAATATATTTTTTCATAAATGGCTAAACATTTTTTCTAATACGATAAAAGACTTCCTGCTCGAAACAGACCACTGCTGAAAATGGTTTTTCTTTATTAATCATTTCAAAAAATTTTAATTTATTCAAAGAGTAATCACCATCTTAATTTTCATTATAACTTTCTTTTAATGTATTCTTCTTGTCTTTAAATTTCAACTTGATCAAATAAAAGATACACAAGCTTATGTTCATTTTATCATGTTTAACTTGAAATAAAATTTATTTGTTCTTGAAATAAAGCACTTAAAGCAAATCAGTTGTACTTTACGTTGATTTAATTAAATTGTCTCCTTTTTTTCTTAATAAATTAACTAAATTAAGAATATAAAGAAAAAAGAAATTTATTGTGATTTTAAATTATTAATAAATTTATTTTTAAGCATTTAATTGAAATTAAAAACTTTCACAGCATAAACTTACCAATGTATAGAATGCAAAATTATTTTGCAATAAATATTTCGAAATTTTGAATCTTCAATAGATTTTCTTTTGCTTTTCTCTGTAGGAAGGAATCTGTCTGTAAAATCCTTCCTGAATTTTACTTGAACTGCATTTAGATTATTACGATATTATAAATTGATATAAAATACTGGAAACATAAAAATTTTTGGAAGAAAGATTCCACATGAAGTTAATATTTTAGCTATTATTTCCCTTGCTCAATGAATCGAGAATCGAATAGCTTATGACAGTTATCAACGAACCATTACATCATTTCGCTGATCAATTTAATGGATCAAATTTTTTAAATGATATTGAATTGATTGGATGCGCGCACGCGAAGGTTACTTTTGCAATAACTGCAACTTTATTAACATTCACATATTTTAGAGTAAAAATATCAGATTAAACTATAATTTTTTAAAAATGGTTATGTGTTTCCACCTTATTTAATAAATATGTGGTCAAACAGATATTATAAAAGTTTCAACATTTAATATAAAATCGCTTATGACAGAAATATTAAATATTGAATTATAAAATATGAAAACGATCCAACTATTAGTGAACGATGTGGAATACTAAACAATTTCAAAAGTAATGTTTTAGAATTTTTTAGATGATTTAAACTTTTCAACTTAATAAGAATGAAAAAATTAATGCGAAATGTATTTTTTTTTCTTTTTTTTGAAAAAAAATTGTAGTATTTCCTGACTTTAAAATGGATCCTTGCAGAAGCTGTTTTGAGTAAATAAAATTCTAATATTACATATAATTAAGAAAAATAAAGCATCTTTATTAAAATTATATGTACATATATTCAACCTTTTGATAAACAAAAATTTATTGAGGCTTTTTATTGATAAAAATAAAATCGCTGGAACTCATATAAAAAAGCAAGATTCCTCTATAATTTAAATGTGTAATTCAGTCTATGAACAGCAGTATACTTGTAATCGCATGCTAAACAAACATACCTGTGAGTATATATTTTCACTGGTGTGCAAAACATAAGCACTAAAGTTGTTTTTTTGTCATAACTCCAAGAAAAGTTATCTAAGAGACATGAAACATTGAAATAAAAGGCAGCATTTTATGCTTAAACGATGACGAAAGCCAAGGTGCGTTAAAATGAATACAATAGATACAAATGAAACAAAAAAATGTATGGAACTCAAAGTAACATCGCTCATGATTGTCTGTCCAAGAGGAAGAACAACAAGCAGATTTTCTTTAGTATATTATATGCCTTCTCTTTATTGCAATGGTTGCTATACACCATCTTTCCATATTCATGTCATTCTTTATTATTCAACAGTTCTTTAGGAAAGAATGCCCATTACTCAATCAGCATTTATTTCATTTGTTAGGTGTTCCCCGGAAAATGTAATAGAACTGCAAAAGTCTCCCCAAAGCATCCCATAAACCATGTTCCATGGGATTTAAATCACAGAAGAATGCTTGCCAACCCATTCTCTTTTCGGTAGGTGCTGAACAGCAAGAGTCCAATGCAACCATGCTTTGTCATCCATAAAAACAAAGTCTACTCCAATGGCACCTAGGAACAGGCGCACATAGGGAAGGATCACCTCCTAAGGATAGCGACCTCCGGTTACAGAGCGTCTGTCGGGAACATGGAGCACAGTCCAGTTCAATATAATGCCTCCTCAGACGATAACTCCAAGACAATCCTCTTTTCGTGATGATACTGGGGTGAAACCGTGTCCCGATCTCACTCCAAATCAAATGGCGTTGAAAATCACTTTTGGTACTAAAACAACCCTCATCTGTAAAGAGGACACGATTCCATTGATAAGATGCTCACTTTTTGGGCTCCTTCCATCGACTAAACAGGGGCGCAGATGACAAAATTTCTAAGGGATTAGGTGCTGAGGTTGGTGGCGAACAATTCCTTTTTGTAAAGATGTCTGGACACAGCTACTAAGCAGTGGTGCTTGGCATTGCTCAACAACCATGTACACTCGCATATACAATTGACGCTCGTTTTTACAAACCTCTAATTTATGAACACTCGCGTTTTTAATATAGTGGCTTCTCCCTACATTGACACAATGATAATTTTAACTCCCATTTACAAATTAAATTTTTGAAAAATCTCTATTTTATGAATTTTTGATTTTGATAAATAGTTTTCTTTTCCTTTTTTTATTTTTTATGATCTGATATTTTTTTCTTTTCATATTTTATTAATTTTTACAAAACGCTTGAGAGCTTTCATTCATTCTTGAACAATGAAGGAAATTGTAATAGCATTCCAGGCATTGTGGGAACATGGATATCAATCAGACTTTGATAAAAATAAACTTTGGTGACGAGTTTAACTTCTGTGTTTCTCATAAGAGTAAGGGCACAGAAAGGGAAATAAATTCTTCTCTCCTTAAGTTAGAACACTGAAAGGGGAAACACTCTTTAAAAGCTTATGCTCCCTTGTTTTGCAGTTAGTTTTGTTTCATTTCATTGAAATTTCGTTTCTCAAGAGAGGCTGAGCCGATTCTGCTGAAAATTTGCAGCATTTGAAGTAACAAGCATGTTTATCAGTAGAAATCAAAAAGAAAATTTTGAAAATAGACAAAAGAAATATTTAAGACAGAAACTGTCAAAAATATATAGAATTCCTAAGAACAGCCTCTTAACAATTTTAAAAACTTGGAAACAATCTCTGAAAAAGTAAACAGTACCAGTGAAAGAAAGCAGTACCTTCTATTCAAAAATTCTGTAGAGAAGTAAAAAAACCTAAACTGGAGAAAGGCTTGCTTGACTAAGAAAAATGATAAGAATGAACATTCCTATTGATGATAATGTCATTAAAGAGTAATCCAACTGCTTTGCCATGTAGCTGAACATAAAAAGATTTCAAAGCATCAGACGGTTGGCTCCAAAAAATTCTGAACCACATTTCTTTCCTAACAAAATTGGAATTAGCTGTCTGTAACTAATTTTGCAGTACAGAATTTAAAAATAATAGCAGTAAAGCTGTAGCACGTACAGTTTTTTAATATTTTTTTTAATTATTATTATGACTATCTTACCAGGACTGAAAGGGACTGAAAAAGCATTTTAAACACATTTTTTATTATTAATTTCATTAATTTATCATACAAAGCTATTGTAATTGAGATGATATGCATATTTAAAACAAAGTAGAACACGAAACCATTAAATATTAATTAAATACGATGAAAATATACCACTTTATTCTTTAATGTGACGTAAAATCTTCTTTTTTTAGAAACCATCAGTAGTCACCCATCATTGTTGTTTCTCAATGATTTTGGTATCAAGTTTTCAGAATCCCAGTGTTCTGATGGAATCTCTCCTTTCCTTCACCACTAACCATGCCAAGATTTTCTGGAAAAAAAAACCAAATGTTAATGTAAAAAGTGAATTTTCTATGATATTCGACATCCCATTACTTGGTAGGAATTAAGAAGAGCTTCTATCAAAATTTTATATAATTCTTGTCCTTGTTTCCTAAAAACCTCTTACTACTTTCACTAAGGATTTGCAAGAAACTAATTCCTTTTGATTTAGCTTTCCTTTAAAAGCACAGTCACAAATCACTTTTTTGTTTTGATGTTCAATAAAAATGCCTTCTTTAAGCTTAGTTTCACTAACTGTGAAAAAACTTTTTTAATATTTAAATCCCTCACCTTCCTTGTGTCCATAGCTTTCATGAATTTTCATAAGTCCTAATTTATTGTGGAGGAAGAAAAACTTTTTTCCTATTCAATAAGGGTAGTATACTTAATGTTGCTAGTTCCAGGCTGAAAAAATGTTCTGTTTTTTTATTTTTATTTTTTTATTATTTTTTTTATTGATGCTTTGTTGCACGGCTATTCCACAAATATAAAAAGCGACAATATTTTGTAAATTCACCTTGAAGGCTCATCAATATGGCTATGGTTTTTAAATCGCTACAAATTTATTAAGTGAATTATTTATGCATAATTGTATTCATAATAGTTATCATATGTTTGCATAATTTTCTTTCATAGAAGCTGAATAAGCAACTGGTATGGATGACTTCTTGTTTCCATTATGGAGCAATACAGCTTTTAAGCTATATTTGGAAGAATCCATAAAAAGGCTCCATTTTGATGGTTCATGCTTGATATCTAGTTCCTTCATTAATACATCTCTATTAAAACAAACACAAACTGAACCATCTGTTCTATAAACTTTGAGTAAATCACATTTCTTTTTCGAAAATATGTAATACTTGTTCCAGCAGCCAACAGATTCCACTCTTGCAGTCTAGAATCGAGAAGTTCCGCTTTTTGTTTCGATAGCCTCAGATCCCGCACCAAATCATTGAGTTCATTTTGACAAATAAAATAGGGTTTGATCGAAGTCTCAGGCCTAAAGTTAGGGTCAAAATTGTTTTCAACTATATTTGTTTCGGATGCATCTTCAGTGTCACTCATCTCTTGAATGTCAATATCTTTCCAATTCAATGGTGGAGTTGGTATTGGTAAGCCTTCGCCAAGAAGAACAGGTCGGAGAGTGCAGATAGTATATTAAGATATTTAATTTTATATATTTGCTTTTTTAATGTCCTTCTGTGTTGGTTTGACTGATGTAGCAGTCATCAAAATGATTTAAAGGTTTCCACTACACTATAAGGACAGCAAATGGCATACAGCTTCTGTTGCCTTTCATCCACTGAATACGAGCCACATTACAACTTACACAGCACACGTAAGGAGCCCAACTTTTATCTTGGTCACTAACTTGGCACCCGAAATACAGAAAATATGCTTTTTTCACTTCTTGTGATAAATGTCTATCTTGTGAGTTTAATATAAAACCTTCACAAATGAAACAAAATTTATCAGGTGTAGTTTTGCAACATATACGCCAAGAATTTGCCATTTTTGGTATGAACTAAAAATGCACAACCACACCTAACAAAGAATTTTACTATTTAGGAAAGCCGAAACGATTAAGGCGAGGTTACAGTGTTGCCAGTAGGGGTTGGTGCTCATTCGCTGCGAAAAATAATGGACGATTCTATTTTGTGTTATACAAAAAGGAAACTTGGTGGGGCATTTTTACTTGAAATTATTTAAATAACAGTATGAATTAATTATAAAAATAATAATTTGGTTGTTGTTTGCAAACCATTGGTTGACAAATTATAGTGGATAATTTTTCCATTTAAATTTAACAAATTTAAAAACTAAATTTTCATTAAAAAAATAACTCGATTTATATGTGTTTTAAACATGTTTATATATGTATTTCATATATTTATATCATATTTTGGTAAGGAAGAGGTCCTTGATGAAAAATGTTCTTCGACAACAATAAAAAATATTCTATGGAAGAAATTTGCAATTCTTTGGTTCCTGAAGTTTTATAAATTTATTGTTTCATTACATTAAGGCAACAGTCAGTCAGACAAATAATTCTACTGGTTGACAGCGATTTTAAAATATCAGACCATTGAAATAAGATGAAAGTTATAGCTAATGTGTGTGTCAAACCATATCACAAACAATATCTATCATTAAAACCAGCTATTTTCTGTTACATTCCACAGCAAACACTGTGTTTTGATATTCAACAGGGGTGTTTGTGGAACCCCAAAAAATCCCTTGAAACTTTTACGGACTTACTATCGACATTTTGGAGTTTCGAGAAGGATGGGGGGAGAAATGAAAAATTACAAATCATGAAGTATTGAATGACCTAATTATAAAAGTTCAATGAATTATTTTATTTTATTTATTTATTTATTTTTTGCAAAATTAATAACCATAAATTTTCAAACATATAAACTGCTACATTTTATGAAATATTTTAAATTACCTGAATGAATTCCATAAAAAAAATTTTCTAATTTCTGCTGCTTTTTCTTATTTTCTGATGTTTGTGGGCTTGTCTTTCTTTTGTGGTGAACTTCATAACTGCAGGAAGTTTGACTTTTATTTTCCTCATTTACAGTTGAAGAAATTTCCTCGAGAACTGCACATGCAGAGGTAGAAGCAGTTTGCTTTTCTGCTAATGTAGAAGGTTTTTCAGAGACATAGGTGACTCATCTGAAATACATGTTTTTAAGTCCTCTTGATATGTTTTCCAACTTCTGTTCACATTCAATAACAGATATTTGTGAATTGGATCAGTCATTGGATTTTTTTAGCCATATTTTTCACATGAGGTTTCTTTAGAAGCCATTAAATCATATTTAATAGTCTGCACTGCATCTAGGGAATCAATCTTAAGAGAGGTTCTATAGTCAGTGACAAGCGTATCCATTAAGTTGAATGCACTTTCCACTAATGGGCCATGGAAGTAGCTAAGGCAGGCTTTGACCAATTTAGCCAATGTAGGATACTTATAATCATTTGTGCAATCATCTTTTAAATTAAAAACTTTAGACCAATATTTATCAATTGTACACTTGACTTGATTTTCACTTTCATCAGATGTGTAGAGCATTCCTTTGGACATATCAATATCACTCTGGTATAACCTTGTTTCAGCTTCTACTTTTGACTTTTCATTATCACTAAAAATATGGGACATAAAAGATAATTTTTCAAAAGCTAATATTGTACTGGTTTTACCTCTTAGCTCTGGATCTAATGCTGTAAAACTAATTAGATATGAATTTTTAAGGGGTAATTTCTGTTTCATATGCTGTGCTGTATTAGTATAAGCTTTCATCAGAGAAATTTGGAATTCTTTACTTATTGGATGATTTTTTGATAATTTCTTCAGGAGAGTGGAAGCTTCTGCACCAGTAAATATTACTTTCATAGGTAGATGGAATTCTGGATTTGTGATATCAACTTTTAATAAATCATAATATAAGGTGTGCACTCTATATTTTCTGGCTTCATAAAAAAGAGAAAATTTTTGCCATCAATTTATAAATACTGGAATGTATTAAATGAAGCATTGGTTTTTTTGTTTCAAATAATTTAATATATGTGTTGAGCTCACGTAATACTTCTGAATATAATGCCATATGCAATAAAGTTTAGTTTTGCATAACATAACCCATTTAGTATTCTTTTTTTCCGAGCTAAAGCATCCTTTGTGAGTTGTTGGGAATGCCAGCAAGAATACACCCCTTCAACAATTTTTTTCTGAGCTGCAGAAATTTCTTTTATTGTATACAGTTTCAACATAAGAAAAATAAGCCCCTTTTTTCATTTTTATCTAACTAGTGAAAATAAAATGCAATAAGAGCATCCCACAGATCTTTGATTCTTTCTGAAACATATAAAATGTACACCCACCTATGGTCTGGTCTCTTTAAGGGCTTAAGTTTTTTAATGGCAAGGGATTCACAGATTTTGAAAAAAATTTTCTCTTTTACTGCAGCTTTTCATATCAAAACAGATGTCATCAAACAAATCTTCTAAGTATCTATCAAAACATGAAGCAAATTTTTTTGTATAGTTATTAGTTGTGTGACATGTGTCACCATCAATATCTAATAAGTGGGGTGCTTTGTTTGACCGTAGTCTGGTTTCAATACCCTTTATTTTCCACGCATGGTGTTACATGAGTCCATTAATACACTAATTAAGTTTGCCCATGGAATATTATTATCTTTAATAGTATTAACAACTGCTTTAAAAAGTTTCTGAATTGCAAGATTCCATCTTTAGAGATGCAAAATGATGAACTACAACTTTATTTTGATTGTTGTCATAAAACTGCACCAATATTGCCAGTATACTTTCTTGAGCATTGCTAGTACTTTCATCCAAATTTAGAGAAAATGGAGTCTCCTTTAAAGTTTTAATGATATTTTCCTTAATATTTTTTGCGAGCCCATATTTCATCTTATAACATGCAGTAGTCTTGGACATTTCCAACGAGTTTAGTGCCGTATGATCGCGGCTCAACTGTTTGCAGAGTTCAATTAAATTGGGAGCTTCATTGAAAGAGAGAATTCTCGGCGATAAACGAAGTTATTAATACCTCTTAGCGTGCTTTTCTTGTCACTATATCCAATGGCCGAGCATCAGTCTCCAGTAAGTCATCAGTATTTTTTGAATTAGCATAATTACTTAGTCATTGAATGTCTAATGCACTTTGAATATTTTATGTGCGTCACAGTTTTAGAATGATTTATGAAAGCCTTGAATCCTTCCCCACCATACTTCAGCAGTGAGTTACAAAAAACACAATATGTTTGTCCAGCAACTTTTTATTTTCTTACACCATGTGCCGATGGTATCCCCATTACCATCTCTCCGTTCAATCCAATTCCACCTAAATGTATTCCGGACACCTTCTAATTGTATAATATCACTATTTATATCGAGAAATTCTCATGGGTGCATAAATAAAAAAATATTTCAATAAACGAAACGAAAAATTTACACGTGCATCAATAAATGAAACGAAAATTTTACACAGCCGAGAAAATAAAGTTGCAAAGAGATAGATCAATGAAAAATAGCTAATACGGCGAAAAATCCCCCTTCTCTACTTATTGGCGCCACGCCAGGAGAGATGAGACCTTTGAACCCAGAGTCACGTGATCGCACATCTGGTCGAACGAAATCTCTCCCTTTTTTTTCTGCCGTGCGTATTTGTCGAAAAGAATCCAGAAGAGAATGTCCGAGAACCGGGGAAATGAGTTATAACTCGCAATAAAGGAAAGAACAAAATAGAAGTTCCCCCCCCCCTTTTCACGCATTATCACTCACTGCCTTTGGAGAAAGAAAGGAAAAATTTTCACCACACACACTGACCTTGCGTTCTCTGCTTTCAAAGCAAACAAAATTACCCAGATCAGAATAAATAATTCATTATTATTCCTATTGCTTTTTGAAAGACGATCTCCGGAGTTTCCGGGTATCGAAGTTCAAATTCCCTCGAATTCCGGTGTTTCCCCCCGGAGCACAAACACCCCGGTATTCAGTTACATCTCTAATAACCCCAAGTACATATTCCTATGTGGGCCCGGGACTAGAGTCTTATCTTTGGCATACGGCTTTTGCTAAGAGGGGGGAAAAATGTAGGACAAAATAAGAGCACCAGTTTCAAATTAAGTGAAAACTTTTCCTATCAAAAAGGAGAAAATGATATATATATATTTTAGAATTTATTATAACATTATATATGTTTATAAGTACATTTAAAATGTAAAGATATGTTCCGTTCTAATTTTCCAACTAAAAGAGAGTAACAGATTTGAAAAAGATTACACTGATATTACTCTAATGACTTCTTGTTTAATTTTCGGAAACAACTTTGTTTTAATAATTGCATATTGTCGAATCTTTTACACGAAATAGAACTTTAGATATTGTTCAATTTTAACTGGTATATCGTATTTAAAAAAGAAAACAGAGACAAAGTTTGTTTCTCTATTGCGAATTAAGAATTTGTAAGGGCTATTTGGAAATTCACAAAAATATTTTACAAAGCAATTTCCATATCTCAATGATATTTACAAATATTTCTTCTGTTTTACTTTCATTAAGAGTGTACCATACAAATGTGTTTATGAGTTCGAATATTAGTTAGATGATTTCCATTATTGGATACTGGATGAGATTTCAAAAAGATAATTTTTCTATAGAATGGTGTTTGACTTCCTAATTTAGGTATTTCCCAAGAGCTATTATTTTTTATACACAAGTCTGACTCTATTCACATTATTTATGCATCTTAATTTTTCTTAATGGTTGCCTACATTAAATAAGAGGCTTGGGAAAAACGATTGATTGAAAAGATTTTCCTAGCTTTTTTCAAGTAAAAATAAATAAAAAATCTTATAATTTCAAACATCTTTGATTACTAAATCCAGCATATTTTATCAACTCAGTCGACAAAAATTCCTGAGTTTTAATGTTTTGAAAGATTATTTGCGCGCAATATTAATTTATTCAGAAAAACTACTATTATATCATTTGTTAATATTTTATGCTTATACATATAAAAGAAAATCTGAAATTTAAAGTTTCTTTGAATAATAACAAAGGTATTGCGGTCAAAAACAAAAACAATTCATGAAGGAAAATTCCCTAAAATACTTTTTGTAACAATTTTGGTCTAACTTTTGTTAAATGCCTAAAAATCAGCTTCTGCCTACAATGAATGCGTATAACATTCCAACTACATGATGATAATATACAGTTTTGTTCCAAAACAATTTAAATGAAAATAATGTGTATTTAAGTCACCGGCGAAAATCTATATTTTAATAACAAAAATAATGTAAAATTATACAGTTTATTGGCCTTTTTACAGTGAATAAAAATGGCTTGTTACTAGCTGTTAGATGTCTAAATAAATTACATGTCAATGTCATATCACGTGTCCAAATAAATTAAGATTATAAATTTATTTAGACTGTCATCCAGTAATATCATTACAAGTTCTGAGTAACCGACTATCAATATATTCTGTCACATTCAGTGGTAGTACAGAAAAAATGGTTTTTAGTAATTTTTTCAGAACAATAAATATTTTTTACTTAATTATCCTATTATAGAATTTTCTTTCGATTGAGTCCAGGCAACATGGAAAAAGGACACATAAATACTATTATGGGCTACCACGTTTATTATACATTTAATGAATTATATAGGTAAAGTGTTTCACACACACTTTCTTAGAGGGCCTTCATATCATAAAGTTTATTCATTTTCACACGTCTTGTTTATTAAATAACAGCTGGGCACTAAAGGACACCTAGCCAACTGATCTTCATTTAAACTTACATAAATAATTCAGAAGAAAATAATTAATGGTGTTTAGGAATGAGTGAGAGAATAATAGTAATGATAGTATATAAAAATAATTATTGAGGTGTTATCTTTGTTTTAAATTTAGAAAAGATTTCATTATTAAAAAAATCTACGTAACTATATTAATCATTCTTGAAATCTTAAAATTATTACTTATTTTATAAATTAACAAATAAAAAGTATTTTTTTGACAAATTTAATAAATACGTTTGATTAAATATAGCAGAATTAAGAAATTAAGGTACTTTTGGACTTCTGTAGAACTTCATGTTATAAAGCAAAGTTTTACGAAATATGAATGTCAAAAATTCATTTTCATGCATAAATTTTTATAATTTTACTGTTTCGATCCATTTACTTCCCGTGCTCTCTCTTATTACTTGAATATTTTTAATACTATTTTTAACCTCTTACTACCTCATTTCTGCAATCGATTCAACTTATGAAACTATGGCACATTTAATTATAAACTCGCCTATATAATATCTAACGTTCTGTATTTTCATTATGTTTAAAAGATTAAGTTCTCACAAATATTTTGCCGAAAAAATTTAAACTTAAGCGCTACATGCTTAAAGACATTAAAGCCAGAAGTGAATTAAAGATGCCAATTTATTATAAGTCTTTTAAAATATTAAAAACTCATTTGTTAATAAGTGTCAAATATTGCAATAGAAAAAACTTTATTCTTACTCTTTTTAAAATATTCTTTTTCTGTTATTTAATTCGCACTATTTTGTTAGGCAAATGAATTAAACGAACTGGCGCATCAATAATTATTAAATCAAATTAAACAAGAATAGTAAGTGTTAATTTGAGAATGCAAGTTATCAAAAACTATTTCAACAGCTTATATTTTCAATATTTAAATATATAAGTGGTCTTTATAAATATTCCATTTCGAAAATAATTAAAAGAGATTTCATAACGAATCAGTTCAAAGAATTCATGTTAACAAGAGAGGTTATGGTTATTTTACTAAGTGAAAATTAAAAATTTGACAGTTAAATGTTTAATTTATGAATTGGGCTACAATGTTTAATAAGATATTTTCTTGAATGTAAATTTTTTTTATTGTGGAAATTTTAAAACATGTATGTGTCATTTGCAACATCAAAATTAATAATTATGTTACTACTACACTGTACATATTCTAGCAGTTTAAAATGACTGTTTTTCAATATATATATATATATATATATATATATATATATATATATAATGAAACTCCAATAATGCTGCAGCAGATTATTACTCAACAAGACTAATTTCTTCCTTTTTGTATTAAAATGATATACTTCGATTTGATGAAATTCAAACACGATGCGATTTAATATTATATACTAGCGAAATGAGTATTAAGATAATTCAATTCATTTATGACAGTTCTTTTGGCAGATAGCAATAATGTTTTAATTGTCGGTCAACGATTATTTTTTTTTATCCTGAGGGTGATAAATTAGACCAGGACCTCCAGTTTAAAGTGGATTTCAAACCACTATAAGAATCAGAACACGATGTTGGAATCGAAAGCTGTTGAACTGAAGGCCAGAGCGCTAAAAATTCGGGGTAAAACACAATGGGATAGCATTATGAAATGAAATACATCAGATACAACTTCATATTCTATACATATATATAGGCTATTATTTGATAATAAAATATACAAATAACAAAATAAAAATATTAAAATTTTTTTATATGTTGTAAAATAACTAAACTTTCGCAACTTTTATCTTTTCTAAATGTTCATTATTATATTTTTTGGTCAAAAATAAAAAATGTAATCATGAATGTTAGTTTAATTAAATAAAATTTTTTTAAAACGATGAATAATTTTATTTTAACACTTAAATTACTAATATAATTTTTTTTTCTATTTCCTTGTTCAATGCATGTAAATTAAAGTTTATTAAATTTCATAACACAACAAATAATTGTAACATTTTATTACAAGTACTTTATATACAGGAGCATCTATATATACCTTTAACTAATAAATGCATAAACAGTCAAATGACTTACTTCTATAGGACCATAGCAATATAAACATAGCACCATATGATTACACATGTAGGTTAAGGAATGTGTACATATCAAGGTGTATATTGAAACCCAGCTCACAAATTCCACTCAGTGTGTCAAAAATTTTTTTATTTTTTATACAAAGGATTTAATTCAACTACATAATAAAAATAGGTAAAATGTTTTGCATAATATATGAGGTTATTTATGACACAATAATTCATTTCTGAAACATTATTTTGATCCTGATGCCAAGAACAAATAAGATGCTCTTTTCTTCATTGAATGTTGAAGAAATTCATCCAGCAATAAAACTATACAACATAAAATTTTGAAATCATGCCTTTATGTTAACTTATTACAAGCAGTAAAGTACTATATTTTTGAAAATTATACACGTACTTATTTGAATATGCATATATATATATATATATATATATATATATATATATATATATGCCAAATTTAATCAAGAAAATACTGTACAGTTTAAAAATTGATGGAAATTTACAATGGCAGTTATAAAGAATTTTTTATTAAGTTTTATATAACAGATTTTATTAAAAAATATTAAAACAGTAACTTTGTTGAAAATTTTATGATACATTTTCTTTATGCTTCACATTTAGTGGAAAAGGTTTACAAAACAGTTCTTTGCCCTATTCTACGCTGTATGTTGATTTCATTTTTGAATCTAAGTTTCATTATATACAACCGGTATGAATCTGTGTGTATGTTACACTATTAATTGTAGATTAGAAAACCAACTAGGTAGATTATTGAGGTTATGATATTTACACAGTAAAATGACTGGATATTACATCGATCATTACAGAAATCGATATGATATGGCTTCTCAAATACTCTTGAAATAATTGATGATTATGAAAATGAATAATTGATTTTGGCTAATATACATACACACATACACATACATGCATATTTTAATCTAGATAGAAATTTTTTGTCAATTTATGTATTATGGCAGTGATATAATAAACATTTTTGTCTTTATAAGAGAAATATTTGTTTACATAATTTTAGACATTCAGTATATAAATATTCACGAATTAGGATTATTTCACCAGAGAGTAATGTACCTAACATATTTTCTCTACACTAAATACAATGGTTGTAAATATTACCAAAGCCTACACATGACTTAGTCATGTTTTTTAAAAAATTCATTACAGAAAAGTAAGTCATAGAAAAAACTTATTTTTTTTTTAACTATTTCAATCAATGCTGAAGCATATGATAAGAAAATTGCTGATTAAAATAGACAAAAAATGAAAAAATTTATCTGTTCATAAAATTATATTTATAAAAATGGCTGGATTTGGACACCTGAGGTTTTAAGTTTTCTTTTCAGGGCATCTCTGTAGCCCATTTAAATCAGGCACCGTAGCTGCCTAAATTATCACAGTCACACGAACAGCTACATAAATATAATCAGTACCTTTTAACATATTTACTTTATTACCAAACTTAACATTAACAAGAATACAGGCACCAAGCTTAAGCAATTCTGTCATATTATTACTTGGACCCTGATGTAGTTTGAAAGAGATGGCTGATAAGTTCTTTTAGTTATTCAAAGTTAACAACTGTAGTAGACCACTAAAACTGTCTCTGTAAAAATTAAGTGTAGTGTACTAACTGGCACATAAATCATTGATACACAAAACATAACAACTATTTAAATTTCTATTTATATAGTGAATAAATTAATCCATTTCATATGAATAAATTTTATATTCAATGTATTCACAATAAAATTACAAAATAAAGAGTTAAAATCAGTGTTTAGTAAATTTCTCTGTCTTAAAATAATTTCTAATATATTTACATTTCTTCTATATTAATAATAAAGAACTTTATCGAAAATAAAAATCAGGAACTTATATAAGCACATGATAATTTACACAACATAAAATATTGCAATGATTTAGTGGCCATATACAGTTCACTATTTGTTTAACCTCTTTGGATCTAAGCTACATCACTTGTAACTTTTCTTTCCAAGAATAAATATTGTAGTCTAGAAACGGTCAAGTATCCAATATATTGCCTTATCACACAAAAGATGGCACGGAATTGTAATTCTTTGGTGGTGGTAAAGTTTCAACATCACAGATATCTACTTCACTGTCTTCTATGTCACAAATTTTTCCAGATAAATCTGGAATAGATGAACTGTCAGAGTCTTCACCGCCAAAGCAGAGACTTTCAGTTTCTCTTCCCACTGACTTTTCCAATGCTTTTCTGAAACCATGACTTCTTCTTTTAGGAAAACCATATGCAGATTGTTCATCATCAGAAAAATCTGCCCACTCATTATTTTTACTATCATAGCATGGTGGAGGTGAACCTTCATTTTTCAGGAACTGAGAATGGAGTGACTCTCTAGGTTTGCATTTATTATTTTCTATTTTAAGCCTAGAAGGTGAGGATTTTAAGCTTGGATTATTAAGGACATGCTTCTGACATGTTTCTCCGACTTTGTCAGGTATTAATTCAATTTGACTCACAAAACTATTGGAATCAGTGCTTTGTACACTTGATGAATCTTGCCCCTCTGTAGGAGACTCATCTATGAAATTATTGTTAACACTTTGATCAGGTGGACTCCAATCTGATACATCCCAAATACATCCTAAAATTAAAGAGATAATAAAATGCATATGTTGTAAGAAATTTTATATAAAGCATACTTATTCATTGAAATCTATCAATATCACATTAACTGACATTATCAGTTATATTATATGGTAAAATGAAAATTAGATATTCATTAATTTCATTGTTAAAAAGTTCAATACGACTGTATACAAGGCATTTGAATAATTTCATATTAGTGCATTTTTATTGTTCTACCATGAAAAAGAACTTATACAGACTTTCAGATATATAAAGAATATCATAATTAATTTTAGTACAGTATTAAAATAAAAAAAATTAGTAGCATCATTAAAAGATTACATAGCTTAATGTTAATATAAAGATATGGGTACTTAACGGCTTTATTATTAAAAAGTCCAAAAGTTAAATTCAATATTCAACATAATTATAGCAAAAAAAAGGTCTAAAATATTCATACTAATTAAAAGAATTTACATTAGAAGCAACTCAATTTGTACAAATTGAGATTGCAAAGTTTAACAGGCAACTCATTTTAAAAATTATGATCAGTTGCATTAGCAAAAGAATATTGATTTCATTTTGCATGCATAAATTTAACAGTTTTAAAAGTATTTAAATTACAAGTATCTATAATTGCAATAGAACATTTTTGCATTGATCCAAACATGACAATTAATATTTAATGCAACTGATATTGAATCACTAATTACTCCAAGAAATATTTTTAAATAAAAGCAATGAAAATAAATACAGAAATGCCTCCCAGTGACAGGAATGCAATACTCAAAACTATCAATTATTGAAACTTATCAGCAAAAACAATTTTGTATTTAAATTAAAAATGGAAGTTCTTGAGTACCTGAATTTTCTGTAAACTATGGGTTCCAGTTAAAAAAAAAAAAAAAAAAAAATCAATGCATTTTTCTTTAAAAATTGTGCTAATTTTTTTTCAAGGAACAAAATAGAAAAGATTTCCTTTTTATTTTACATATAGAAAATGAAATTGGGAGACATTACTATAAAACATATTTAGTATTTTTAAATTAATATATTGTTCTGCTAGGCTATTCAATATTACCACATCAAATTTTTTAATTTGTTACAATTTAGATATATATTTTACGAACATATTTTTCTAATTGTTTTGAAAAAGTAGTTCCAAGAAAGTAGAAAAGAAAATTTTAATATTTAATTTTACAACATTTAGAAAAAATAATATAATCAAATAATACTGGTTAATTTCATTAGTTATTATTTTTATTGTGATTACAAGTGCAGTTATTTGCTATTCACTTATATGTAAAAGAATTATATCTTTAAAATGAAAGGCAGAATTTAACGTTCCTATTGAAGACAAAAGTGCTATAAAAATAGCAAATGTAAATTGTCACAAAAATTAGTGTGATTTAAAAAAAGTTCATTAAATAAGCATATCAGAATTTTATAAAGAATTGCTCCACTTTTTTTTTAAAATAAAAGTTTAAAATTTGAATGTGCAACTTCAGTTTCAAGGAAGTGAAGCTCTGAAAAACAACGAAAACACTAAGGAAATTGTTTTAGTGTAATACATAGTTTCTAATGATAATGTATGAACATATTTGAATAAATATAGTCTAATTGATATTTTCAGAAAGTGAAACTTTGCAGGCAACTTGAAAATGTGGCTACAATGTTATCTAAGTACAGTAGAACTCCAACTATCTATTAAGTAAATTAGATTGAAAATGAGAAGAAAAATGTTAAAAAAGAAAAAGGTCAAGCAAAGAAAAGTGAAGAGAAGGCAGAAGATGAGAATGAGGGATGTGTCACTATAGGAATTGAAAAAACATTCTTTTGAAATTTCCTGGATGTTCAGACGCTATTGTTGAAGATAAGAGAATGGATCATGAGTTCTAGATTTCAAACTGCGAATGATGGTAAACTTATTTAAAATGTTGATTAAGAAGATAACCTTAATGTCCAAGTTGAAGCAAACATGAGACTAGCGAAGCAAACATCAGTAAGTTAAGTATTTGTCAGCTTGGAAACTGATTTGAAGTGAATACAGTATCAGCCAGAGTGGGGCCACAGGCAAAATCTCACTGTCAAGCAGATATGCAACTTGAATGAAGGCAGTGACTTACCTTTACAGCACTTTACTTATATATTGTATAGTTATATATGTATATTGTATATAACATTTGTGTAAGTATCTTAACATATAAGTGTTATATTTTCATTTAATTGATAATATAAATTCTTCTTCTTCTTTAAAAAATATATAGTTTTTCTCCCATTTTTGACGTACAATAATTATTTAAAGTAGATCCTTTAAAAAAAATCCAATAATCCGAATATTTGGTTTTTTCAAATGGGTTGCTGTCCCAACAGATTCAGATAATTCTAGCTATATTGTATATCAAAATAATATCTATTGGAAGACTATCAAAATATAATCACTCAATTTTGTTTTGTTTGTTGCTCAACAGTCACATTTTTGCACATCAGGGCTAATTTGACTGGGACTTATAGTTTAAAGTGGATTCTGAACCACTTAGATCCCATACACTCAATTTTGTATTTATCAAATTAAAAATTTCACTTCATTAGATTGCATTTTATAAAATGACAGTGACACAATACAGCTATTTTTCAAATGTAAAAACAAGTTTAGAGAAAATTTTATGTAAAAAAAAGAAAGAAAAGAAACCTTTATTGACTTAAAATTTTTTCGATGAAATTCATCTTTCAAGTAAGGGTCTTAATTTAAAATATGTAAGGAACACTCATTTTAAAGGAGGATCACAAAAATGATTTATATAAAAACTTAAATTGGCAAAGCAATTAATAATTAACAACAGTATGGCTTCACAATGCAAATAAAGTTAGTAACATTTATGTGTAAAGAAAAAATGAAATAACTTTAGAGTTTTATGTAATATTAAAGTATGTAAATATTTGAAATTTTAGAACATTTATATATTTATAAACATAAATTAATCTTCTTCTTTCTCATATAAGAGTAATTTCTTTATTTATATACATAATAGCTTAAATATAACACATCAACTTTTCATGTGACAGATAAGTTATATAAAGCATTTATGAATGACAAAATAATTTACTCATTAAATCAATAACAAAAATATTTAAAATATTTTCTCTACTGAAAGAAACTGTAGTGTAAAAGAATAATATGCAAAAAAACAACCAAATTCCAAATATTAAGTATAGAAATTTAGGGAAAAATAATTTTCATATAAATTTATTTGTAACTCATTTTTGTAATTTTTAAAAAGATAAACACAATAATTTATACATCAGAACAAAAATAAGAAACATAATACTCCCTTTTACTCTAATGTAATGAACAGAAATTCACGTATGAATTAAACAATTTCTAAAAACTGCTATGGAATACAAAATTGATTTATTTCAAACAGTTTCAAGGAAGTTTACTTCCTGTTTAATGATAAGAGTGTCATATCAAATCACATCAAGTAAATCAGTTTAATTACACAGAATTTCATGATTGAGATAATAAAAGAATATAATACTTGAGCTTCATTCAGGAAGTCATTTAATTGAAAATTTTTGAGCTGGATGAAGCATTCATTTGTATGAACACAGAAATGAAAAGATAAAAAGTAATTTGATTTATTGTATAATATTATTATATTTCTGAATATATTTACAAATCAAATTTGCAATGATAATTAAAAAAAACATTTAATAATATACTTATTAGCAGATGCATTTCCCCCATTAAATAATTATGTTAAAAAAAACATTAATTTCAGAACTAACATGTAAGATTATAACTTCCATTATTAAGCAAAAATTTATATTTCCCAGATTTTATTATTTCAGAGATATAAAGCCAAATAAATTACCTTCAGTTTTGTTTTCTCCTGTGATGATATAAAAATGCAGCAAAAATATAGGAATGTATAAATTTTAGTATAATAAAATACAGTATGTAAATAATGAATTCTTTTTACAAAAGATATATATCATTAATATTTTTCTGTATGGATCCTATATCATTAAAACAGAAAATATATGCATTTAAAAACCTAACTAATTGTTAATTTTAAATAATATAAAAAAAGTATTATTTGTTAGATAGAAACTAAAAAATGTCATTGTGAGAATATAGGCAATTAATACCAAATCTGTATCCATTAGTATTACATAATAACGTTAATTTTAATTGCATATATATATATATTATTTCTATAAACATTTTCTTAAAAACATTTTCAGTTCATGCCAATTTTCAATACATATGAACACTAATATTCGTTGAAATGACGCATTTTCCATGACATGCTAGATGCAATTATAAATAGTTTGCATTTACAATTATTTGAAACGTTCCTAAAATGAAATATTTTCATTCAACTACATATTAAAGTATATACTTACTATTGCCAAGATAAAAATTTATTTTCACAATGATTAAATTTTCTAAGCAAGCAATTAAGAAGCAAATAAATTAGTATTTAAATCTCAAAAATGCACTCAGTTAAGGAATTAGAAATACTTTGTTTATATTTTCTTTAAAGATAAAGCAGTTTTAGAAATATTTAAAACAAAAGTGTTATTGATTAGAAAATATGTTAGTTTAGTTCACTTAATCTAAAAGTAATCTTACCCTGCACTGATTCTTCTCTAGGAGGTGGGGGTGGGGTAGACTGTTTAATGTCAAAATTACTATAATTTCCTATGAAATTAAGGCAAACAATAGATCTTTTACAGATATTTAAAAATCTCAGGCAAACTAATAGTATTTATTTGCAAAAAATTTTTAAAATAATCAATGCAGCAGAAGAAAACCAAATTCTTAAAATCAATTTTCAAAGATGATATAAAATGATAATATTAATAACGATTTTATATCCTCTAATTTATGTCATGTAGTACTAGTAACAAAAAGGCCTTTTCAATGGTTTCACTTTACACAATTTACTTTTCATATTTTATTTAGTTAATGTAAGTAAATAGAACAAATAAAAAAATTCTTGAAATATATTGTTAAATAATAAGGTATAAAACAAGTTTTAATTTTTTTTAACAAATAAATTGTATTTAGAGTAGCAAAATATTTTTTCTTCTGAAATTTATTTTTAAATAATAATATAAGATACATAGAAACAATGAGTAATGTGAAAGTGAAATTAAAAAAGAAACTTTTATAGTTATAAAATTAAAAAATAATAGTATACAACACTCCTGCATAGATAAATGAGTTACAGAATAATGTTTCCATTAACAAATAGAAAACAAATCTTCTTGAATTGATTTTAAGTAATATATAATGATGGATTCTTTAACTTTTTTCTGACTAGATACTTTTTAAGGCATTCATAGTGGAACAGGGAAAGAAAAAGCAAACATGTGTAGTGTTTGCAAAATGTGTGTTATTAAAAGAATATGAAAACATCCAAATAAAATTTTATAAGTAAATTGATAATTCCATTTTTATTAAATAACAAGCAATACTCATCACATTACTGTCTGAATACTCAAAGCAACTTGTGCACATTATGTTCAGAAAGAATTATATATATATATAATAGCCAATTCTTAATTTACTGTTACAACAAAATTTTAAAAGATACAGTTGAAATGAAATTAGCGAAATTTGGTCAGTCAATTTATCAAAAACTGGGAAAACAGAAGGCACTGAGATTCGAACATAAAAAAATTATAGCATTTCATTTGACACATGTATAGTAGTACTGGGATTGAATATTTAAGAACAAAAAACTTAAAATAGTGAACAAGTTTATTTTCTCAAACTACTTGATGTTGATGTACATTAGTTTTTCTAAATATAAGTAAAGCAGTATACTACATAAAGATAGACATTACATGACTGGAAAAATTGTCTTAATAGACTTCAGAGTTTTCTATTTGCAATGCTATTGTATTATAGAAAAAATTAATATTATTTACATTTGTTTTTTATTCCTTGAAATAATTTATATTTTGAAGTATTGTTTCTGACAATGTCATTAATGAAACAAAAGCATGTAAACTATAGGAATCTCACAACGAAACAGCCCTCATGTTTTAGTTAGGCATACAGATATCCCCTATTGAAATACTTGCTTTAAAGATATCTAAGAAATCAGCAGTCATTTTATTTAAAGAGAAAAAAAGAGAAGAAAAACTTATTTAAACAGAGCAGGTTACCAATTGCCTTGAATGCCGATGGATTCAAGGCAATTGGTAATCTGCTCTATTTAAATGCAGATGGAATTTTTGTGATGTCCCTATTGATAGTTTTGATTCACACCATATCTTGGTATACTGTTTTTTAATGAAATCAAAACAGTTTTTATCCTTACATTGTTTTGCTTGAATTTCCAAAGATGTTACTTGATATTTAAATTGCTAATTTTAAATGAAAAACTTTGATCAAATTTTAACATTTACATTATTATTGATTAATTCATAATTTTTGATTGCTCATTTTTTTGAAGTCTTGTTTTAAAAGGTATGTTGCATAGCTGTTAATACTAATGAAAATTGTTTGAGGATAAATGTTTATGTGGTTAAGAATCTCAGATTTTAATCAAATGGTATAAAATTTTATTGAAGCATAAAGTAACTATAACTTTTTAAAATTGACTCATAATTGACTTCATTTTTTTGAATGATTGATGTTCACGAGATATTCATAATAGAGAAAATTAATTCTGAATATTTTTTCTTTAAACTTCAGGTTTGTAATAATATTAGAGACAAGAATCCCAACAGAAATTATTTAAAAAGTATATAAAACATGTGTCAATGTATGCACACTATAACACATTATCATTAAAACTAGTAAATTTATTGATTTTTTAAATAACTAAATGTAATTATTAACTAATTATTAAAAAATTGTATAACATGTGGAAACATTTAAATTATCAGAAAAATTCATTAAACGTTCCTAATAAAATTAAGAATACTTGAGTAACTTTAAACAGTGAAAACCAGATAAAAGTCAAAGAACATACTCTTCACATTGTTTATGTCATTTTTATTTGTAAATAAAATATTAATATCATTTATCTAATAACAATCAACACTTTCTTAAATTATAATAAACATTAAACAAAATTTGAGTTGAATAAATAACAGATAAATAACTAACAAGGAATTAAAAATATTCTTACCAGAAGAATCAACAACTGAATCAAATTGAGATGTATCAGAAAGTTTCATATGCTTCTCATCTGGTAAATTCACAACAACAGGATTGAGATCTAATAAAAAAAATTAGTTTCTTCCCTTTATAAGCTTTTTTTTTAAAAAAAAAAAAAAAAAAAAAAAAAAAAAATGAGAATAACCTATTTATTATAACCTGACAGTAAACAATATAAAAAAAGTTGCCCAATGAAATAGTTTAAATTAAACAGATGCCAAAATATTACAAATTGATGTTTTAAACAAGAACTAGAAATTAATATAATCCAAATTAATTATGCACCTTAAAAATAAATCCCATTCTTGCTATTTATAATTTAGGAAATAACTATTAAAATAAATATTTCTAGAAAAACAGTAAAAATTGAGATTAAAATAAAATAAATTAACATAATACTCAAATTTAAAATTAAGAATTTTTCTTTCATTTGTAGTATGACAGAAATACCCTGAAAAACCAATATTAATTTCATTTTATATTAATTTAAAAAATAATAAATAGAAATATGTCAAAATTTAAGTAAACAAGAATTAGGGGTATAACATTAATAACTTATAAAAATAAAAATTTCCATTGAAAACAAAGATGAACAGGTTGGTTGGTTGGGTTTTATGGTGCAAAGTCCAAAAATGGACATGCTGCGCCAGCAATGATGAACAGCTGAGTTTCATAAGTTTACTTAAAAATATAGAATAAATTTTCAACACAGTAGGATTTTTTATAAAGAAAATATTTTATCAGCATTAATTTTTTAAATATTATTTATATGCATTTGAAGTTTTGTGGAGAAAGAAAAAATATAAAATTTTTATTCAGCATAAACATATACACAATTTTTTCACAGCTTGCTCTGTACTAATATGAATAAATAATGATACACATTATCAGCAACATATCAATCATGAGTAGTTCAATGAGTGAAATACAATGAATATTGAACACCCACTTAGTATCTAGGATTTTCATAAATTAGCTTTCATGATTTGCAATAACATCTTCACATTCAGGATTTAGAAGTATGCTCTCTGAATAATTTATGACAGAAAATGTAGAAATTCTAACAATGATTCCATTATCTCATCTCAAGAAGAAGAAATTTTTTATGTGGCAAGTTGCAGTAATCCATGCAAAACAATTAAAAATATATGAATGTAAATATATTAGTTACCCAATCCAATAAGTAAACTCAAAACACACACACACAAAAAAAAGTTATTTTTGTATAAGCTTTTTGGCAGGCTTTTTGGCTTAAAAAAACATCTTTTAGCATTGCACATATATAATTCTTAAAAACTTATTAATATAAAATAAACTTTTATGTAATTTAATATTCCTTTTGTATACTTGTAAGCTATTTCCTAATAAGAATAATTGAATCTGTATTTCATAAAAAAATTAGAGTAAAAATGGCAGATTTATGTAAATTATTTTGAAATTGAGATTAAGTGAAATTTAAATAAATCTCAAACTTTAACTAATAATAAATACTACTTATCCAAAATATTTTGCAATATTTTAAATACTAATTTATAAGGAGTAGATTTTTGCATTTGAATTACAAAAACCCAATGAAACTCAAATGATTTTAACTACAAGCAGAAAATTTTATAATCAAAAAAGACAATTCTTTACAGAATGCCACAGTAAAAATAGTAAACACCGATAAATATAATTTTAGTCTACAAGAATTAATAAGCAGACTAAAATGTTCAAGTAAACTGAATGTGATTTTGACGGTATCAGGTTATTCAGGTTTGGTAAATCTTAATTTCCCAAAAACTTTTTATTAGTTTTAAAGATAAACAATTAGTTAAAAAAATTTCAGTTATCAAAAATAGAGCATCCTTAATCATAACAAATGCATAAATATTAGCTGTTTTCAGAACTTTACAGTTCACAATTTTAAATATCTAATGAATTCAAAATATATTTACTAAAAATTGTAAACAGAACTGTACTAAAACTAAAACTTCATTTTTATTCAGAGAAAAAGAAATATTTTGAAGAATTAGTTATTAATATTTTTATTTTTAAATAAATTATGATAATTATACATCATTTCTAAAAGAAAATTTTTCATATATTTTGTTAACTTCTGATCAGTAATTGCTATTGTGTTCCACCAATTTGTAACAAATTGAATTTCTCTTTCACACTATAGGAATAAATAAGAAAAATTATTATAAATAAAAAGAAGTAGCAACTAAAAATGCAGGAACTTAATCAAAAATGTATGAAATTTCAAAAGAGGATAAAATAAAATAGTAAATAAATTAAAAATAAAAAAAAATGACAGAAAAATTATACATTAAATAAAACATATAAGCACAGCCATACTAGACTTACTGTTCTGAATTTTATCTTCATAAATTTTTTCCTTTGAAGAATTCAGATCAGTTTCCCACCCAGCTTTCAGTAGAGAATCTGAATCTGAGCTGGACGGTGGAGGAGGGGTGAGGGATGGTGGGACACTAACATGAGAACTCTTATGAGTACTAATGTTTTGGAACAGTTGACCCCCATACCGTGGTGAATTCCCATCAAGATCTTCTGCTGCACTTCCATAGCTGTGTACTGTATCAAATTTTGCCAGAACACTCAACGATTCTTGTGTGCTAGGTGTATAAGATGCTGGACGAGGAGGCAAAGGTGGCGTAGTAAATGTTGCATCCAAATTACTGATCTTGCTTACACGCTTAATATTATCCTTTTCAATAATGGAATTTTTCAGCATAAATTCATTTGGCCCAGGCTCATCTCCCAGTTGCAGACTTGATCTTCTTTGCCGCCGCTAAAATAATATTTTAATCAATTCAGTTTAGTTTTATTCACTTTTCAAAAGTAATTAACATTAAGAAATTCATCTAATAGGTATAAAACATTTCTAAATATATTTAATACACAATGTAATACATTTATAAAATTTTAAAAAATGAATATTAATATTGAATGTATAATTTTTAAATTACACAGAGAAAAACTGTAAGTCATTATATATTAAATTTTGCAATCAAAGGAAATTAAACTAGTTTTGAGATTAAAAAGGGAGATTTGCATTTGCTGTTTATGATTACATAAATGGCAAAGGCAACTCTCACTTTTTAAAATTTAACTTAAACATAAAATTTATAGTTGGAATTATTTTGATTATCAAAGCAAAATAATATTAAGCTGAATATTAATGAAATAAATAAAATATTTTCTTTTAGTTACAGTTGATAAAAAGTCACATATTTTGTTTATAAACTTCTCGCTAAATTATAACTATTGACTATGTATTTATCTACAAACTATCATATGAAACTCAATAATTCAGAAAAGAAAATGGTTACTAAAAAAGTTTTCAAATAAAATTCACTAAATTGAGAATTCAAATTTAAGTTCTATATGTATAATAAAATCTATAGTTTTAGCTTCAATTTGAGTTTAAAAAAGCCTGTGTCATTCATTTATAGTATTTAGAAAAATCAATTTTCACCAAAAAAATTTCTTGTCCAACTATGTTTCAGAAAACACTACTAAATAAAATAAAATAGACACTATATAGCTACATTTTATATAAAACAGTGCTATTTAATATTTATTAAAATAAAGAACACATCATACATTAAAATTTTAGTTTTGATTAATAAATTGCAAATAGCAATTTATTTCAAAATGAATTTGATCCATGATTTTGGTATGAAGAAAATATTCATAATTTTTCTTACCTTATGTCTTATTCTCCAACAACAAGCAAGTACAACTGCTAAAAGCATTATGAAAATAATGACTACTGTTATTCCTACAATTTCTTCTATAGTTGTATTCCAACGAGTAGATGTAATAGAATTGGTATATAGAAGTTCTGAACATAGAGTGCCAGTAACATTGTGAGGACACTGACACCGAAAAGAGCCTTCAAAATTCTCACAAGTTGCACCGTTTGCACATGGATTAGCTTGGCATTCATTAACATCATACTGGCAGATATCACCATAAAATCCTTTACACTTACATAAGGGTCCATATGTTCCTTCTTCACAAACACCACCATTGTGACAGGGGTTTGGATTACAATATCTACCATAACCACATCTTTTCCCACTAAGTCCTTCAGGACAGTCACAATGGAAGGTATTGTTCACATTATGGCAGGTAGCACCATTAAGGCACGGATTGGAGGCACAAGGGTTTGTATCAATTTCACAACGTGATCCCAGGAATCGTGCTAAACACTGGCAGGTAAAGGAGTTTCCAGTAGCATTGCAAGCACCACCATTAGCACATGGTTGACTACCACATACTCCAGGGTCAAAAAGGACGGCACACTGAAACTGTACATTTGCAAACCTATAGTAAATAAATAATAAAGTTTTAATGAATTATGTTGCTTAATGATTAATTTAATTTTTGTTTTTTTATATATTTTACTTCCTAAATATATTTCTAAAAACAAGGATGATTCTTTTAAAATAAATATCAAGACAAATGTAATCAGTTTTAAAAATACACATATTTTGTGTACTCAGTGAGGAAATTATACTTTAAACAATACAAAACACACAATTTGTTAAAAATAGTTTCTGTCAAAATTGACATAAGATAGCATAAATAAAATCTTTATTCTGTTTGTCTGCTGCTGTTTTGTCCACAGTTGAATAGCTGCACAACATGGTTTAGTTTGACGCTTAATGACCATTTTTGCATATGAGTGCTAATTAAACAGCAGCATAAAATGGAGTGAAACTTACATCAAAATGTTAATTTAAAATAAAAAACTAAAGTTTTTTTTAAGTATTCATAACATGGCTTTATGATTTAAAACATAATTAATACTAATTTGGAGTTCCTATAAAATTATTTACGCAGCGATATAACTAACTTAAATGGCATACCATTCTGCTGAGGAACTTGCCTCCATTTATGAAAACAGATTATAAATCCTTTTCTTTTTAAAATTTTCACAAATACCTTATCACTGGGAATAGATTAAAAATATTTAGAGCAGCTGATTTTCCTTTCAATTCCAGAGTATTTTTATAACAGAAAACTATATTTATTATTTTCTTCAATTTTTGAGAAAGTGTTCTTTTTGCTCTCAGCAGTAAATAACAACCTTCTCCATGACATTTTCACTCAAAAGTATATTGAAAACATGGATGATAAAAAGCCCAATTTCAATAGTAAACCTCATAACTAATATTTGTTTTTAAGCATTATATATAGATCATTTAATTTGTTTCTAGCTAATCTATACATCTGATTTTATCCTGTAACACAGAATAACATTTTAAAGAAGTTATTGATTACATTATTTTGCAATATGCACACATTTATTCGTTAAAATAAAGAAATTCGTGTTTTAATGTTTAAACTAAAATTTTAGCAAGGAATAATTTTTCAAACCTTTTTAGGTATTTGTTTATTTTGATATACCATATACAAAAAATACCTATTGTAATTAATGAAAAAAATACTATATACAAAAAATACATGTTTGTCGTTACTATTGACACTTGGACAAGCCAAGCTCGCTATACCTCGGCTATGCAAATTTAAGTCAATTGGGGCGTCTTTCGTTTAATCAGAGCACCACAAAGGTGAAAGTACGACTTTTACTCTTCAAAACCTCCGATAGATGGCAGCATCAGAGGATCCACTCCCTCAATTTTGGCAGTGATCTGAAGGGGAAGTAAATTTCTCCAGACCACTGCATCCATGGTAACTGCTTAACGACCAACCACAGGACTTTCGATTCCACAGATTTGACGAGCACGTATATCGCATGTACTCAGTGGGTCTTTGGCGGCATTGGATATCGAACCCCACCCTTCCGGATGGAATGCCGATAACTAACCACCATGCTACCATGGCCCCCTAATATATGTTCAATGTTTGTTAATACATGTTTGTCTTTTCAATTAATCAGTCACCAGAATATGCCTCTAGATTTCAAAGATCAACTAGACAACATATTCTAAATCAAGATACATATTTTATCCTTCTGTAGGCGTCATAAACAATATATTCATTGAACCAGTTGTAAAATGATTTAAATGGAATATAATAAAGCAAGTATTCAGCTAGTTATTCTAATATTATGAAGTAATTAAATCGGCATAAAAAATATAATTGTATGACATTAGAAAATATCTAGGGAATTAAATTTTAAATATGTGAATGAACAATTACCGTCTTAAAGTCACAACATTATTTCCACCTGCAACATGTAGAGGTAAGGAGACACCATCTATTCTTATATCATCCATGCATCCAACAAAACCCATTCTAATATCTTCATATCCAAATACAGCAGGATGATGTCGCACTTCAGCACCAAAATATATGTCATTTCCATCCAGATTTAGGATATCATGTACACCAGGTGCATTACCTGACGTGCGATGTACTTTATCAACTATAACCTCAGCAGCATTACCTCTTCTTTCCACACAAACATCATGCCACAAACCATCATTAACCTGTGGATGCTCAACTCTTACCAAACCTTCCCCACTTCCACAATCAAATCGATATTGCACATAGCCATTGACAATCTGAAAATAAATTCATGAAATGGTTGAAAAGGAAATATGAAAATAATATGTACAAAATATTAAAATATGGCAGTTGAACTAAAATTATAAGTAGAAACATTTGTTAAGCGCTTTCATCAACAACATAAGTTACTTTAAATTATATTTCTTAAATATAAATAAATATTATTCTAAGAATAGTTTAAACAAAACAAGTATTCACATTGAAGTATTTACAGAACTATTCCAGATAAAATTAATAATTTTAACTGTAAAAAATTATATAAAAGCAAACTCATTTCTCACATATTTTGTCATTATTGAGGAATAATTTTGTAGGAATATTTTAATTTAATTCAGATACATTCCTAAAAATGTATCTGAATGCTTTGTTTGAAAAATTACACGAATATCTTCATTTACAATAGGCATCAGTAGTATTTAGTTTGTGTTATATTACAGAGAATGTTAAATTAATTTTCTGTAAAAATACAGATTTTACATCAGATAAAAAGATTTAAAAGGCAGACAAAATAAAAATTCTAATCATATCAAATTGAATATTTTTATCAGTAATCATAATACTCAATGATATATTTCGTGAATATCAAAATATATTATTTAGTGTTATGCAAATTTTGAAAGAAAAAAAATTGTCCTGGAGAAAAATTTGGGATCATATGAAAAAGAACACATAAAAACATATTAGACTTCGATGCACAATACAACTCCTACCTAGAAATTCACAAAATTTACATTGAATAAGTCAAAAAAGTTTGAAAAAGTAAAACAATAATAATTTAAAAGGAAACCTTTGAAATATTTACTAACTAGAAAACATAATTACCGTTCACAATTTTAATACTTCAAAATATTATTAATAATAAATAAATTGCAAGTTTTCATATTTTTGAGAAAAACTTAAAATAATATTAAGCAAATGAGGTTAAAGTTAATAAATATAAAATAAAATATCTAACTTAAAATAATATTAAGCAAATGAGGTTAAAGTTAATAAATATAAAATAAAATATCACATAACATTCATATTTGAAAATGGATATTTTTTAAAGTTGGATACATTTTATTAGTTATAACATTGGCATTTTCCCCTCAAGAAAATGAAAGTCATTTGGAAAAATGCTTTTTCTAAAACACATTATGATTTAAATAATTTTAGTATTCTTAGACATACTATTAAATTAAATGACTTTATAAAAATACTTACACAATTAAAAGAGCAAGAAATAACTATTTTAATTTAAATCAGAATTATCTTTTTTAAATTTAACTAAAGAGTAATTTGTAATTTTAAAAATTTCCTCAAAAACATTAAATGATGTATTAACTTTTATTAGAAAATTAATAAGGTACTTCAAATTAAAATTTATAAATTAAAGTAACATACAAAATTATATTTAAATAAAGTAGAATGATTTATAAAATATAAATTGTCTCAAACTTATATTCACTTCTCTAAATAAATACATTAAATCCATTGAATTTTTATTTAATTTTAAAAACTGATGGATTTTTCAATATTTAACTATTGAGAATTTTTTTTTAGTTTTAATATTTAATAGAGTATTCTCAAAATTAATAATTTAAAATCCAGCTATTTTTGAAATTCTAGGAAAAATTTTAAGAAGGCAAGTAAAATGAAAATTCAGAAAATTTAAGGGATTTAGAGAAGAATATAAAAATTTGAGATCATAACCATAAAGAAAATATACAATAAAAAGAAATGAAGAAAATGTACTAAATAATTGAAGTAAAATACAGAAAAAAACTACTATATTAAATTCAAACATAAGTTAAAATTGATGTTTTATATAAAAAAAAAAAAAAAAAAGGAAGAATTTAAAAATATGTGTATAAGTACTTCTAAAATGCTGTAGTCCCTTATTCCAGCAGCATACATTAAATTTCCTGTTGCTTGAACAGTTCGAACACTGACTGCAATACTCAAATGCCTCTCAAATGGATTAGTTAAAGAATAACGAGCATAGCTTTTACCATTATAAGAGATAGGATTTTTCTCTGTAATATAATAGAGTTTATTACAAATGTGAGATTTGTATGGACAATAAATAAAATTTTTACAATATTATCTTCAAGTAAAACTAAGAGAGACTGTATTTTTTTTTTTAAAGAATACAACAAATATAAGCTTTACTAATATTCAATAAAACAGTATAGTAAAATGCTATGAATACTCAAAATTACAACAGACTAAGAAATTTTTAAAATGTAAATACAAATTTGTTAAATAATTTTCTTGATGCATTAAGAGGACTGATTCATAAACATAACATGTAAACAAATAAGATAGAACATTACTATTATTTAATAGAAATTGATTTTACATTTGATTGTGGAGCACTTTAATATTTAAATACATTAATATTTATTATTTCAAATCTGTATCTTAAAGTAGGTGCAAATGTAGAAAATGCAAATAATTTAAAATATACTTAATTTATTAAAGAATGGATTTATTTGAAATGCAAATTTACAAAACATATAAATCATAAAATCATATTATCAAAAAATCTATACATAAAATATTTTACAGTTGCTTTTTGAACAAAGCAACATTTCAAACAAATGGTTTGTTTAAAAAAATACTGTATTAACATTTGATGAGATATTTGCATGGTACATGGTTTAGATGAATATTTTTATTAATTCTATTGAATATTGGTATACATATCAATGTTTCCCAGCAGCATCTTATTGTTCAACAAAATAAATTAAGGAATAGCAGTGATCTTAATCCTAATAATTTGCAATTTCGATAAGAAAACACTTCTTGAAGTTTCATTGTTCTCAAAGGTATAAACGAAGAGAATAAAGCAGACATATTATATATTCTTAAGAAAAAAAAGTCTATTTTAAAATTGAAACTTTCAGATTGTAAAATACTGAATATTGAAACTTTATAGAATGGATGTTATCATTAGCTATTCTGTTAAAAATTGTGTACAAGTCACTAAAAATATTTGTTATGCATCTATGCAAAATAATCAAATCAGAACATTATTTCAAACTTACAATCCATACCTATGGATTATGTGAGAGTAATGAAAAATATCAATCTTATCTATTTTCAATACAATTAAAATTGCAACCAAAATTAAGCCTCTTTAGATTTTAGAATATTAAATTATAATGTATTATAAAACATTCAATTATATTGATCTTGGAGTTTGCGTAATAATTTACTTGATCATATTTTTATATTTAGTGATTTTGGTATATAAGTCACATACATGCAAGACTTATATAATTTTGTTTTATACAGGTTAGTGAAACTACTATAAATTTGTTATTCTTCAAATAGTCATCAGGTAAGTAACATAATTATTATATGTAGCACAAATAATGAATATAAAAGAAGAAATATGAATTTTACTAAGTAACAGCAATAATATACATTTTTGAAATTAAAAAAATAAGCAAGATTAAGATTTTTTCAAAATAGTTGATAGCTTTATTTTTAGAAATTGAAACACATGTTAGATGACACCTAATTTTGAAATGCTTAATTTAATATAACTTACCTTCATAACAATTACTGCCACGACAAATTTTTGTTTTATCCCTATCACACAGTGTTCCTGTTTTACCTGGAGGACATTGGCAAATATATCCTAAATCAGAAGGATGAGGAAAACATACATGATGAGAAGAGCAAGGATTGCGAGCACACTCATTGATAACTATATCACAGCGATTGCCTAGATAAAATATAAGTTAAAAAAATTATAATTGTATTTAGAAATGGGTAAAATATTTTAAAAAGAATATTAGAAAATGTAAATAGCAACTTATCTATACTTATAAAATAATTAAATGAGGAATAATTTAATTTGTGTTGTACCAAAGTTCTCAGTCACAGGTCACTATAATTTAATATATAAGATAATTACTATTTTAACACAGACAATAAATTTAACAGGTTTTATGGAAAACTTTCTTACACATTGTTAATATAAAACAAAGCTTGTAAAACTTTATAATACAAAATTGTTCTTTTAATATTCACCTTTACAACCAGTTTTAAGTAATAAAAATTTTAGAATATAACAAAAAAATATAGAAAACAAAGAAAGCTATTAGCTGTTATTTATAGTGAAAAGTTTTACAATATTTTTCATTTCCATTTATTTTAGAAAAATTAATAATGAAGTTAATTTTTACAGTATATCTACCTATTCACAGTGTAATTTCAAGTATATAGCTCATATTGATGTAATGTGCATAAAATGTATTTAAGAATTGTTTTCTTAAAGGGAGATCCTTATTGAATTAAAAAAATATTTAAAAACTGCTTAAAAGAATTAAAACAATACACATCGCTTTAAATAAGATTCTTCAGAATTTGAATTTAATAGTTTCAAAATACTGATAAGAAATGCTGTAAAATCTAGTTCTAATTTATTTGGTGTTGTATACATCTTCAGAATTTCATTTTCTTTTTTATGAATTTTGATATAAAAAATTTCCAACACAAAACTAAATTGAATAATTACCATGATGAAAAAAGTTTCATGCACTACTTGTAATGATCCATGGTTCACAGAATTATAAAAAAGGTCTTTATGCATAATTTTTAAGCTATAATATGAACACAGAAGATACAGGGACTTTCAAGTGTATTAATTTGTTAATGATTTAAATCACACTATCATGAAATGCCATGTGATTTTCAGTTATTTTAAGTCAGGTGTTCGATACCTGAGCTGTAACTCTCCTCATTACACCACATCTGAGACATAAAGATTAAGCTTCATGAACATTTAATGTGCACAGATGTATAAACACAGTAATGTTTATTTTTTTTATCTTTCTCAGATTTAATAATTTTATCCATCAACTGGGATCTGAATGTTAAGAATCAAGTATTAACATAAAAGAGTTGGTAGCTCTTTTTTTATATACGCTTCTTGCAGTTACTAAAGCTGCGGAATTTAGAGAACTGACAAGAAGCATCAAGTCAATATGTTACTCACAAAAGGATAATTTTGGTAATGAAACTAGAACATTTAGAAATCTCAGCAACATTATCAAAATAATTTCATAAATTATTTGGATTTATGAAATCTTACCTCCATAACCAGATTTACACATACATTCCAATTTCCTTACATGTTGGGGAGACACATACCCAAGAGTCTCTGTAGTAATACTAACAACATAAGTTTCATCCAAAACGATTCTATCAATACATTCTCCATGAACACATCGGTCAGAGGTACATCGGTCTTTTATTATCTATAATAAAATCAGCAATTTTATTTTTTCTATGGAATTAAACAGAAGAGATTATATAGTTCCATTTTAATGTATTTCTATGAGTTAAACGAAAATGAAAGCAATAAGTTAATTTATTATGATAAATAGTTTGATGGAAATAGTCTAAATGATTACAAATTTTATCATATGAAAGAGTGAAAATTAACAGAAGCGTAATATTTCATACTTTGCATCAAATACAGAGTTTTGATAATTAAAGCTCACTGATTTAAAAAAATAAATAGCTTGTTTCATAGTTAAAACAAAAATATAATTTTATCAGTAATTAAATGCAAATGACTGCTGGTGAAAAATTAAAAAAAATTCATATCAATCAACTGCATTAAATTTTTTGCCAAAATAATGTTTGCAGATATTATTTTAAGTAAATCATTGAAAATTAATTTTTTTACTGTTAAAATAAGAAATCTCTTTAATTTAGATAACTAAAAAAATAATTAAAATTTCAGAAAATTTAAAAAGCGAATTTTATGTAATGCATTCAGAGATAGCAAACAATGATTAAAAATATTAGTGGCATAATGAGAAATATATTATAAATGAATGAATTACATTTAATTTTTTTCAGTGTGTTATTTCCTCAAATATATTGCATTTCCTACTGTATAGCTTAAACTGTTTGACATTTAATAGAAAAGCTCATTTTAATAACGAATCACAAATCTTTCTTTACACAGAGGTTTGAAAAAAACTCCAAACAAAAACATTTCAAATGTAAAATCATTGATTACAATTTTACGTAAAACTATGTACTAAGTTGCTGTTTTTGAATATTAAAACTATTTAAAAACAGCAACTTAGTACATAGTTTTACGTAAAATAGTTTTAAGAAAATTTATATTCATATGGCAACTTAGCTATTAAAACTATGGAATAAAAAAAATTCAACAATATTTTGAGATGGATTGTTACATTAACAAAATACATAGTTCTCATCAGAAGATTGATTCTTTAAAAATTGACCAAAATGGACAAAACAAGATTCGGCAAATAATTTTATAAAATTTCCAGATTTGAATTTTAAAGATACTTTGAGTTGAAGAAAAGAGCTATTAACTATTCACTTTCTTAGGTAAAAACGCTACTAAAATTGTGTAGTGTAAGTAAATGGCGAAATAAAATATTTGCTTTGGATATCACAAAGAAACTGTGTTGTGCTATGTCCAAAAGAAAGAAGTCTCCAAACATAAGTTATGAAAATAAAATATTATTCTGCTAAGTCATAAGTATGCTTAAACTTTTGCATTCTTTTAATGATGGATGGGTGTACTTCAGAGTTATAGGAAATTAAACCACTTACATAAAACTTAATTGGAAAACAGTTTCTTTTTAGTATGTTTCAGACTTTTTCTTTTACTTTATAAATGGAAAATCACGTTAATAAAATTCATGGTAACTAAGACTGATAAGTTAAACTTAAAATCAAAATTATGTTAAAGTTCTTATTTTAAATAAATTGTTGTATACAAATATTTGGGTAAAACTTTTCTCATCATTCACATAACCATTTTCATTAAAATCCTCTCATCGTACTAATCAAATTCCTAATTTTTATATGAAATTCAAAGATAAAATTGCAGTCCAAAAATGACATTTAATTTTCGTATTCTTAAAAAGTAAATTGTACTTTTGTAATTGCATATAGTTTTATAAATTTATGAGTATCATTCTCCCAAATAAATTAATTAGATAATACTAAAATTAATTAAATATACTAATCAAAATAATTTCATTTGAAAGGATATTTAACTTAAATATTCCTTTAAATGAAATTATTGCATATAAAGTTAAATCAAAATGTAAGATGACGAACAATAGCAATATTAAACAGATAATACATTTTCGTGAATTGACAACATTTGAATTTTCTTACATTTTCTTTTTCTTTTTATAACAATTTTTATGTGTTATTATATTATAGTTAATGTTAATTTTATTTATATTTTACATACAGTAATTTTTATGTAATAGGAATTAGAATCTCAAAACATCAATAAGGAATGAATCAAACGTAAATAATTAAAAAGAGTGGAATATTTTCAAAAGTACAGAATATAATATCTTGATCTCAGTATATTTTATACTTTCAAAAATTAAATAAGTTCAATTATTTAAAAAAAGGTAATTAAAAAACAAAACAATCTTTTGATGCAAGATGAACGTGGAATAAAATGTTTATAATTTAAATTCAAAATTCTTTCAAATTAAGTTCTCTTAAGTACAAAAAATTTTAAAATCAAAACTTTACTGTCTAAAAATATTAAATTAAAACCGTAAGTTACAGAAAAAGAAATGTTATAAAAAATCCTTTTAGTGAGTTTAACATTATTTAAAAAATTTTGTATCCTTAATTATAATTTCATAAATCAAAAAGATATTCATACGACTTTAATTAATGCTTAATTTTGTAATAACATCTTTTTAATTTAATAGGTAAAAACATTTCACCCTAAATGAGTAATAGGGAAAATATATGTAGCAATAATGCAAGAAAAAAATATAATCAAATAAATTTTATGCAAATCAGCCAGTTTTTACTTTATGTGAACAATATTACAAAGCTAAAAAAATTAATAAACCACTTGAAATAAATATAAGAGATTTAAAGAATGATAAAAATATTGTGTAAATATATTTTTCAAATGAAGTTATTCAGTTTGAGGCTTGATAAATAAGAACAATAAATTTCTTTTATAGTTAAATTCAAAATAATTGAAAACACATGTAACTGAATAATAAAAGAAATTTATTATTGTAGGAAAACAAAAATTTGCTCACATAGAGTGAGCAAAATTTTCAATAAAACAATAAAGTATAATAGAAGACCCAAATTTATAAATACAAGTTACATATCATTAATTGTCAAAAAACAAAATGAAAAATATTCAATACTGCTTTGAATCTGATACCAGAGTTAAGTTTCCTGCATATTAATAGTGCAAACAAAAGCTGAAACCATTATCATAGATATTTAACTTGAGTTCTGGCACATGAATCAAAATTAAAAATTAAGATACTAACCTTCACAACTTTTAGATTAGAAGCTGCTTCAAATACATTTTGTTTTTCTTTAACCTTTACTAAAAGTTGTTTAACTGGATAATATGAATGGGAATTTTTTCGTACTGCAAACAAAACATCAAGATCCCGATTAATTTCTCTTTTTTCTTTAGAAGACATTGCATCAGCAGGTTGAATACTTAATATGTCAATGTCTTTAGTTCTAATATTCAAGGCACTACGCAATCCTTGAAGAAAATTTTTCCGATGGCTAACAATGAAATCTTCAGGAGTAATGTTTTTTAGTCTCATGCCAATGCTATTCTTTACAGCTTCTTCACTTACCATGTTCACTTCTACTAATATAATGCCATACGAAGTAAATTTTCCATCACTAACACTTATATTTACATTATATGATCCAACATCCAAACCTGGATTAGCGACTAGAGTTCCATCTTCCCTATCCACAGTAAATAAATCCTTAAATGGCGAGACAACTTCATAATGCAGTTTGTCATATGGATCCCTGTCAGTTGCATGAATTCTACCCATAACACCACCAGGAAATTCATCTCTAAATGAGTTTATAATAACTTCCAATGGTGATACCACAGGCGGAAATTGACTATCTTCAATTATCATAGCTGTAACCCACGTATCGCTACTCAGAGATGGACTTCCATTATCAGACACTTTCACATGCAGTTCATACTTATCTCTCTTCTGATAATTGAATTTAATAGATGTTCTTAAAGATAAATCTTGCTGTACTAAGCGGAAGGCACCATCTTCATTTCCTGATAAAATTTCCAAAGTAAAAGGATCAGTATTAGGTGAAGCATCTGCATCAATGATATCAAATTTGAGAACAGTATATCCAATTGGTCTTCCCTCCTGAAATAAATAAACATAAATTATCAATAATTTAAAAAGTTTTCATTAAAAATAAAAATGGCTTATTTTATATATAATTTTAAAAGCGCCACTATATTATGAAACAGTTTTGTGAATGTCAAGGAATTAGTTAAAAGTTGAGAATAAACTTGAGAGCAAAAAATAGCACATATATATCACATAATAATAAAAAAAATATATACTTTTAAAATGCATAAAATAACAATACTAACCATTTATAATATGAATTTCAAAATTTAATACCATTTCAAAGAAGAAAATATCTACTATTATTTAAATAATACTATAATAAAGTAGTAATATTATTTTAAACAAATTTGCAGTGAATTACTTAAAGTAATAATAAATACCACTATGGTAAAAAAAGAAATATTATTATACTATTATTTCAATTAATAAGGATAGAATTGTAATTAAATGTATGGTATTGCAATATCTTACAATAAAGTTAAAAAATTATTCTTTTATAAATAATAAAAAATAAGATACTTAAAGTAATATTGCTATAGAATTAATAAGTATCTCATTTTTTAATTTTTTATGAAAAAAAAATGTTTTCATATTTTTTGTAAAATTATATTACAGTATTATACATATCATTACAATGTAAGTAATTCATTTATATTAATTTATACAATTTTAAAAATTAAAATTTTCATTTTGAAATGTGTCTTTTAAATAAAAGATGCAATGAAACTGTAAAAGATATCCATATATATATCCATATATATATATATATATATATATATATGTTCAAATACATATACCTGAATAATAACAGAATAGTTGCTTAACAAAAACATAGGAGCATTGTCATTAACATCAGAGATGTCAATATTTACAAAAGCAGTGGAAGATAACTGTGGAACACCATTATCTGAGCACATTACTTGAATCACATAATTAGGTACCTTAAAAAAAATCAAACTATCATTTAATTTCATTTGAGGAAATATATAAAATGAGCATATTTATACTTTTAACAAATACAGAGTTTTTCAAAAATTAATGCTGAAAAAAAATTTAAAAATTTACTGTTTTACAGTTCACTTACTATTTATTTAAGATTCAGCAAACTTACATGGATATCAATTTTTACAAAAACATCATATTATCAATTATTATAACTAAAACATCAGTTATATCAAAATGTATGAACACTAACGTCATTTTTCGTTTTTAATGACTTGATCTTTATACATAAGAAGATAACTCAAATCTATATTTTTATATTTGATAATGAATATATATTATAAAAGTTATTAGTTACTAAAGAGGTTTGGAATTATATATTTTAAAATTTTCAGTAACTACTATTTAACGATATGTTCATTTATGCAGAGAAGTTTTCAAAAGAATGTTGCAACTAATTATAAAATTTGGTATAATTATAAATTATAAAATTTTTTATACATTTAAAATCAAAAATTAAAAAAATTTTAAAACAAATAATATTAAAATAATCATCACAATTTAATGTCACCCACAATATTTACCATTTCTCTATCAAGAGTTTTTCCGACTTTAATATAACCAGTTGTGCTTTCCATGGCAAAATAATTATCATCATCTCCACTGATAATAGAAAATGATAACTGCGCATTTAGAGGACTGTCAGCATCATTTGCAAGAACCTAGTGCATTTGAAAAAGCATTGTAATAAGGAATAGAATATAAAACAGGTAATATTTTTTTAAAATAAAGCAAGAAAGAAAAATATTAAAAATCCCATAAAAAAACTTGCAGTTAAAGCATTAGAAAACTATTAACTATTTATTCTAAATTAAGTAATTTAAAGACAAAAATAGTAACGCTTTAAAAAGTAAATGTATTTATAGAGTAGATAAATAATAAAATATATGATTTGTGAAATAAGAAAAATATAATTAAAAATGTAGAATTACCATAAAGTGACTTAACTATACATTATTAATTTAACTGTTACATAGAGGTTGTAAGTATACAGTCTGAATGCTCAATATTTAAGAGAGCCTAAATCTTTAATCTGAAAGAGAAAACTTAGTATTCCAACAATGCAATGACAAAGAATTATAAGAATTTAGATACAAAAACAAAGATTCCAAGCATCTTCACAAATTTTTCGTGTTAAACAATCATAAAAACTCTTTAAGACTTCACTGTTGGCTTTCTCACGAGAGGCTTAAGCATATTTAACAAATATATTACAAGGGTTGTTTTAAAAAACGAATGGCTCCCAAGGGAATATAATATGAATCAAAATAGTTTTGATCAATAAGAATACTTTCATACTGATAGTTCATAATTTCTAAATCATATTATCATTTAGATGAAAACTGTGTCAATTGCATCACATACTACATCAGTAATTACTATCTTTAAAAATTTCGTGTAAAAAGAGACAGTTAAAATTAATTATTTTTTATATATTATCCAGAAGTAAAAGTAAAATAAGAAAACTCAAGTTAGGAGTAAGTAAACTAAGATAATATATAATCACTATTCTTGAATGCAGCTACTGTGATTGTTTCATCATTGAATAACTTTTAGTTTTGTGAAAACACTAATATTTAATAGATTTTATGTCTCATTTATGTATTACGCCTTTTGATAGTTTCAGTAGTAATAGTTGTGAGCCTGAATAACATTTGTATTTGTTATCTTTGACTTTTACCCACTTCAATATGTGATGTAAATATATTATCTGTCTTTTATGTAAGCTATCACAATAACAAATAATTTCTTTTATAAGTTAAAGTATGAGTGCGACTATTGACAAATTCAAACTAATTTTATTGTGAACACCATGCTTTATAAAATCACTCAGGTTTAGACAGCAATATGCCATAAAGTGTAAAGTTTGCATGCAATATTCATAGCAGTTGAAAATGTGTAAAATGCTTTCAAAGCTAGTAATGCAAATTTCAGATGTGAAAAACTCCATTCTCTATTTTACAGAAATTCAAATGATTTTATATTTCACATCAATCCACAAATCAGTTCAGAGATTGGAGGTAATTTATTTTATGCAAGCACATATGAAAAATATAACACAAGAAATATCTGCTTTATGTCAATACTGGAAAATACACACTGGTATGAAATAAATACTTATGTGAATTTTCTGATTACTTACAGTGAATGAATGAAATAAAATGTTAAATAAAGCTTGTGTGTACAGATTCAGTAACTGTGGACACACACATATATAATATAGCATACTAATGAGTATGTTAGCTTATATGTTTACCTGAATGACTTGACTTCCAATTGTTGCATCTTCTCTTATAATTGCTCTATACGAAGGTTGAGTAAAAATTGGTGCATTATCATTAGAATCAGTAACAGTGATGTTCACAACAGCTTGATTACTAAGGGGAGGAGTCCCACCATCTTGAGCTTGAATAGTAAGGAAATAATCACGAACTGCTTCATAGTCTAGTGGCTTAAGTAATTTTATTTGGCCTGTAAGTAAAAAAAATTGAGCTCAGTAAAAAAGTATTACATAAATATGTAATGATGGATACATGTAATTTTTTTCAACTAGTTAGTTTTAAAAAATGTAATTTACCATTTTCATATTAGATTACAAGATATTTTTTTTATATTTTCTCTCTTTTTTTTTAAAAAAACAAACCACTGAAAATTATGGATAAATTTAAAATTGAATATTATGATTTTACTAAATTTATTTGTAATTGAAAATTTAAATTGTAAATAATGCAAAACATTTATCAGACATAATTTCTTTTGCTACACAAATTTGAAGAACGTACTCTATTTAAAATAAGAAACACAAATTAGAAATCAGTATTAAAAATAAAGTATTAGTTGAAAATGCTTTTAGCAGAAATGTTTGATTACCAAATCCAAATAACAAGGATAAAGTAAATTACAAATATTTTTTCAAAAATAAAATTTAGAATACATAGTATTATAATATTGTCTTAGTTATAAAAAATTGCACTGTGTCTAAAGAATTTAATGGAAGATTAAATTTAATATTGGAATACTATTGAATTTCTAAATGTAAGAGATGTATAATCTTAGAAAACATTTTAAGAAACTAATTTTAAATGACGATATTATTAAGCAGATTAAAAACCCATATATAACATTTTACAACATGTGCAATTTTTCAAACTACTAGTAAGAAACTGTAAAACCAAATAATTAATATTATTTCATGACAATGATATTGGTGATAGAATTCCTAATCTTTCTGAATATAAATAAGTAACTACATACCAGTAGTAGCTGATATTTCAAATACACCTTGTTCATCTCCACCAATAATTGAGTAAGATATTTCAGCATTTACTCCAATATCTTGACTTGTTGCATGTACAGAAATAATTTCTGAGTTGACAGGAACTGATTCAGATACGGTTGCATACACTATTTTATTTGTAAATTCTGGAGGATTGTCATTCACATCAAGTACAGTAACACTTAACAAAACTGTAGATGACAATGGAGGTGAACCATGATCCGTTGCTTGAACTGTTAAATTATATTCTGATTCTGTTTCCCGATCAAGGGGCCTTTTTAAACGAACAATTCCAGTTTTGGGATTTATTTCAAACATTCCAAGATGATTGTTGACAAATGAGTAGCTTATTTTCCTGCTCGCTCCTAAAACAAGAATGAAAGTATAGCATATTTATAAAAAGATTAGCATATTTTCAGGATGAATAAAATAATTCTTTAAATAATTTTTTCTTTTCTTATAAGTATAACTCTTTTACTTAATCATGTAACAATTTGTAACTTTTTTTTGACAAAACTTTCTGAAGTGAATAAATGAATAAAATTAAACTGGATGAAGTAAAATTGATATACAACATCAATATAAAATGAATAAAAGTATGTTTCTATTATTTGTGAAAGTATTTTATAAGAAAATTTATTCAAAAGAGCTTCACACATAAAATATTAAAGGAAGGAATCACATTTGAATATGAGATGCAAAAAATGTCAAAAAATAAAACATACTTTTATGCATATTTAAAGAAGTTAATTAAAGTTATACATTTTAAACAGCCTAATACAGTGTTGAATAAGAAACTTTTAATTAATTTTTACTGAAAAATAGCAGTCTATTAACTTCAACATTAAAAATTTCTCTGCAATTCTTTTATACACTTTGTATGAATGTTTTCATTAACTTTTAATAACTTATTTTTAAATAAACTGTGTAAAAGATACGTTTAATTTATTTAAAAAACCAGACTAATACCTTTACAAGTAAAGTAAGACTACTAAAATTCTAATGTAGAGTCACAAGGATTCATTTACAATCCTATTATAAAATTAGTAAACATATACGTTCTGAGTAGATTAGGTAACAACAGGCATGCATAAATTATTCATATTTAATATATATCAACAATTTCATTGGAAAAGAAATATTCAAAAATATATGTGTTTTTCTACAGTGCTGAATTTTCAGCTGAGTGAAAAAATGGCGTTAGGAAAAATAACATACAAATTAATATATGAAGAAAGCACATGAAATTCATAATTAAGTGACAAAACTAGTATGAAGTAAGTGTTTTCATGATTAAGATTGCAAAAAAAAAATAAATAAATAAAATAAATAAATAAATAAAAAAGTTGATAGATTATGATTAGATAAGATAAATGACAAATCTTGATCCTTCTTTAATTCATTTGCATAAGAATAATGATAAAAATTTGAAGCTAGTAACTTTGAGAAAATTTTCTGATGGTTTTGTACATTGAACACAGAAAATGAAATGTTTTAATACAAATGAAGAAAATAATGAATGCAAGATAATAGTAATTTTTAAGTAAATGAATAAAAAGCCAATTAACTACATTACTGATTTTTCAATACATCATATACGTTGATGCCATTTCAAGCTCATTTATGGTTTTCAGCAAAAATAATTTATGAAAAGTGTGTGTGTATGTGAGTGTGAAAAATAACCAGATCGAGAAACATGGCACAAATTCTGGAGTTTTGGTGGCCAAGTAAATAAGGGCAATATTTTTCCACACATTTTCATAAGGATTACTTAAGCATAAACTTACTTATGACTTGACTTGTTGTTCTACAATCATTTCTTGAACTAAAACTTTAATTCATAAAGGATCTAGTGTTTAAAGTACATTTTGCATCACTATAAATATTCATATTCAAGGTGGGTCACAAGTTCATGAACGAATGCAATGAAAACCAGAGCATTAACCATTCAATAATCAGTTCCTCTCCAAATTGGGTAAATAATAAAAGTATAAAAGTAAATACCATATTGTAGCCGAGATTAGATATTAGCTGTGTTATAAAAATTTGACACATATAACATTTACAACTGAAATTGCTTAAAATAAGAGAAAATATTTCACCTAAATCTTTATCTACTGCATGTATTTTGCTTATTAAAGAACCAACTGGCACATCTTCAGCTACAGCAACTGTAAAAATAGCCTGTGTGAACAAAGGTGCATTATCATTTACATCTTCTAAATGAATTTCAACTACACTTGTGCATTCCCAATCAGGATGACCTCTATCCTGCACATGGGCAATCAAATTGTATCGAGATTGACGTTCTCTATCAAGGTTTTTTAGAGTCTTAATAATACCTGTAATAAATTCAATAATATCACAACATATAATAATAAATGCCTAAAAGTTTTAAAAATACAAAATTCCTCTATTTACAAACGATACCTAAAATGTTTTATAAAATATAACAGTTATATTTTATAAAACTTTTGAATGAATGTAAATAGTAAAAAAATGCAAAGCAAATTAAAAATATTAGGAGAAATTATAAAGCATTTAGTCACAGAAAAAGTATACATTTTACTGCAGAAATATGCAGCAATATTAGAATAATATAATTAGGGTTTTGTTTTTGTAAGGATACTAAACAACAATGCAAAAAAAATAATGTTGTGTAATCACACAAAAATTTTATTAATAAGCAAATACTTTGAAATAAATAGCCAAATAAAGTTCTTTAAAAATTTCACCAAACAAAGAATTTAATAAATTAGACCAAAAAATTTATTAGTATCTTAGAATTAAAAAAATTCAGTTCACTCAAAAAAGTTTACAATGAATTTTAAAGACAAAATTTTAAAAACAGTTAAGAATAAAACGTAATTGTTAAACTGAATTTTATAATTAGAAAGCAATTGATGTTATACAAATTATTCAAAATATAAAATTTTGAAGCTGTATATTACTAGAAATAAAAAATGTTTGCATATATGATGGATTAAAATTTAAATTAAAAATAAAGTATGATTTACAATTATATTCAAATTATTTGATATACTGTATTACCTGTAGCAGAATCAATAACAAAATCTTTAGATCCAGTACCGGAGAGACTATGTAGTTGCAAAGCATTTTTACCATCATCAGCATCAGAAGCTTCAATTGTAAGAATGTATGTATAAGGAGGTGTAGCTTCTGAGAGTTTTTCAATATACCTTGACTAAAAAAAATATTAATTAATATATTTTTAAAATTGCAATGCAACTGGACAGAAATTTTGTAGCAATATTTGTCTAAGAACCCATTTTACTACTAGCATACCTGCCAACTTTCAAAAAAGTATTTCAGTAAAACTTTTTCTTTTCAAAATTACATCTTAGATATATATTTTCGTAATTTAATTACCTAATTTATTACTTGACAATTAATTTTATGTTAATTAAAAGTAAATTATTAACTAATGAAAATGCAGATGCTAAGAATTTAATTCATTTAAAGATTTAATAATTAAAAGCTATAGATTCCAGAATGCATTCATAATACACTAAAAATTTTTATGCTTTCTAAATATTAAAATAATACATACAAGGAAATACTTTGCATTCATATTAAAATAATACTTTGTAATTAAGTATTATTTTAATATTCAGGAAGCACTAAAATTTTTTGTGCTTTCTGAATATTAAAATAATACTTACAAGGAAATACATCGCATTCCACAATGACACTAAACTGCACTCTGTTGAAATATTTATTTCAATCATTTATTAACAAAAATAAGTTATCTGGACATAATTCTGCTAAACACAATCGCCTTTAAATCAATTAAAGTTAATAAAATAAAAATTCTGGGTTAAAGATTAAAAAAACTCCATACAAAATTTTCTAGAGTAAATACATTTCTTTAATAGTTTATACACTGGAAGAATTCAATGACATAACAGTGTCTTTTTTAGCCTTTTCTAACAAACTCTTACTGAACTCTTGCTCATAACAAAATCCATCACTTAAAGATTTCACAATAAGCAAATTTTCTAAATTATTATTTGATAGCGAGTTTCTAAATTCATTTCTATTCTTTTTAACTGAACTAAAAAATTCTTTCACACTGTGCATTGCTATCACTAATAAAGATAACATGAATTAAGATATTCTATCATATTTGTCACTTTTATCTACACTCTTTATTTCACCGATTTGAAACCACAGAGAATCTTTTCATTTTTCAACTTGGATAAGTCTTCAGTTTGCAATGAAGAAAACTGATTTTCTAGCTCATCCATAGCCACATAGAAACAAGATTATACCTCTACAATTTCTTTTCCCCGTCTATAGTTTTTAAAGCTGGAGCCTTCCTCTCCCCCACCCTGATAGGTTTGACGTGTGCATTTTCGGACCGCTCGGAGCCTCTGCGACCACAGTCTGAGAAGTCAGTTTTCTCTTTCCACAAATGGGTTGAATGGGATGCACGTTTCCGTTTATAATCATGGCTAGTGAGAAAAAATCGCCATTATGTGCTAAGATATAATTTTTTTTTCTTTTTTTAAACTTTGCCCAGTAGAATCAAAATGCGTAAAATAATTCATGCTTTCAGTAAAAGCGTAAAACCTGGCGATTTTGCATAAAATTTACGCACGATGCGTAAAAGTTGGCAGGTATGTACTAGTCACAAGAATTGTTTTATATTAATATTTTTACCAGGACTCAATTTAACCTAAATGGGGACAGGGGCAAAAACTTCTTTGGAAGCCCCCTCTGCTTCACATCATTCTATTCAATTTGGCAAACTAATCTTTTCAGTTTCCAATGTAAAATAAACTTCTTATTTGATTTGGGGGCTACTATGATGCAGGATCCCAGGGCAACTGCCCTGTGTGCTTCTGCCTTAATTAGACTCCGATTTTTACTACATTTTTTAAAAATTAATACATAAAGTAAATGTATTGCATGAGTCTGTTCAGTTAAATACACAACAGCAGGAAAGTAAGAGGCAAGGGTGTAGTGCATAAATTATATTGATGATGTCGTGTCCATGGAGTTTGAGTAAAAACCCTAAATGTTCCTAAAGATGTCGAAGACTGCCGTAGTGATCTCTACGGTTTATCAGTAAAAATAAGCTCCAAAGGATCTTCGATGCTGATGTTAAAAAACTTGACCAGCATTGCTGGACATCTGAAGATGTGCTGTGGAGACAGTTGGGTGTTATCCAGGCCATGAGCACAAGGCCTGGTATAACTCCTTTGTCCATGTGTAGAAATTCTTAGGCCTTTCAAGTGTTTTAAGTCTCGCTATAATTGAAATGATTCTTTCATTGTTTAATTCTGAAATGGAAAACTTTTTAACTTGCTGGCAAATTAATTTTCGGTTGGCATCTGCATTGGTATCAGTGAGGGTCAAGCATTTGAATGGCTGAGGAGAATTACAGGCCTCTTTAGTCAGCTCATCAACTATGCAAATTATATTATAATGAGGAAACTCTAATAATATATATTGTCTATCAATTTTAAATCAGCCAAAAATAGCTTCAGAATTACAAGATAAAACTTTGATTAAAGACAAAAAATAATTTTATTTCTGTCATTACACATCTTTTATGTGGGAATGAAAGCTCTAGATGAGTACAGAAGTAAATATACTCATTTAAACACCAGTGAAATAGAAATCTGGTAAAAATATAACAATATTAATGGATTAATTAATTCACAAGTCATTTTTATAAATTGAAAAACGAATTAAAAACATTAAATGGAATATTATCTAATATTGAATGGTCTTTAATCATATTAGATGCACACATCCAATATTAATACAATTGATATGAAATTTTTTTAAAAAAATTTTTCTATAAAATCTATACTACCAGAGTATCTTTGTTTTAAGAATTCATTTGAAAGTTTATATTAAAAGAATAATAAAGGGTAAACAAAAATAAGCTTCTTTAGACACATCTTGTTTCTTAATTATGTTTTACAAGGACATATCCTCATTTTTCAAATCGTTTACATGCTGGTGTAAACGATTTGCAGTCTTCAATATAAAAAAATAAAAACTGTTAAAAACCAAAATTAAATAATTCAATTTAAAGAATAAATAACTTATAATACAAACGCAAAACGTTAATTCTGTTCTGAACATATTAATCAAAAAATACTATAGCTTTCATATGATATATACTATAATAGGAATTTCTAAAAAATAAACATATTTAATATTTGCACTGTAATAAATCTCAGATATTTTTATTAATAAATTCAGAAAATATTTCAGTAGTATAATGATGATATTTTAAAGTTTATAGTATAATTAACCAAAAATGTTAGTTTCAAGTAAGATGCAATGTTAGAATATTACTATTAATGTTATCTTTGTTTCTAAAATCATTTAAAACTCTTCTTCACACAGAATGTGTAAATAAATTTAAGATTGTAAAATGCAAAAATATACATAATGCACATAAATATAAACAGTATGTAGATAAATTTAAATTGTAAATATTTTCTATACAATTATGTATATAAATAATAAAATAGTAAAATGCAGAAGAATATTTACTTTTAAACATTTAGGAGGGTTATCATTTGTATCAAGAACATCTATAGCAACTTTGGTCTTTGACACAAACAAGCCATCTGTCACAAGTACTTCTAGGAGATATGAAGGAATGCTTTCACGATCTAAGATTTTATTGACAAATATTTCTCCATTTTCTCGAACATGAAATTGGCCTTGCTGATTTCCTTTAGTTATATAAAAATCATTTTCACTAGGTTCAAAATCAGCATCTTTAATCTCCAATGTAACTATCACTGTTCCAGGCACTGCATGTTCATAAATGGCTGCATCATAATGCTCTCGTTCAAATTCAGGAGGATTATCATTATAATCCTGAATTCTCAGCATGACTGTCGTTGTTGAGCTAAGCTGAGGATGGCCTTTGTCTTTGGCAATAACACTAAAATTATACCATGATACTGTTTCATAATCTAAAGTACTTAATGTGGTAATCCATCCAGTGGATGGATCTAAACGAAAGACATTAGCAGCATTTCCGACATCTGAACCAAATGCATACACAACTTCACTATTGCTGCCAGAGTCAGCATCTTTGGCTACTACTTTTAAAATGCTGGTACCTTTTCCTATATTTTCTGCTAAATTCAAAACATACGGATTTGATTCAAAAATAGGACGATTATCATTTTCATCCATGATGTTAATGGTAATGTCACAAAAAGCAATAAGTGGTGGACTGAGACTAGTTTCTGCTTTTACAACAAGTTTGTATGTAGATGTAGATTCTCTATCAAGTGCAGAGTTAAGAACAATTTTACCACTGTCTGAAATACTAAAAACACTTTGATGAAGTTCAACAACTGAATCAACAGGAGCAGTTGCAAAACCATAATGAATTGGTTCAGCACTACTAGCATTTAATGTTGAAACAATAGTGCCAATAGGTGATTTTTCAGAAATGAAAAATTCATACTTCTGTTGTTCAAACTTTGGCAAAATTACACTGTTGGAGACAATTATTACATTAACTGGTACTTCATTTTCTTGAGGAGGAGAGCCTCTATCACGAGCCCGGACGAAAAACTGAAAGGCTTGATTTACTGAAAAATAAAGTTTTTTTCATCATTTTATTAAAATAATACAACAAAAGGTAAATATAATGAAAGAAATGCCAGAATATCGAAATCACTAATAGTAAGAAATTATTCATATATTTTCAGAAAACACTTTCATTTTTGACCTATTTATGACAAAATAAAGAAAATTATTTATATTCAACAAAAAATTAAGATTTTAAATAAAAAATAAAAATAAAAATAATTATTCAAAAACATTTATATTTACATAAGAATACTATATAAATTATGCCTTTAAAACGAGAAAAAATAAAATTTTTTTTATCCCTAAAAATTGTTACCATGGAAATAATTTTGTGAAAATATTGAATATCAAACAACTTTAAGTAATTTACCACAAAATTTTTAAGTAATTTTAATAATTTCTCTTCTTTTGAATTTAAAATTTGGATCAATAATCCAAAAATTAAATTAATAATTTGAATAATACCAACAGTATCAATCCTTTGATTTAGTAATGTTTAATATGTGTATCGCACAGTAATCCATAATCGAAGCATTTTCTGTCTACTAATGTTACAATATTCTTGAGATTGAGATTGATTTATATAAACAAATTCCTTTAATTTATATTCTATAATTAATTTCATTAATAAAGCAATTTTTTCAGTGAGAAGAATGTTTCATACAACCAACTGGGAACTATTCAAAAGTAAGTCATCTTTTGCATTTAATTTTTTGCTATATATTTATAAAATAAAATTTGCAAACACTACAACCTATGAAATAGGTTATCAATTAATTACATTTTGTACTAAAAAAACTAAAAATTCATATATATTATCCTTGTTTTCTTCATCAACTATATTATACTCTTCAGTATCACAATTATTTTGAATCTATATTTTTTGGCGCACAATCAATTCTTCACATCTACTTGCTTGACTGCTTTATTGGTAATTCTATTAGGATATGGTTGTAGACCAGATAAACATTTTGTTTAACTTTCATTGAAAATTTATCTCTTTTATCTGCAGGCTCATCTGGAAAGGGCAAGAAATAATTCGATAGCTTCACCCTGCTACATGTTCTTTGTGATTCTTATAATTTCTGTAGTAAACACAAAAAATAATTCAACTACAACAAATCAGAAATCTCCATCGGAAGTAAAATATAATTTTATCTACTATAAGCAGTATGCCATAAACTTGGATTTCAGTACTCATAAATAAGTGAATATAAAAGTTCTGTGTTTACATCTAAAAATAAATTTGAAAATACTCAAATGAACAAACACCTAGAGAAAAATAGCACACCCCTCTCTCTATTTGCCTCTCTTATTTACTCTAAAGTAATATTTATTGTTACCAAAATTATGTAAACAAAATACTTTGTTTTTTGTATTTTCTGACATTATCAGCGATTGGTGAAACAAATCAAAGTAGGCTCAAAAACAATAGCTTCTCATCAACATTTAAAAACGAATGAAATTGATGGAAATTATATTTCTCACTTCCTTAGAAAGCGATAAAAGCAATTGCTGTTCAGAATCCTATTTTCCACCAAAACTTAAATAAACTTTAATTATGAAATTAAGATTTTAGTGTAATATTAGCCTAAATAGAATTAATAAATTCAATAACATATTGAATGCAAAAATATTTTCATTTAATGCTTTTTCATAATAGAAAACTTAAATTCAAATACCTATTTATTAACCATTAATAAAAGTTAGTTTTAAATTAAGATTTAATAAACATTTATATACAAAATTTGCACATTTAATGTTAATTCATAATTTTAGTTTATTGCAGTTAATTTTTTTTTTTTTTTTTTTTAGCTATCAATTTGTAATTTAGATATTTTCTGTGTTACAAATTCATGATAAAATTTCAAAAAGAAAATGAGTCATACCAAGTTGGAAAACACTTTTCTTCAAATATACTTCACCTAAGTCTTTAGATATTCCAAATAAATCAGTGATAGTTGATCCATTATTAGCATAAATACTATATTCTATGGAAGATGCATGAAGATCTTCATCATCATCAATGGCGTGTACCTAATTCCAAATATGAAATATAGAAAATCAAACTCAAATATAATTTAAATTACAGCATAAATTATCTAAAAATATTAGATTTAAATAACATTTACCACTAAGCACTCAAAATTGTAAAATAATTTTCCCCATTACAGACATTATAAAAAAGGAACATAAACATCTGTTTATAATCTTATATTTTAGACTTGTGAACTTAAAATTTTTTTTAAAATTAGCTTTAAATTTATACTGAAAATAAGATGAATATTGATGACATGTCATCATTTCTTTAATAGGCAATATGCTAGAAATCACTGTAATGGAGCACACTTATAGTTGTAGTATCAAATCGGACACCGAAATGTAAGAATTGGGAAAAACCATCGCTATTGAAAAAGGGTTTTAAATATTATGCTTTAACAGATATAGTAGTGTAATATATTTTTATTCTGAAACAATTTTTCTAGATGCTTCATTACAATTCAAAATATTTACAGTCAAGAAATCTGATTTTTAGTTTAATGATGCATTAAATGTGCAGTAATCATTTTAGAGAATTGGTCATAGCTATGAGTTTATGTATAGTCTTTTTACCTTTGCTGAAATATTAGAATGAAAGGTATTTTTTTTTACAATATAGTACACAAAAATTGGTTTAATTTGTACCTATGGTTTAAAGTGATTTTGAAACTATTAAAAATAACCACATTTGAAATGCAAGTTAGACTGATGCATCTTAAACTTGTAACTAAACTGATGACTGTTCAACAATCTGTTCACATTACTGCTCTTCAAAATTCCAGCTTCATAATGTTCTCAAATCAATCAAAACTTAATCACGTGTTTTTATAGAGCATTTTACACATTTTTTGTACATTTTATTCTTAAGCTTTAAGTGCATAATTTTTTGAATGGATGATTTGAAAAATAATAAGATTGGAAGTAATATATAACGATAAAAATAAAAAATGATGTCAAACTGCACAAATAGAAGTCTTGAAGGTTTATGTACATGTTTGACTAATCATGACTTTAAAGTTAAAATGAAGAAATTTTTTCAATATTTGTAAAGAGAAAATGCTAAAAATTGATGCTTATCCAAATTTTGAATAGCTATTTTAATTTTTTAGAAAAAATTCAAAAATTACCCTTTAAGAATTTTTATTGCTTGGAAATGATTTTTTTTTTTAAATACCATTCAATTTCAAGAAAATAACAATAAATGTTATAAAAGTAAGTGACAGAAATGAAAATGAAATTTTAAGCTTTATTTTACAGCATGAAACATAAGTAAGGAAATTTTTACCTGCAATACAGTTGTACCAACAGAAGTATTTTCATAAACATAAGCTCTATATTCAGAGACAGCAAAAAGTGGAGCATTATCATTATCATTTGTAACAGAGATTCGTACTGAAGAATAACCAGGTCGTCCTCCACCATCAAATGCTGCAATAGGTACTTCATACAATCTTTGTCTTTCACGATCAAAGCTAATTCGAGCATAAAGAACACCTAAAAATGAAAAGATTTAATAAAAGTGATTAGCTTAATATAAAAAAAAAACATATGCATTTATTTTGAAAATCACTTCATAATCGGTATTTATAATATTATAAATAACAACATATGTATAACATATATATTTTAAAGCTAACAAATATAGAAAATATTTTGATGCCAAGGTATAAGTGTAATCCGTAATAAGCTTATTTTAACAAAAGATTTATAAAGAGCAATGTCTCCCAATCTTCCGAGTTTCGTGAATCAATACCACTCATTATAAACTGATGTGTAATTTAATACAAATATGCATTTTAAAATATACGTTTCATGTATAATGTAACAAGATTGTATTAGATAAACCTAAAATATATACAAATTATACTATTATTGTATGAACTGCATATTTTACATTATATAAAGAAATCATATCATATTGTTATATTAATATTGAATTATTCATATTAAGATAATATTGTGTTACAATATACAAAATTTATTAGAAAATATGCAATTATTATTAAAGGATTAATAACAGCTACACTTCAATACAACTTGCAAGAATTAATTTTGTCCAAAATATAAATAATTCTACAAAAGCAAAATATTCACTCATTAAATAAACAAATATTTCTGAAATGAACTTTCACATATCTTCAGCTTAATTTATTTATAAATATACGATAACTATTTTGCAAATGAGTAATATGGACTATATTAAAGGGAATCTTTAAAAACATCTTTCTATAAATTTACAAACAAAAAGACTCTTAAAATACATCTGCTAAATTATTTAACAGTCTAAATTTTAAGAAAATAAAACTTTAAAACTTGCCTGTTTCAGGATCGATCATGAAAATTTTATCATAAACTTGGCTTTCAATGCTATAAGTTATTTTTCCGAAATCTCCGCGATCAATGTCTGCAGCTTTAACAGTTGTAACTGGAGCACCAGGCGGTAAATTTTCTCTCACGGCGACTTCATAAACAGTACGAGTAAATATAGGAGAATTGTTGTTTTCACCCAAAATATTAACTTTCACTTTAGCATACCCAGAGTAAACACCATCAGTAACAGACACATTAAGCAAGTACATTGATTGATTGTTGAATTGATGTAAGTTAGAAAGGGTGATAACTCCTATGAATGAGAAATTAATCAGTTTTATATATTTTAAATGCATATTAATTAATTAATTAATGAAATCGATTACTAATCAATTAATAGCATTTGAAAATATATCGCATAATCTTACAACTCTTACCAATAATCTTTTTTCTAATTTTGATGTTTTCAATAGATAAAATATGCAAAATATCTATTATTCATAAAAAGGTTCTATAAAAGGGATAACACATACATTTATAAAATTAACGGTTTTATTAGAATTAAAACTATTTATTAAACTCTGATATCAATGTAACTCTTTAAATATTACAAAAAAGAAAAATCTAGAGAAGATTCCAATGTCATAAACGAATTTGATAAAAGTGTTTCATGATTATAAAAAATCGTACTAAATCAGCTTTCACAATAAATTCTGAAGAAAATTTCCATATAATTTGCACTTTTAATGAAAATCTTTTACAAATACAGTTTATCATAATAATCATCGAAACTGCTCCAATTCAACAACAAAACACATAAATTTTTGATATTTCTCACAAAATATTTTTCAGATATCCAGGCATTACAAATTAAATTGAATTCATTATTTGTGGATATAAATGAAACAAGTAGAGTAAAAAAGTGATTTAAAATTAATTTTTCTTAAAAAATATTACTAATGTACTCAATACGCAAAACTGAGCAAGGGCCTTAGAGGAAATCATGATCATACCAAACAAATGGTTATAACCAATCAAACAAGTTCAACTAATGATTACCAATTATTATAGCTTTCCTCATTTATAATCAAAGTGATGGTCCCCAAAAATTTTAGTTATTTTTTATAATTAAAGTGAACTATATTAAACAAAAGAAAAATCTTGATATTTTGTTTTTTAATTTCCTAATTAAACATATATTTATAACTTTGCACTACTTATTTCAATTAAATAACTATATTTCAAGTTGTAGAAAATATATGTATTAAATATTTCTCAAGAGCTTATGAAAATAAAAGGGCAAAAAAATCAGTTTCAAGCTTTAATGACTGAAGCAAAATATAAAGAAATATGTTGATAAATAAATATAAAAAAGATACAAGGAGATTTACAAAGGAGAAAACTGTTTTGTTTAATAAACATATACACTTCATCATTTAAAGTGGGGGAAAACTAGCACTTTTACAAGTTTAGCATGTAACGGAAAATATTGATATGTAGAAGCCAAACTGAATTGACTGAAATTCAATGAAAGATAGATGGAGGTATGCAAATGGCCAATTCGTTTTCATGACAACCATATTTCTATGGTTTCTAGAAGATGAAGGATCGATTTTATATTAAATAGAAGGACAATCAAAGACACAGGAAGATTCTTTAGCATCCTGTCATTTCATAATCATGGAAACAATTTAAAATAAGCCAAACAGTTCACTCGCAAAAGATAGTGAGGTTGTTGCAAACCAAATAGAAGGGCGATATAACATTATTGATTGCTGCAGGCATTGCAATCACACTGTGTTCAGAATGCTATAAGAATTGGATTATACTGTAAGTTTTTACATAATTCTTGGTTTCATTAACAAATATACTTGGTACTTTCCTATCTTGTATAGTGCCAATCAAAACCGCTTTAGATATTTTTCATTTTACTGTTCAACGCTTAAATTTTGGACATAATTATATTGCAAATAAAATCATAAAGATGTTAAATTGCTTATAAATAAGAAAAATAAGTTTAAAATCTTAATTACTAATAAGTAAATTTCTTCTCAGTATAGTATTCTTTCACATATTTCACAAGAGATATACATATAAATTATTTGGTACTTTGTTATGTTATTTCAAAATTTAATTATATATTCATATAAAATATATTTATCAAAATTAATCACACAAAATTTGTCAACTTTTAAATAAAACTTATGAACATAACAACAAATATGAACTTACCAGTTAAAGAATTAATAGCAAATGCTTGCTGTTCATTTCCACCAACTATAGAATAAGCTAATTTGGATTGATCAGATTCATCAGGATCTGAAGCAATAACTCTAGTCACAAACTGCCCTCTTTGTGCACTTTCACTAATCATACAATCATAGTCATAGTACTCAAATTTTGGTGGATTATCATTCATATCAATTACATCTATATGGATGGTTGTTGTGGCACTAAGACCTGGTGAACCACTATCAGTAGCCATGACCAAAAAGTCATGAGAATCCTGTAAACATTAAAAATATTAAAAACTTATTGAGAATAATCAAGTAAAATATAAAATGTGTAAAAATCTACTCTTATAAGTAATCGTTTATTAATAAATAAAATAACTTGGAAAGTTAGTCATTGAAAAAAAAAATTAATTAATTAAAAGAATGAAGTACTTGTCTTTCTCTGTCAAGAGACTGTTTTATAAATACAATCCCTTCTGATGATTCAACATGGAAATATGTAGTTGCATTTCCAATTATAAAATACTGAACTCTTTGATTATTTCCAGAATCTCGATCAGTAGCATTCACATGAAGAATTGATGTACCAAATGGAACTGCTTCAGATACAGATGCAGAGTATAGTGATTTTTCAAAAACAGGTGGATTATCATTATCATCTTCAATGCTGATGTGCACCATTACATCAGCATAGGCTGCAGAAATTGAATCAGTAGCTCGTATGGTGAGGTGATACTGCTGTGTTGTTTCATAATCAAGTTCCTCAACAACATATATGATGCCTAATACGCAAGAAAGATAGAAGCTAATAAGTTTCTTTACAAATAAAAGTAAGCATATTTTTGATATATTCAGAGGCACATATTTCATATTCATATGAAAAATATAAGAATTAATTTTTAAAATATACATAATACCATGCTTCAATTATATATAAAATACAGAAACAAGTATCTAGCATAAAATTTTAATTAATATTATTTCAATGCAATCTTGAAATTTTACAGAAATAGAAAATATAACATTTTAATAGAAAATCAAATTAACTTTTCTTTGTCTCATCAGTAACTAAAAATAAGGAATTAAAATTTTTATTAGACTAAATGATTTGCAAGTGTTTGGGTACAATAAGCAATAAATAATTATTTTTTCAGATAATTTTTAAAAGCAATTTCTTTTAGTTTTTACGTTAAATTTCGGAAGTAATATAATTGACATTTCAACTGTGTGAACCAGGAGAATTTTTTTTTTTATAATATATAACATTGTGTATTGTATTTTTCAAATGTATCACACTTTCCTGAAATTGAATATAATTTAACCTAGTTAAACTTCATTTTGATAACTAAAAATTCCTAATAATTCCATATTCCAAGATTCATAATATAAAAATTATATTTTAATAAGTTGTAATATGTTTATTAAAGTAATAAAAATCACTATTTCAAAAATATGCATATTAATATTAACTTATATTCAAATTAAAGTGTTCCTAAATATAGAACAATTAAAGTAATTATTATTCAACATGAAGAAAACATGAAAAATATTTGTATAGCTTACTCTACATATCATTTCTTTAGAGAATACAGAAATTTTCAAGATAGATATGATTATTTAAATATCACATAAAGGTATCTTGCAAGAGTAAAAGGAAATAATTTTTTTCTGTTATATAGGTTCAATTAAATAAATTCCCAGACAAATAGATTTACTTTTAAAATAATAATATTTTTTGATAAAGAAATAAAAAGAATTGAACTTTTTTCTTTTGTTCTATCTAAATAACATTAACAATTTTTGACATTGAGTTGGAAAAAAACATGTTTCATATTTAATAGCTAAAAATAGTTTATAGTAAATACTTATATGTTTAAAATAAATATATGTTTAAATAAATTAAAAGACTGAGTAGCAAATGAGAATAAATAAGCATTTTTGATTGACTCAAATTATGAAGAGTTTTGCATCAGGAAAGATTTTTAAGATAAATAGATACATCTGTAGTCCCATAAATAACAATTTTCAATGTTTTATTTCAGAATTATGATTTAAGCAGTTAACAATTTTAAGACTATAATATAGTCAGTCACAAGTAAGGCAATTTTTCATTAATATAGTTAACATTATGAGTAAGTTGCAGATTACAGAGTAATAAAAAGTGTAAAAAATTATTTGATTTCATTTGTTTACCAAACTGAAATACTAGTTATCATCACTTTTGTTTACATGAAGCAGAAAAATAATATAAATTTTCATTTTTATTCAAAAAATATCATAACTATAAATGTTACATGAATTTTAAGTAGCTTTATAGAAAGGAGAAAAAAATAGCAATGAAAATTAGTAAACAATCAATAATATAGAAAACTGCCAGAAAATCATCATGCATATTAGGAATATAAGACAGAATGCAATAAATCATGCACAAACTAGAAGATTTTATATAAGCCATTTAAATTTATTAATAATGGAAATTATAATTGGAAATTTTTAATGAGTAATTATAGTGATTATCTTCACAATTTATTTTCATTTTTAATAACCTAGAATTGTGTAAATCAAAATTTTTCAACCAATGATTAAATTATTCAAAATTATACTTAGATAGGTTAATTTTTAACTGGACATAAAAAATACCCTATACCATTAATAGCCAACAGCTACTTCCTAACTTGGTAGTCAGATATATATTTCATCATCATCATCGTCGTCGTCATAATGGCCGAACTGGCAGCTGAATGGTTAGCGCTCTTACCTTTGGTTTAACAGTTCGTGGGTTCAAATCCCACCTTGGGCATGGATGTGTGTAGTGGTTCGGAACCCACTTTAAGCCATAGGTCCCGGTCTAATTAGCCCTCAGGTGCAAAAAAATGACCATTGAGTGACAAATAAACAAACATCGTCATAACTGGCCGGACAACCCAAAATGGATGAATGCTTTTTTCTGATGATTTCTCCATAACCTCCTCTGAAAAATCTTTGACCACTAATTGTTCTTATTAATAATAAAAAAATCTGACTCCACTGAGTCAGACCATCTTAACTACAGTCTTTTCCACTCTCTAGTTCGAGTAGTTCTAAATTACAGAACCTTTTTTACAGTGTTGCCCTAATACATTCAAAACAAATGAGTCATACAGTTAATTCTACTTAATTTTCCATATTTAAAAATATCAGGTTGTTTATCCTATATAATCTTAGTTAAAATTTCTTTTCCAGATATTGTTCTTCTTTTCTCCACTAAGAGTACTCCTCATAATCTTCTTTTCAACTACTACAACAGAATTTTCCTCTTATTTAGTTGTAGTCCATGTCTCAGAAGGACGTCAAGAGAGGCCTCACAAGAATTTTGTAAATTAAAAAGTTTGGTATTTCTAAAAAGGAATTTGGATTTAAAGAACCTTCTTAGGCCCAAAAAGGCACTATTTGAACTAAAGTGCGTGAAATACTTTACTATTTCAAATTTGTATCAACCAATATGAAAATAATTGTCTGGTAGTTTGTTCCCAGAGCATGTATAACATATATTTTTTGTTTTCCTTTCACTAATAATCAGGCACATTCGGTTTACAGCCATCTCAAGGGCAAGAAATGCTTCTTTTAAAAAGGGAAAACATCAAGCACTTATGTCAATATCATCCACATATGCAAGAAGTTTTACTAATCTAGAAAATATATGCCTACTGATATTGATGCCAGAGTCCCAAATCTGATTTTTAGTTGATTTTCCTGCATGAAATCAAGATTGACAGTTTCTTATTTTTCAGGCAATATATGGTAATAATCTAAGAAATAAATTTCTAGAAAATTTTTTATAAGATATACCAGTAAACTAACTGGCACAAGTCATCATATCTCACATTATCATGAATTGGGCATAAAATGCTAATAGGCCAATCAGCTAGTATAAACTCAAGGCTTCAGATGTCAGTAATTAATTCAAAAATATCAACAGCAAAGTAGATTCCCAATTTTTCAGCAATTCTACATCAATAAGATTATATTCTATAGCCTTCTTATTTTATAAATTTTTAATTGCAGCTCTGACCTCAATCATTTGTGCCTTAACTACGATATTGTTATTATATTCAGGCTCAATGAGATCAACATTCCTACAGTTTTCGCCATTAAAAGGCTCATTAAAATATTCATATTATTTTGAAATGGACTGATAATGATAAAGAATTTTATTTGTTTTTACAAAAATCAGAAAATACATTTAAAGCTTAATTGAGTATGGTTTATTTTGTGATAGAATGCTCAGTATTCATTAATAAATTTCAAATACTCAACACATCTTTAAACAATTCTTTTTCAAAAAATCTTTCATGTGAAGAGTTTTTCTCTTCTGAGTCAATGATTTTCAGCACTATTTCTAGTATGTGCCTGTAACATATGTTTATATGCAACATTTTTTATTTTTAATAGCTGTGATGCAATCACCATCAAATCAGTCTTTAACTTGGCAGTTAGTTACCTTACTAATCACAGCATTGGCCGCACTAAAGATACAAGCCCTTGATACACTTACATTTTTTTTCCACAGGGCCATCAAAGTTTATAGATTTCAGTAGTTTTTCCACTTCATTAAGATATTTCTTATCCTCTAAAGTAAGTTTCATATTCTCTCAAGATCTATCTGCTGAATTTTTTTCATTAGATATACATGATCTGAATTTCGTTATTATTAAGAAAAGATCAGAATCAATATTTGCTCCTTGATAGGTCCTCGAATCTAACAACTATTCAATTAGTACAGGTGCCATATGGGGCCTACCAAGAAACGTATGTAGAAAGAACGTGCTCTGTGATTTTATTAAGAGAGATGGCAAAATCAATTAATTCATTTCCATTATCTCTGGTTGCATCATGTAAACAAAATCCTCCTGTTACAATTCTGAGTTCACATTATCTGCCTACTTTAACATTCAAATCCCATATAACAACTTTTATATCATACTTTGGGCAGCTGCAGTAAATTTTGTATAAATTTTCATAGAAACGTTCTTTCTTCTCTTCCATTTTATCTTCAGTAGGAGCATAAGCATAGATAACAGAAAAATTAAAGAACTTCCTCTTAATTCCCACTCGATCAAAATTCGAAAACTAGGTAATATATTCTTCTGCTCACAATAAAGTCAGTGCCCTCAATGTGTTTTTTAGGGTGACAACTGTACGAAACAACATGATTCCTTTCCTTCAATATTCTATTGACAATTCATCTAACCTCCTGCATGGCAAGCAAATCAATATTGTATCGATCCATCTGTTGTAACAAAGATTGCAAAGCCTTTGTTCTATAAAGAGACAAAATGGTCCAGCTTCTTAAATTCAAGTTCATAATTCATCTCCTCAGTTATTTCCGTGAAGAGCATATATTTCAAACGCTAAAATTTTTAATATAAACTATTATCTCAAAACTCAATGAAGCAAATATGTGCATTCCAGTAAGAACTACAAAATTGAGCTTTTTATGTAGTTTTTTTTTATATTATATGAACTTATAAACTATGTACCTAATTTTAAATTTTAACAGAAAAATTACTTAGTAAAATTAACTTCATGGAGCCCAAACTCACCACTGTATAATGAAACTAACTTATTTACTTTTAAAGTTTATTTATTTATTTTTTTGAAAAAATTAGGGGCTTTGTTGAGAATTATCTGGCTAACACAAATATTATAGAACATTTTTTTAAAATTTATATAGTAATATACAGTGCATTAAAAATAATATATGTAACACATAAAACTGTTTAAAATATAACTTCCTTTGACAATAAAATTTAAAAAACTGGACATAGAGGAAAACAAATTTACATGCCCCTAATTTTAAGAAGATGCTCACATTTATTTGACTAAATGATTTTCATACAGAGAAAAGTGCCATATAAATCAGAAACTCATATGTTTTGTATTTAGCCTATTTTTTGCTTTTATAAGATAGAACATAAAAAGGGAATCTTTTATTTAATACAGCCCTTATGACTTGCAAGAAATAAATTACAACTTACAGATGTTAGTATAAGAGACCTCAAAAAATACATTTCTTATAATCTTTAAAACAGGAATTTATTAACTTATTTTATATTAAAATAATGTGTTGCTTCTTATTAGACAGTTTTGTAAATTGAGTTTATATCTGTTTAACAATTGAGGAATATTGCTACAACAGGCTTTTCTCAATTAATAAAAAATTCAATCTTGAATCAATTTCAGATAAATTTGCAACACACTCGCATTTAATGAAATAATGAAGTTAAATCTGTTTTATCACTAAACAGAAAATTACGGATTTGTTCATTATAAGAAAAATGATATATACAATAATTCATATTACATATTATGTGTATATTATATGTTGTGTGAAACTAAAAGAAAAACATATCATTATGGCATAATTTTGCAATCATACAAAGACTGTTGCAGTAATATCACATTCCAAGACACATGCAGTAATGCACTCGGGAATATTTAAGAAAAAGCTTGGAAGCCTAGATGCTTCAGGAGTATTTAAATGTTTTAAAGGGAGAAACTGTATATCCAGTATATATAGTAGCATATATATATATATATATATATATATATATATGTAATAGCATGTTCAATTTATAAAGCATTTTAACCACATCAATTGATCATACAGTTGACAAAATTAAATTTTATTTCCAGGAAATATGAATGCTTATCTGGAGTAAACACAACACTAGAAATTAATTATATCAAATTTTATTCTCAATTTCAAATTTTACACTTTCTTACAAGCATATAACGCTTATTGTACCAACGAAAATTATTAATGCATTACAAATCAAGCAAGTATTTTTCATTTCAGAAATATATGCAGCAAAAGAAAATAGTCTTTTTAATTTAGTTTCTTTTCATTTTGTAAAATAGTTATGGATGTATGTATAAAAAAACATTCATTTTCCTTGGGGTGAAGTATTAACGAATATATATAATAAAAAAGGAAACATATTAATAGAAACCAGATTTATAAATATTGAGCATTTAAGAGAGTAAAAATATGCTTATACTTACAGTTAATATAATCAAATAAAATTAAAAATTTCAGTAAATGTTTGCTTCTTCAAATGAAAATAAAAAATTGCATGCCAATAAATAAATATGCAAACTGTTCCACATTTTTTACATATAAATTATTTCAATTACAAAGGTTATTGTAAAATCTGAAGTAGAAGATATTGTAAGTAAAAAATAATAATGTTTAAAGATAAACTATATTAAATGATTAGTAAAACAAATAGAGTAATAAACGAATGATTAAATAAAAAAGTGCGACTTTTTTTCAGTAGTTGCACAAACAAGTTTTAATTTCCTAAGGAATAGAAAATTGCAAACAATAACAAATTTCTTTAATTTTTAAGTTCAGATATATAACTGCCAGGCCTTAATTTATAAAAAAAAACATTTTTCTTGTTTTTGAATTAACCCTGGAATCAATAATAAAATAATTAATACAGTTAAAACTTTATTTTTTTTATGAATACAACTGCTCCAAAAACTCATTTTAAATTATTTATTTTAATTTTTGCATTTTGCTCAGTATAACAGTTACGAAGAGAATCAACCAATTGACTCTTAACTTTTTAAGCAATGAAATGTGACTATTATCACAAATATCTTCTAGTTCAAGATAAACATAAAAAATAATAAGTTAGAACTAGAGTTAAAAATTTAAATAAGTACCACAGATTTAAACTTACATGCATGAAAGATATAATGCATTTTATAATTCTCTAAGGCGAGCTGTGTCAACAATGAATACTTGTATATTTGTAATCATCATCAACACAATAAACACACTTTGTACAAGTTAATGGACATGAGACGTATTATGTTTTGTTTATATTAATTAATATAATGCTGGAATATTATTTTAATGTTGGCTAGCTTCAGAAATGAAAAAAATAAGTAAAAAAGTGATTAACAGTTTTTGAAAATGCATAAAAACATTGATGGATTACTGTGTAACTCACATACCGTTTTCTTTAAAATGAATATAAAGGATCTTACAAATGATGCCATAGTAATGATAACCATGATAAAAATTGGCACAAAAAACTTTAAGTGCAATTTTAATAAATATTATTTCTTATGTAAAAGCAATGATGCTATATATAGTGACCAAGGAAAGGGTGATCAAAAACTTTTTAACTCTATACTAAGTTATAAAACGCAAATTGAATTTTAAAACTTTTAACTATAAATTTAAAGAAACAGTATTTTTTAGCAAAAATATTTAGCTAAAACAATAATAAAAGTGTCCTAAATGTTAACTTTCTATATAAATATTTAAAGGAAGGTAATTATATACTCCAACATTAATCATGTAAAATTAGTAGCCCACTGAAAGAAACATAAAAACCTCATATCTTGTTGAATGTTCAACATTTTCTCTAAATGAAGATGTTACAGTAAATTTCCTTTATTTTAACAATATCTAGATGGAAATTTCAACACTTTGTTAATTTTTATATTTCAAAGCATATGGTAAATTACAATGCTAGTCGTAATTAGTTTATAATATTTGTTTGAATGCTGATAAAAGAAAACTAATTTTTGTGGTGAGAAAAGAACTGTTTAAAAAATGTTTTTAAGAATTACACAATTAATATTTTTTTTGGAATGATTCATTACTTAGAGTTGCATTTTTGTATAACTGTATTTGAATCAACTTCATTAAAATTTCGGCTTAAGATTGATTTGATTTGACTTTTGAGAGGTTTACTAGTTCCCAATATTGGATATTTCTGCACCATACAATATTCAAAACTAAAAATTCTGTGATAAAAACTAGTTAAATATATGAGATGGAATGCATTAAAAAATTCAAGGAAAGCTTATGTAAAAGATTGAAATGGATAGAAATTTAAATAGAATTCAAGAAATAAGTTGCGTGTATAAATGCAAACAAATTTCATGTGGTTTAAACCCAATTAATTCTGATAAAATAAATGGCGGTATTAAAAAATATAAAGCATAGATCATTAAAATTAGGACACACAATTAAAAAGAGATGTATTGTATATGGTACAACACACATGTTACAATTTAGAGCACTCGAGGTGTAACATGTTACAATTTGGAGAAAAGAAAAAGTGCTTGTGTGTAAATTTAGTGTGTCCAATGTGAAGGCGTGTGAGTTTTACATTAACTTTCCACATAGAATTATCTTAACTTCCACATGAAAGAATACAAGAGGATATATTATATCATTTTTTATTAGTCTGCAAAAATTCCAAGTCTTATGCCAGTGGTCGGAAATAAAATCTTTGACAATAATTTATATTAAAAAATGTTACTGGCTTACCTAAAAAGTTCATTTCTAAAATTGTCATTTGCTGTAAGGTATATAATACAGTCATTGAATGTTTTGAAACTTTATTTCTTTTTCTGAGAACATTGACAGAATTAATTGTTAGACTCTTTCTAAGCTTTTAAAATAATAAAAGACAATCTTAACTTGAATCAGTGTTTATGCCTAATTCTTCTAAAACACATTACTTAATCCAGGGGTCAGCAAAGTGGGGCTGCAGAGCCACATGTGGCTCTTTGGCTGTTAAATGGAAGGTGGCACAAATATCCATGGAAGGTGCAAAAATATATTCTTAAAAAAAATAACCTTGGTAAGAAAAAAATTACATCTTATTTCGATAAATTAAAATTCTACTGTAAATCAAATACATGCATAATTTTTATATTGCTGTAAAAATATGTAATGAACATCGAGTTTAACTGTATTGGTTTTTGTAAACTTAAACACTAACAATGTACAAGCTACTGGCTGAAATTGTTCGCATGTTTTCTGCGTACTCCGGTGTGCTCCAAAGGTACAAGCGCGCGCATACTTTTTCTAAAGTAGTGGGGGAGGGAGTACAAATTGACATCACAGACCAGCGATTGCAGTGTGAACAGTTTTGTATTATCTACAGTGTCTTCTGTTGTCCTGTCTTAATAAAGAGTTTTTCTCAATCTAGCTGCACATCTCACAAGTATTTTATACGATTTTATTACACCTGCTATAGATATTTGTGGTTCCGTTACAAAATTTATAATCGATCAATTTAATAATGATAATAATTTTGTACTGGTGGCTTTAAAAAACAAATATATTTGGAATATTTTATAGGCTACCAAATGAAAGCAAAGAAAAATGTAAGATGAAAACCGCGAATTTAAAATTGAGTGGACCGAGAATTTCGCATGAATGGACTTCCGACATGTCTTATTTGTAAAGAGAAATTCGCGCATAACAAGAAGTGAAACTTAGAGAGACACTTTACAAGAAAGCATGCATCATTTAGCAGTAAATATCCTACCGGTGATGCAAGGAAGAAAGCAGTTGAGGAACTTCAGAAGAGTCAAGAATACACAGACGGCGAAAACATAACAAATTGTTTTATAAATGCATCTGAAGAGCTATTTCGGGATTTTAAGAACAAAGAAGATATTCTCAAAAGAATAAAAGTTACCATTGTCTGCCAAAACTATTAAGATAGAACAATTAAAATGTGTTCGAATAAAACCACCCAGCATATCAAATATTTGAAATTGGTTTCGGCTTTATCAATAGCAGTTAACGAGTCTTGTGACATGGATGATACAGCACAAATTTCACTTTTTGTAAGATTTATGTCTCTATCAGGCCTATAGAAGAACTTTTAGTATTATTGCCATTCAAAGGTCAGAAGCGTAGAGAAGATATCACAAATACTGTAATTAAGTGTATGGATAAACATCATATACCCTCGATAAAATTGTGTCGATTTCAACATGACCGGCGTTGTTATTTTGAAAGAAAAAATAAATCACGAGATACTTGTTCACCAGTGTAACATTCACCAAGATGAGCTTGGTGCGGAAACATTTCCGGATGAAAGTTGTAAAGTTATGGGAATAGTTATTACTATTATTAACTGAATGTTAGCTAAAGTTCTTCATCATAGCCAATTCAAAGAATTTTTATCTGAAATGGAGAGTGAGTATGCTGCACTTCTGCTTCATAACAAGGTATGTTGGTTATCAAGAGAGAACGTTTTAAAACGTTCCGCGTCCCTTTTTATAGAAATTAAAGTATTTCTCCTTGAGAAGGGCGTTCACTATCCAGAACAGACAGTCAATGGACCCAAAACTTTAATTTCATGGTAGACGTTACGTCTAATCTAAATCAACTTAATCATATACTACAAGGGAAAGAAATCTTAATTTTTTCGAAGTTAGAAGAAGTGATCACATTCGAAAACAAATTAACCATTTTTGCTCAGGATTTTGAAAGGGAAACATTGTTTCATTTTTCGAGCCTGCTGAAGCATCGCCAAGAAAATAATTCCTCTATTGGTAAACATCATTTTAAAACAATAATTTTAAATATGAGGGAAGAATTTCTCTCAGCAGGTTTCAGGAATTTAAATATAGCAGAGCAACTTTAGCATTAGTCAAAAATCCACTTAATGCTATGATAACCACGTTGAAATTTTCTGCTTTTGAAATTGACATTGGTAGCTTTAAAATACAATTGCTGGATTTAAAAAACAAGAAGATATGGCCCTCTAAATTCGAATGTCTTTGTGTTGAACTGAAAATATTGGAGGAAAAAAATGTGATCTTAGCTCACAACACAAGTGGTCTGCAATGAATGATATGGAGAAGGAAGACATGATCGTTTTCAACGCTTGGAATAGTATTCCTGATTCTTACGATCAGTTGAAAAAATTAACGAGTGTTTTCCGTTCTTTCCTTTTTCAGTTCACCATATATATGCGAACAATCTTTTTCAAGCATGAACATTATCAAAACTAAACTGAGAAGTCATCTTATTAATGAGAACTTGGAATCATGCCTAAAATTAAAAACAACATACAAACCTAGCTTACTCAAACTTTAAAAGGAGATGCAAGCACTTTGTTCATATCAATAAATATTTATTAAGTATGAAACTTAGTTTTATTTAGCGTACTACTTATTTAGTGGAATAATGTAAAAATTTACTACACAAACGGATCTGGCATTCAATTTTTTCAAAAATTGTTGTAATGTTCATATTTGGCTCTTTGGCTAATAAGTTTTCCGACCACTGACATATCCCAAGGACAAAAACTAAACTGATAATTAAAAAATATTCATGAAAATTTCGGAATGTTTATTTAATGAAGATGAAAAATTCACATAATTTTAACAGATAAAGTAATGTAGCCCAAATTAGAAGTGTGGTTAAACAATCATTTAAATAAATACCAGTAATATTATAGATAATTGTTAGCTATTTAGAATAAACTATTCCAACAATTTAGAATGATTTATTTAGACATGTGCATCATTCATTCAATAATAAATGGAGAAAAATTAAACTTATATTACACGCTTTTCCAGATAAGGTCAAAAATACAAGAAAAAGTCACAAAAATAATTGATAGTTTTAAAAAAATCAGATTACTCAAAATGAAATTTTAAATTGAGTAATTTAAAAATAGCTAAGAAATCACTGTCCGCAGAATGAGATTTTTCACAACAAAATTAATAGGTTAGCTGAGCATTTAGGTAAAAATCTGATAAGGTAATCGTTTAGAAAAATAACTGAATAAGGTAAAAATTCAAATATATCTTGTATAGAGTTAGTGAAATGTGATAAGTTGTGTTGTGATAGGCTTATCTTATTCAGAAAATTAATTAAGATAAAAGAGCTTTCAGGCCAAAACAGTTTCATATTGAATATAAGAAAATTAATAGCTAATCTAAACAATATGACTGCATTAATAAATACATTTATTACATTCTTAGAATCAGTTTTACAAGTTAGTTAATTTAAACTCAATTTTCCCTGCTACATTTTGTTCTGGAATAACTATGGCAAACCTAGTTATACATATATACAATAATATATTTAAATATAAGCCTGACCTTAATCAGTAATTATAACATCTTTCATATGAAATAAAATTCAAGGCATAAAATTAAGATCTTCAATAATATTAAAACAATATAACAATTTCACTGTAATAATTTTTTTAATGAATATCAACAGAAGTTAAGACTAATAGATAGTTTAAAATGAATAATAAATACAATAAAAATATTTGAGACATGGTAAAATAATAAGTTATAAGAGAGTTAATTAAGACTTTTTTTCAGTAGAAAACATTGAAGTATGTAAGTACAGTTTTTATTCAGAAAAGAATAAAAATTTATAAATTAGAGAAACATTATAATGTAATAAAGATATTAATAATACATTTTATGTTAGAAATGTTAAGAGATGAATAGGTTTTGAAGAATAAAAATTTCAAGATATACATTGAGTGAAAGATTAGGATAAGTGAACACAGAGGGAGTGTATACATTTTAGTTAGTCTTTTATTAGTCAATAGGAGTGTGCAGTGATACAGGATGAGTGAAAAGTCCAAAAATATTTTAACAAAATCAGACCAAAATAAAAGTACTCACATGGCCCATTGCTATAACCAGGGTCTAAATAGTGAAAGATTATAAAAAAAGCAAGTTAATTTATGATCATACATGCATAAAATAATAAAATATAAAACCTGCACTATTAATGCAACAGTTAATTTTAAAATCTAAGTAAAATAAAATATTATAAATGCAAAATAATAGCAAATTAAATTAATACATATGAAAACAAAATGAATTAGCAAGTATATAAAATTTAATATTGGTAAAACATAATTAAAATGTGAAATATTTAAAAGCAAATTAATTTGATTCATATGTATAAAAATATTGTTTATATATATAACAATTATAACTATTGTGGACATTAATCAGAAAGTCAATTACTATCTGAGTAGAGTAAAATGCTAAATACACTGAGGTATTTTCAGTATATATTCAAAGCATCAATGAAGAATGTACAATGTTAAAACATTTTAGGTGTATATTTGTTTTCATAGTATAAAATCATATTCCTTATAAATCATAATTGAGATATCGAGTTAAATAATATACATTTATTAACAAAAGTGTTGATAAATAAATAAAAAAGTATAAAAAAGCAGCAGCTTAAATCAAAAGCATAAAAAAACAAATATCTTTTTTTTTCAGTGTGACTTTTTAGAAATAAGCATGATCTATACAAAGTGTGCAAAGCACATAATATAAATTTGGTAAGAAGAGAATATTTGAGAAAATAACGCTATTTAAAAATTAATGTATGACAGGAAAAACTTTCCGAAAATACTTTTAAAGCAAAACATTATAAAGCTAATTTGTGGTTTCCACCTCAAACTATTTTCACAGGAGTGATTTGACTTAACTTCAAATGGACATGACACCACACACACAACAAACAACCAAAGAACTTGAATCAATATATAGTTAATCCCCTGCAATTGGCATATACTAAATAAAGCTTTAACACTTCTTATTCCTCATTTAAATATTATTATTTTCATAATCAAAGAATATTTACCATCATAGGAGTGTCCTGTCAACAATTTGTTAAAATTAAGTTCTGTTAATATATGTGATTATTCACCTTAAGAAATGAAAATTTTCATTTAAAAGCTGCTCAAAAATTGTCCAGTATTTTTGCTTCAATAAAAAAGTAATATGCAATATAAATGGAAAAAAAATTGTAAAACTAGAGAAAATATTTTCATGACATTTACATTTTGCTGCAGTTAACAAAATATTCCAGTTCTCTTTATTGAAAATCATATAAAATATGGAGGGTTAAACCTCAAATATATCTTGATAAAATATTTTTGTATTTTTTCTAAAGAATTTCATGTTGTTTTCAATGAAGCAATTCTGCAAGCAAAACAAGAATTTCCAAATATCCACCTAAAATTTCTAAGTATTCTTGTATATGAAAAAACTATGATAAGCATGTCTGTAACAGAAGACAAGAAATGTGTTTTTTCTGAAATGTTGAAAATGTGTCTTTTTTTAGATGTAAATCTTTTATCTTCTTAATATTTCATAAATAATTAAACTTTGTCTAGAACTAAACGATATTTTTTTCATAAATATACAGTACAGTACACAGCAAAAAAAAAAAAAAAAAAAAAAAAAAAAAAAAATTAGGTTTTTTCTGATGGAAAAGACTTAAAACTTTGAATTTTAATACTACTGCAAAATCAAGATCATATATAGAAGAATGAAAAATAGTAAATTATTTTCATAATATTTCAAGATTTTGAAGTTATAATTCCTAAAATATTTTGTTTTTAAGAAATGTTTCCTTTATTTAAACACAATTTATTATTAACCATTCTATCTACAAGTTTACTTCATTACTTATGCACAATAAACAGTAGTTTATGAGGATACTAAAAACTGTAAATAGTAAAAGGTAACTGCAAAATTATCATGCAATATAGCAATCAATTTTAATATAAATAAATACATGTTAAAATATACATATATCTATGTAAACAATACTTTGAAATAAAAAATAAAACGTTTTATGTGAAATTATCAGAATTATAGACAGTAAGAAATAATATATTTATAAAGTTAAATATAGTAAAAAAGCTTTTTTAAAAACATGCTCAATACTCATAAATTTCTATGAACTTAAGACACCCACTATTAGAATATTTCATTCATATTCATAACAGACTAAAACAAATTTAAATATTTTTCAATACATAAAGTGCTCAATATTGAAGTTATAAAAAAAATCATATATATTACTGATTTTTAAGGATGTAATAACATAATTTTAATAAAAACTTATAAATGATAATAGAAGAATAAAAATTTATAAAAGGTAATAAGCTAATATCTGATTTAATTGTTTTCTTTATATAGAAAGATGAAGATTGAAATATTTGTTCTTTAATAAAAACTACATAAGAACAACTTCTTAAATAGATATGACTAAAAATTCCAATATTTTATAACAATATGATTTAATATTTTATACATAAGATTTTACGAATTATATAATGATCAAATATTTTCATCACACTTCATTTAAGCAGCATATTGTACAGTACAAAAAATCTATTTAAAAATATTTTTGTGACAAATTTATAAAAGCATTGCTTGGGCAAACAAACAAAAGTAAATTATTAAATCATTAAGTCAAAATATCTATAGCCGTTCTATTATGTATTTTTAAGAAAAACTTATAGCTAGAAATAAATTATTTTGATTATTAAAATTTTGGTGAATTTAACTCAAAATTGTCCTAAATTTTACTTACTGTTTTTAATTTACTTAGGAAAAAAAATTTTTTTATATGAAATTTCATAAAAAAATTGAAACGTTTTTCATAAAAAAGAAACTATTATTTTCCATCTTTTTTGGAAAAAAACTAGTTTATATTTAAATAGAAACAATACAATTATAAACTGGTCTAAATTTAAATAGAACATACAATATAAGCTAAAAATCAAGATAATTAATAGCATTTGCATTAAAAATATCTAATAGTTTTCTCTTAAGTTATGCAAATAATTTAACTATTAGATATTTTTAATTGATAAAACAGCCTGTGAAGTGCTCATATATTTTTAGTTATAATTATTACGATTTCAAAGCATATATTTTTAAATATTTTGAAAATTTAAATTTCATTATCATACGTAAGACATTTCCGCGAAATTGTAATAAGCCATGTTTAATTAAATTATAAGTACATCATAAGTTAAAAATGTTTAACTTACCTGTTGTAAAATTAACCCCAAAATCTTCATGGGTATTTCCATCAACAATACTATATATCAATTGCCTTCCTTCGGGGCTATCTGCCAAAACAGTCAAAACAGCAGATTTGGAACGCAGTGATTCAACAACAGATATATTATAATACTGCTTAGGAAATACAGGCATATCTCTGTTGATAAGACGAATTGGTACATCAACAGTAGTTCTTAGAGGAGGATTTCCTAAATGGAACCAAATTTCATAGAATTATATTTAGAACTAAAGGAAATAACCAAAGATGTATCTTTAATTTTTAAACTAAAAAAAATTAGCAATCAAAATTTAATTACATTGAAAAAGTTAGTAGAAGTTTGCTTTAAATTTTAAATATAAAATGGAAAAATATTTGATTTAAAAAATAGCGTGGTTGTAAATATTAAAATTTTAATGCAAAAGTATCAAATCTAAATTCTTAATTAAATATTTGAAAAATTGAAATACATAAGACGAGAATTATATTTTGAAATGTCAGCTTCCAATTTCATTGAATAACTATTCATATTTTGATGCCCTCTGTTAGAGCTCTTAATTTTTATTTCCTAGAGTGTAAAATTACAACAGTGAAACTGAAAACATAAATATTCTAAATTTGAATCTCAGTTTTATTATCTAACAATAAATGATACAATTAAACCATAAGGAAACGTGTGTATTTAATGCGATTGTGTGTGCATATATATTTAATTACCTTCATCAACAGCTGCTACAACTATTTCATGATCAAGATTTTGTGATCCAACTGGTTTTAAAAGAATAATTTCACCAGTTTTTTCATCAACTTTAAATGTCTTATTGTCTCCCTCTACGAGTTCATAATGCACTTTACTATTCTCACCCAGATCTAAATCAATGGCATGAACCTACAAAACAGATATTCACAGATCATAAATAAATACGTCAGATTTTATTAAACTTAAAAAAGAAATCATAATCAATATTTTTAATTTTTATCCTCCTTCAAGTTGTATTGCCTGTTTCAGATGAAATACAATATATCTGATCATGATAATTTAGAAACTTAACTAAAATTCATTGTATTGTAAGGATTTCAAATACTCATTTATAAATATGAGATTTCAAATACTCATTTATAAATATGAATTTAGGAAAGACTTATGCTGAATAAAATTGATAAAAATTGAAAAAAAAAAATCATGGGTTATTGGAATGCATTTGACAGAAAATTTTGCTGCAGTTTTTAAAACATTTTAAAACGAAAGTTAAATTATCATGTCTTTTATAGATTTTCATAAAACATCATTATCTTGAAAATTTATATTTTTGTTAACCAGTATATAAATTGCAAATGGACATTTCGCATACAAAGATGAAGTAATCTTTATGCACAATTTTAATTAATACTCAGAAATTATTTAGCATTTAAAGATGAATAAGATATCTATTTTTCATAACCTATATTGTAAATGGTCATGTTAAGTAAATGTAACTTTTCTCGGTAGATTATGTAAGACAGATATCAATTTTTATGGATAAATCAAAATAGATATTTCATACATTTTTATAATTCTTATAATGTCATAGGATCCTAAAGTTATTCTCAGAAACATGTTCAGGAATAAAAACAACTTGTTTTAACATTTCTATATTTATAAGTGAAATAAATGTAAATAAAATTTAATGAAGGTATTAAAATATAGAATAATCGAATATTTCAATAATAACATTTTCCATAGTTAAAATGTAATTAACAAGGTAAATCTACTTTATTACAAAAACATAAAATTTAAAATAACTTAATAATATTCAGAAAATTATGTTAAATAACTTATAAAATATTAAGAATTCCATTTATTTTATATAAATGTATTTTGAAATTAAAGAATTATTTTTGCATACATAAAAAAGCCAATTAAAATGATGGAATTTTACCTTTCTTACAATGTATCCTTTTTGGGCTTCCATGGGTACTACTGAATAATAAGGCAAATTGACGAAAATTGGCGCATTATCATTAAGATCGGTAATTGTCACTTCAACTAATATATGAGCAACTTGCACAGGAGTGGTTAACTCACTTTTTACCTCTATCACTAATGTATAAAAATTTTGAGTTTCTCGATCAAAAGGAATTCCTTTAGTTCTCACTACACCTGAGGTTGAACCAACCTCAAACATTTCTGATGGATTTAGAATTTTAAATGATAAATGTTCATTGAGTGACGCACCTATTACAGTTATAACAGCAACTGTTATAATTTCAGCAGAATTTTCCTCTACTTTAGCAGTATACTTAGGTTTACTAAAACGCAAAGAGCTCCCTCTTGATTCTTTAACTTTTATAGACACTTTAGAGCTAGCTTCATATTCACTGTCACTAGCAGAAACTACTAGTTGATATTCTTCATTCATGTCTTCAGGATTTTTAACGATTATTTCACCAGTATCTTCATTTATGGCAAATTTTTCTCCATAATTTCCTGAGACAATATTATATTTGATTGTGACAGTAGCAACAGTATCAGGATCAGTTGCTTTGACTGAAGTTATTACCACTCCTTGATGAGTAGGTAAAAGAACTGTAGCAGCATATGAAGGATATTCAAATTGTGGAGGACAATCATTAATGTCAGCAATAAAAATTATTACTGTTGCTGGAATAATGGCACTAAGATGAGGTTTACCCATATCAGTTACTTGTACGGTAAAAGTATAATTTGAAAATTTCTCATGGTCTAAAACTTGAGATGTACTAATTGCACCTAAATGTACAAAAAATTAATATAATAAATTTTAATTATAAAAACAAGCATCAATAAAAAAGTATAATAATTAAAACCAACTTAAAATTCAAATGAAGATACATTCAGTGTGTTAATTCACAATATTTAAAAACAATTATGAGAAAAGCTAATTTTTGATAGTTATAGATTTTACTACAAAATTTATATAACATAATCTAACAAAATATATGTTTTGAGTAAAAGAGTACTGACATTAAAAGTAGTTCTTTTATGAAAAAAATTTTCCCTGACTTCATTTTATATAAGATATTTCATAATATTATAAAAAGTTTATCAAACAACTTGGATTCACATACACTGTAACGTTATTAATTTACACTCATGCTTATAAACGGTTATATGACAATTAAAATAAAAGTCGAGTTGTTGGATTGTTACTTTTTAACCTCATAAAATGTTTTTTGATTAAAATTAAGAAGCTTGAGTTTAATATTTTAGGAAAACATTTTTACAATATTCGTACATAAAATACTTTTTTAACATTTGACATTAACTAGTTGGATATAAAATTGAAACATGTGTACATGAATTTAACAATTAATACAGTTCTGCAACTTTGGCAAAATATATAAAAAGTAAATACAAAAAAAAAAAAAAAAAAAAAAAAAATTCATATCAAAAAATAAGTGACAAGCAAATTAATTATTTGAACGTATTTATAAGCAAAATTCTCAAAATTTTCACAAAATAAAACTAAATAACTATCACTTTAAAGGTAAGAGAATTGAAACAGTTTTCGAGTAAATAAAAGTCAACAAAAGAACATCAATACACACCAAGATAAGTTTTGACTAATTAGAATAGAATAATTTATAAATGAAATGATACTTAAATTTTGCTTATCTAATAATATATGTTTTAGTAAAATATGTTTTGAATTTGTTCCATGGACATAAAGAAAATTGATATATATATATTTAGGAAGCATTAAATGTAAGTACAGAAATTTCAGACAAACTCAATACTTAAATCTTTAATTTATGTAACTAAAATAAAGAATCATGACTCACCTGTACTAGAATCAATTCTGAAGTATAAGTTAGCTGATTTCTCAACAATTTTATAAAACAGGACAGCATTAAGTTCAGAATCTTTATCTGTAGCTGCAACAACTAAGGGTAAATTTGATTGATCTAATACAATACTATCAGCATCAACTGCTTCACTCACAAACCCAACAACATCAGTTTCCAAGAAATATGGATGATTATCATTGCGATCAAGTACATGAATAAGAACCATTGTTTCTGCAGCAGTTCCAACCATATTTGTAGCACGTATTGTTAAATTAAAAAATACATTTGTTTCATAATCTAATGACTTTGTAGTAAGTATCACACCAGAAGTAGGATTTATAGTGAAGCTGTCATCATCATTGCCATCAATTATTTCATAATAAACTGATGAGCGACAAGTAGCTGTAACTCCAACAACTTTAGTTTCACTTCGACCATTTTCAAATAGTTCAATAACATATTCAGGCTTATCAAATTTAGGAGGAGCATTATCTGCAACAGTAATAATAATATGTACATTCACACTTCCATTTAAAGGCTGATCACCATGATCAATAGCTCTAACACTAAGAAAATATTCTGACATTGAATTGCGATCCAGATTCTGAGCCACCTGAATAATACCAAGTGTGGGATCTATGAAAAATGCACCACCAACATTTCCTGAAAGGAAATGAGATAAAATATGTCACATAATTCATTAATCTAAATCATAACATTAAGAGAAATGGTATACAAAAAAGGACACATGACAAATATATAAAAATCTGTGCATATTACAAAAAAGCATTATTATAACACAATAACAAATAGAAGAAAAAATGATCTAAAATACTTCTGGAGTATGAAAAGATAATGTTTAAATATTTATTTAAACAATACCTTCTTGCTAATAAAGTTTATGGAAATAATTATTTGTATAAATTTGCCAAATGCTATTCAACAAAAATATCAAAATTCTTAGATATGCATAATTATAAGAACTTTAAATTCTTCACATGACAGGAAGGTATATAAATCACAGTGATTATGCAAACACTGCAGTTTGAATAATAATGTACATAACTTAAAATATTTGGGCCATTAGAATATATTCTCAGAACTTCAAATATTTATGCATTTCGGAATGCAAATGCATATTCATTGATAGATATAAAGTTACCTTTAAAATGGTTAAAATTAAGATAAAAAAATAAATTACAAAACTACAATGGTTTTTCAAAAAAGGATCCAAAGTATTTTGAAAATGAAGATAAAAATATTTCTTAACATGCATTCCAATTTTAAACTTAAAGCATAAAAGAAAATTATTTGCCATGACAAAGTTATTAAAACAAACATTATGTAACAAAAATTTCGTAATACGCTCTGGTTACAAATTAAACTAATTTCTTCATTATTGACAGTAAAAATAGTTAACAAAGTGAAATATCTATAAAAAACAAGATAAATGGGAAAATTTTTAATTGCTCGACTTAAATTAAAACACTATTTTATTAATTTAAATCATTTAGTACCAGATACAATGGAATAACTCAGTTGAGCGTTTTTTCCTTTGTCTCTATCCACGGCAATAACTTGTAGAACTGATGTACCAATAGCAGCAGTTTCAAATACTTGACCTTCGAACATACTGGTTAAGAATTGAGGGGCATGGTCATTATGATCAAAAACTACAATTTCTAATCTTGTAAAACAACGTTTTGAGGGTGTCCCACTATCCATTACAGCAACAGTCAATATATGGCGTTGAGCAGTTTCATGGTCTAAAGGTTGAGCTACTGAAAGTATTCCTGTCCTAGAATCTAATCGAAACTTCGATATACTGTAAGGACTGGCACTAGAGAAAAAAGAAAATAAAAAATATTAAGAATCAGTAGCATAGTCAGAAGTGAAAATGAATTATATTAATGGATGCATAAATGTAATTAATCTTAATATTTAAAAAAATCGAACATATAACGCTAAAGACATAACTTCCAACAAAATTGATATATAAAAATCTAAATGCAGAAAAAAATTTGATGCTTTCACACTAATAGCAAAATTGGACTTAATAAATTAAAGTAAAATCAAACCTTTGCCTAATGCATTTTTTTCTCAGCAAACAAAAATTATCCAAAATTTTCATTGACAAAAAACTATTCATTATTAGAGAACTATTAAATTTACTATTTAAAGTTTAAAAAAAAGGATACTATTTTAAAATATGAAAGGGCTCTCATCAATAAATGCAATAGCACATAAACATGAATACAATATATAAAATTTCCAAGATATTCTAAACATTAAAAAAATATCTTGAATTACTTTAATTTATATACTAAAAGTTAAAAACAAAAGTACTTCACTAAAAAAGTGCTTTTTTAATAACTACCAACTAGTAATACTTTAACATCTAAGAAAACTTGAGAATTTAACAATAAGTTTATATTTTAGCTCATTTATATTATAAACAAAATATTTCACAAAACTAGAAAAGTTTACATAATTTAAACAGTGAGTTAAAAGTAAATGAGAATAACAATGCAAATGTAACATATACTATTTTATTCGGCCAGTTTCACTGTAAAAACTGAATTTTCATTTTCATCATTACTTAATATGTACTACAAATCCATTTTCCATTGCAAAAGGCAATAAAATTTTTTATACATAATTTAAAAAAACAATCACCACAAAAGTAATTTGCCTCAGATTATCCAAAACTTGTTAGTAATCATTAACAATGCTTATATACTGTAAATATAAATGAAGAATTGCAAACAGGTTGAGAATTTTGAAATCATTTTAAATTATAAGCAGTTAAATCGAATTTATTCATGCATGTAATGATTTCATAAATATCTCTATGCAATCTAGCCATGAGTTTCATTGTGTACAATTTGAAATTCATTTTTTTTCTGAACCATCTATATTCTTGGAAAAAAGACTTTTTTGAAGAATCAATACTCAAAATGTATAGAAAGTGACATATTGATCATGAAAAGTTTTTTTTATTTTATTTCCAATGGCAAGTTACAAAACAATATAAAAACAACAAATAAGAAGAAGAAAGGAAAAAAGAAATGTTATTGCCCTATATGCAGTTGGGTGACTGAATAGTGATTTGTTACGGAAATGCCTTGAACTGCTTTACACTGTCCAAGGTGGTCTCTCTTTATGATTCCATCATTCAAACTGGACAAGTTTTGCTTTCCCAGGACTCCTATATGAAATAAGATAGCAGTCACGGCCAACTAGACACACAACGCCGTGTAAGCTTTTCGTGATGTCATAGACCTTGTCCTTCCTCCCAAAAGGTTTCGTTGGAAATGAAACCGGGGATAGTTTGCTTATAGCCGGTTAATTCAAAATTACCATTCAAAGTTAGGAGGTTAAATTATTTGCAATAAAAATTTTGAATTTAATATTTATACTATATTTTTAAAGTTCGTTTATTCAAAGCATAAGTCCAAAATCTGAAATATTTGAAAGATGAATAAGATGTGAAATATTATCTGCTTATCATTTTATTTAAAATCCGAAATTTATAAACACTTAAAAAAACAATTTTAAATTTTTATAATTTAATCATTTCTGTTCTTTATATTTCACTTGTATTAATATCAGAAATAAAAAGAAAGTGATTTCACTATTTCTTTAAGTGCATTTTTGAGTGAAATATTTTCTTTATTTTCCTTCTAATTCATATACACATATTCAACCATGCTTCATACAAAACTTGTATTCTCTCATTTAAGTGTTTGGAATTATTTTATTCATAATATAAGTCCAGAATATAAAAATTAATTTTATAAGTGTTTTTTTATCATTTCATTTGAAATCTGTAATTTGTATACTCGTAAAAAATAATTTGTGTGAATACTTTAACTACGAATTTAATATATTGTATACTTCATATTTCATCAGTATTAGTATCAGAAATATATAGAAGGTAATGTTACAAAATAATTTCACTACTTCTTTAAATGTATTTTTGAGTGAAATGTTTTCTTTGCTTTCATTCCAGTTCATATTCTGTAAGTTGATGAATTAAATACACATATTCCACTATCGTTGGTGGGAAAAAAAACATGAAGCATAAAAATTATTAATATTATGATAAAAATAAACTATGGGAAATTAAAAAACAGGAATAAGAAAATTTCATTTGACATCTAAATTGATGTGAATTGATATTTTAAAATAATTACCTTACTTTGAGTGGAGAATTGTAAAATAAAATAAAAAAATTATAAAATTTTCACTCCGCTACTTTTTGAATTGTAATATTAAAATATTTTCTAAAGCAATTTTTTGTCCCTTTAAAAATCATAAACATGGTGGAATCAAAACTATGCATCCAGTTTTGATTTAAAAAGACAGAAAAAAAGTGTTTTTATTTTATTTTAATGAAGTACTTATTATTACAGAAGCACATTAATAATTCCGATATTTATCTTAATTTTTTTTTTATATAAATGTATTATTTCTTGCCTGGTGTACATTTTAAGCAAAAAGTAATTATATGCAATACATTAAATATAAAACTATCTTTCTGATTGATTTAAAAGAAACTATGGATTATTTATATTATTATTTGAAATTTGCTAACTCTAAGCCATTAAATTTAAATGTATTCAAACATCTGCACATTATACTTTCAAGCAAATAAACTTACAAATAATATATTTTAATGTAGCTATTGTTGAATGTTATTTCAACAGTGCAACATTTCTGAGATATGAAATGAACTTTTTAAAATCAACATAAAATATATGTGAAATATTTAAAATGTATAATCCAAAATGATACCTATATATTTTTTCTTAACCATTAAAAATGCATGTTTAAATATCTTGTAAATGTGAAATTCTCAGGTTGGCATATAATATATCATAAGACTTAAAAGTTTCTGCCTTTATAAATTTTTAGAAGTAAACAACTTTCTGATGTATTAAACAATTTTTCAATACAAGACTCACTTTTTTTTAATATATATATTAAACACAACAACGTGCAAGTACTAAAATAAATTAGAGATACCTCTAATCATTGAAATAATAATCAATACAAATGTAACTTTTATAGAGGCTTCTATGCAAATAAAAGGTTATACTGTTAATGCTTGTTAAACAAATTTTATTTGGAGTACTTTTATCATACTGCTTTAAACAATAAACTTGAATATCACAATTTTTTTGCATAAAAAATACTAACAGCAAAAAAATTTTAATGAAATTTTATTTAATTATCAAATATAAACATATTTTAAACAAGTTTTCAAAAAATATAAAAAGAAGTATTTCTTTTCAATCATTGACTCTTGATTAGAAAATCATATTACAAATAAAATATAACTTTCGAGTTTGCCTTATATTTCAGTTCTACATTGGATATTTTTTGGCGTAAATGATACAGTTTTTAACTTTTAAAACATTATAAGTATCTCCAGTGACAAATTTCAATCCGAATAGGTTTTGCATAGTGATGTAAAACAACTTATGATGGGAAAACAAAGTTTTAAGAATATTCACAAGAAAATGATCCTTTAAAAACAATAAACTCATTTTTATCAAATTAAGATAATATATTAGATGCAGTAAACATAAGTAAATAGATCTTGGAAAACATAAGACTATTTTTGCATAATCAATAAATAAAAATTATGCATTTAAAGTTTTCTTAAAAACATAAAAGGTCATTAAAATTATTAATGTATATTAAAAGAAAATTTCTATAGCTTTATAAATTTTTAAGGTTTTATTTTTTAAATTTCCAATTAGAACAATTTATGTTTTTATTGTTAGACTTGTTAACTTTCATTAAATTTTTATCTGTTTCAAATTTTGAGTAATTATTTAAACATACATTTAAAAACATTTGAATAACTTTTAAAATATTTACAGAGAATCATGAATTACAATTAGTGCAAATTTTGTTAAAAGTCAAATATGCAATTTTCTTTTAAATAGTTTTCAGTTAAATTAATTAATATTACTTGTTGTTCACTATGGATTAGAAATAATTATTTGTAATCCTTAGAAATTAATTTTTGAAATATAAAATGACAGAAATTATAAATACTATATTTTCAGATGGTGCTTTCAATCCCCCTCAATTAATCATATTTAAATAAACAGAATGTTCAATCATTTCGAGAGGAGAAACATTTCTGATTCAACTTCTACATGAATATTTCATGAGCTAGGAAAAAACAGTTTGCAACTGTCACATATAAGTTTAAGTTTAAAAATACAATATCCAGCAATGTATGTAAGAACCTCATTTTTATCAGGGGAAATGTCAACTGTAAAATCATCAACAATAGATGCTAACAGGTCAAGACTGATATCATTTCTATTCGATATCATTGATAAAGAGTCTAACAGGAATGTCCCCATATCTTTCTGAATGCAAAGTTAGAATATATTTAATTCTTAATTTTCTTTCTGATTCCAAAATGACTATTATAACTTCACTTGTGTAAATGAGAGCAATAAAAGTTTCCTTATTCAAACAACCATTTTGAGAAGACTGTTTCATATTCATCCAAGATTTTGCCCAGGCACCAAGATTTTAAAAATGTCACATTTTCAGTATTATTAAATGAAAAAGGCAATGAATCAATATTTATGAACTTTGCTTTAGGCTCATGAAACACATTCATTATATCCCACCATCTTTTAATATAGACCCAAAAAGATACTGTATCCTTGACATTATATATATATTTTTTGGATGGTAATATTGAAAAATATTTATAGCTGCCAATACATTCTGTCAATCAATATTTGTTGGATGTAATGATTTGACATTTAATTTAAAAGCCTGAATTAACAACAGAACTTTTTTCAAATGCAAAAGCCTTTCTCAACAGTCTAAAGGAAGAACGAATGACATTTCCAATTCTTTCAACACTTGGACAGGTGAAAGTTTTTTCTGAGTCAAGTTGAGAAATTCAATTATTTCTGATGTACTTCAAGATATGTAGAGCATCAAAAAACAAAATATAAATTTTTACCAGTAATTGGATTTTTTACTGCATTACAAGAGAGAGGGCCATCACACATTAATTGAAACATGTCTATTAACAGAGCTATTTTCGGAAATAACAAAACAAAACTTCAAATCATGATTTGTAAAGTTTATCCAGTTCTTTTTGTCAAATTACACAAATCTTTGACTGTCATCGAAGGTACAGGTACTAAAGAAACAACTTTCTAATATGAAGTAAAACAAGATGAGATTATGAATGCCTGACTGGAATTAGCTTGTGCAAGTTTTACAATTTTCAGCAAAACCTGTTATTTGCTTACCTTTGTATGTTACTTTTTGCTTAATGTGAATCTCATCAATTAGCAAATTCATTTATTTCTATTCAATTTTCAGTCTTTTTTCATTTTTGTCTTATATAATCAATGTTTTTTTCATTGTTACAAGAGGAATTTAAGCTTCAAACATTGAGAACTTTTTTTAACATATCAGTACTAGGGAAAGCTAAAACATCAGAGTTTAAAATAGCTGGATAACAATAAGGTGAAATAATATACAAGTAAGCAGAAAATTCATAAATATTGGAACAGTATCTTCTCGCAGATTAACTTTAGAACACAGCGTCATTTGCTCAAATATAAAATTTATTCTGTCATTATCTTCAGAAGTACCTTCTTGCATATAATTTCCCCATGCTTTCAAAGCTCTTTCATAATTTTTTTCAATAGATAGGAGAAGTAAATTTGTCATTCGTTTAACACTTTCTAATTAGCTCCATAACACCAATTTACCATCACTCAAAAGATGATCAAACTTTGTTAGTTCTTAAGAAACACTTTCAACAAAAACTGAAATTGAAAAATCAATGTTTATTTTAATGCTTTTTAAAAGAATGAGAACAGAATGAAAATTCATAAACAAAACATGAACTTCAGTTTCAGCTTTGTGTACTATAATATTATCCGAAAGAGAAACTTTTTCCCGTATTTTCGTTAATTCTTCAAAAGAATTAATTTTATCAGCAGTCATAAAATCTGATAAAAGCTTTTTCTAATAGAGCATGTAATTTTTCATTTCTGCTTATTCTTTTAACCACAGTTTTTTGAGTCAGATATGCTGGACAGCCAGGAACTATTGTAGGAACAGCTCCATCCTTCAATTTACGACGATCTCGAGGTATTCTAATGTCCTCTAAATGTTGTGGTAAATAATCAAATCTTATAATTTGATCATCGGCAAAATGTTTTTCACAAACAAACGATTCATTTGTTAGGGGAAAAATCTTTTCGGGAAATTTTTTTAAACCACAAAGTTTTTTTCGCTTCTTCTTAAGGAAATCTGAAACAGGACACATATGAGCCAGTGCCATCATAATTTGACTTTCAATAAGGAACATAACAACGATCAGGCATTTTAAATTGTTTCAACTTCGAACATAAGCGGTAAATGACAACAATATTTGTTTCGCACAGCTTCGATCGTTTCTCCCTAAGATGACCAATGCGACGTCAAGTTACGTGACTTCCAAGCTTACACGACCTTGTGAGTCTAGTTGGCTATGGAGCAGCCAAACATTTGTGACCAACACTCAGTTGAAAACTTGCAATAGCTCTGGAATGGAGCCAATCTGGAATATCTTGCACCCCTTGGATAATCCTCAATCAACTCTTTGTGAAAATTTTATTCATTATATCCAGATGGATGGTAAGAGTTGAAGTGTTTTTAACAATATGTTTGGCAGTTGAAAAAGAGAAATTTCACTTTTTTAATCCTCTGTAAAACCATAGATCCTTTTTTAATTAAGAAGGCAGCTAATTCATTCCTCGAAAAGTAAAGCTAAACAAAACATTTTTCTTCCTATATTTTTATTTATACATTTCATTGACATATTTGTACAATTCTGTTTTCCTTCAAAAAAAAAAAAAAAAAAAAAAAAAAAAAAAATTCTAAGTACACATTTAATTTGGTTTGATCTATTTGTAGCTTCAACAGTCATGTTTTGCACATGAGGACCAATTAGACTAAAAGCTATACTTTAAAGTGGATTCCAAACTTGAGGTGGGTATTAAATCCACAAATTATGATTTAGTTTGTTTTTTTAATTAACAGTCATGTTTGATGCATGACAGCTGATTAGAATGGGATCTACATTTTAAAGTGGGTTTCAAAACACTATGAGATTCCAAATCCACAAACTAATGAACAGAAGGCTAATGTACTAACCATTTGGTTGTCAGCTAAGTAACCACTTACTTAGAGAAAATTGTAGTTAGGCAGTAGTTTCTCCAATAAATTACATGCTTTTTAAGAAATATATTTGTATTAGCTTGAAAAATCTTTAAGTCATGCTGAGTTATGTGAGTATTTAGAATAATACAAAAATGTTTATTATTTTAAGATATAAGACTTGCATACAAAGATAAAAAGGACATTTTTTAATTTCACATCCAAAAGAAAAGCTAACAAGACTCAGATTTAATAATTAGAAGGGACAAATTATTAAATTTTATTCTATACATAAATAGGTACTGATTATTCTGTTGAAGTTAAACAACAGTTCTACAGATTAAAAGGCTAAAACAATTTCATACCAGCTAAAAAATTTTTTTATTTGATTTCTATAAAACAGTATTACCACTTGCTCTTCCTAAACATTTGAAGAAATTCATACACTATATATGTTGTGCTAAAATAATTCATTAATTTTACACTGCTCCAACACAAATATTGCAAGATTTTCAATATATATATACACACACACACATATATATATATGTATATATATATATATATATATATAGCAAAACCAAGGTATAAAAATGTTTTGACTTAAGGGGCAATTATTATAACAAATGAATTGATAATATTGATTATCTCATGTATACTAAATGTGGGTAATGCAACACAGACAAAATACACATTAAATATTAAATTATTCATAAAAATTTAGAAAACAAATCTTCTGCCTGAAAAAATTCTTTAAAATCTAAAAAAATCAGCAAGTTTTCATTCCCCCCCCCCCCACTTTTATTCAGTATATTATGTTCACTAACACTTAATTTCAGATAGGAAAAATATGTTGCAATTGCTAAGGATTTGGAACAGTAAAATGTTTACTTTCAGGAGTTGAGAAATGTTTAACTTATGACAGCAAATTTTTAAATTTTCAGTTTCCTGAAATAAAGTGTTCTGGTTTTTGCATTTTTAAGCAGAATATTTTTATTTAGAAGTACCCTGATTTTGAATAATTCCTTTTCTAATTTAAAACAGTAATATAGTAGATTAATAAAATTTTTTATCTTAAACTATAACAAAGGCTCAAGCTGCTTCAGAAAATGGTTAAAAAAATTCTAAATAGAAGGTAAAAATAGAATTTTTACCTTCTATTCTTCTTTTAGAATTATTTTATTTCTTCTTTTAGAATTTTTTTACCTTTCTAAATAGAAGGCAAAAAAATTCTAAAAGAATTTGGTATATGTACTACTACAGTTTTCAAAGCTGTAGCTACTACAGATATTTCTTTTTTAAAACATGACAATTTTAAAAAAGCTTCTTATGATTTTTCTTAAAGATAAATACTAAAGTAGGTGATCATTCTTACGAGATCCTCTAATTAACATATATTCACATTTTTACAAATTAGTTGCTGGTGCTTAACATAATCCCATAGATAGAATAATATTTTTTATTCCACTTACAAAATAAATTTTTGGAAAACCTCTTTTTGTGAATTTATTTCTTCCATTATTTGTTTAAATTTTTTATCATCTCATTTGTTTTCGATTTTTCTATCCTCTTATTTTATTAAATTTTTTTCAATTATTGTAAGGTTATAATACTGGTATTGATATTTTTTACCAGAGAATCTCTAAACCCTTCTAATAGTGGATAACAGCATTACTCATGTAGAGGTTTCTGAATTTTTAAAGCAATTTTTCTTCAGTTTTTCCTTTCTGATGTAATTTTCCTTTTCAGCCAATGGATTAGAGTATTAACAGTGTCAAAGTCAAATATCATAAATTACTTTACAAAGGAAAAAATCATGGCTTGATAAAATTGACAATTAGGCACAATCTAGTCAATTTATGTTTGGAATGACAATACAGAAAAGTTTGAAATCTAGGGCATTTTAATATGTAGACTTTATTAAAGAAACCACAATAACAAAAGAAAGTCAAGAACATTTATCAGACTCCAGTTCAGACTACTTAGATGAGTAATACATTCATAAACAAAGGAAACTACTATTGTAAAAAGAAAGCTTGGATGAAATCTCTTTTGATGATTTTTTGATGATGAATTGAATGTAATTTGTAAGGAAGAAGTGTTATATAATTAAATTATGGAGAACACATAATAAATGAGAATGAGAAACAAATTTCAAATATCAAATAAGAGAAAGTTGTTTTGCAAACATATAAAATGCTACGACTATCAGCAAAACAAGAAATTAAATATTTTTATTATTAATGTTTTTCTACAATTTGTGTCTTTTGCATGATAAAATATATAACCACTTTAAATTTATTCATGATATCTATTTTAAGTAATTTACTAATTAAAAAAGATATTTTTAAAAATTTTACATTACATAAATAAATATATAAACATAAGATAAGAAGATGGTTTAAATTATATCTTCATATAAGACTCCTGGAAAATTTTATAAGGACTTTATTATATAAAATATAATTAAAACTTAGAGCAGAAAACAAAATGATAATAAAAAATGTAATGAGGCATTTTTCATAATGAGCACACATAAAATAGATTTATTCATAATAATGAAATAAATTAAACTGAAAAATATAATTGAAATAAACTTGATAAAACAGAATTTTATGTACAACAGGTGCATGTAACAATCAATAATATACAGAAATTTCAGATGCAATGTACCTGTTATGAATAGTGTATAGCAAACGTTTATCTTGATCCCTGTCAAATGCTTCTAATTTTAAAATTTCTGTATCCACTGGACTGTTTTCAGCAATCTGGACCTTGTAAGTATGTTGTAAAAATTCTGGCATGTAATTATTTATGCTCATGACTTTTATAGTTAACTGAAAAAAGCAACATTAAAATAAATAAAGTTGCTGATGAAGAAATTTTAATACAAATAACTATAAAGAATCTTATACACATACAAAGGACATAGATATATCATAATATAGTATCAAAAACCAGGATATCTGACATGTTTACTTCTCATGTACAGAAGTTGAAAATTAGTATAGTAACCATACTTTACTTCATTAATAGTAGCAATTTTAAAGGGAAAACTGTATGATTGTAGTTTATACTTTTTATGTAAATTCTAAACGTAATGCCGTGATATGCTTACAAAAGATCAAAATGAACAAATTAGAGTTACCAAATACATGATTATTATATTCCATCACAAAAAAAATTAAGATTCAGAGATACAAGGATGAAAAAATTCCAAAACAAGTAATAAGTTTATATATAAGCCAAGAAAACTGTATCTTTTGAGAAGACATAAATTATGCTATAAAAAATTTATAGTCACAAGGAAATTAAGAACATAAGTTCTTAATTTCCTAGTTATAAGATCTTCACATTTATAGTCCTAAACTACCTCAACTTATTTCAACAATAATAACTGCATAGTGAATATTTCATAGGGATTCAATGCCTTTTAAAATGAATTTCGATTCACTACATAAATCAATGTTGAAATGAAAATATTATCCAATGAAATGTTAAATCGAAGGTCAGAATGAAAACTATTCAGCAGTCCACCTTGATAGTTGTAAAATTTAACTCTGCCAAGACATAAAAATACTTAAAAAATGATATTTTATGAAAAGAATTTTGAAGCAACTTCCGGAAGTATTACTAATAAGGGCTAGTTTAAAAAAATATAAATTAATGATTTAGGCCTGAAATGTCAATTTTTTAAAATTTAAAATGAAAAAGGAATTATTAAGCTTTTTAAGTATTAAAATTTCAACAAGATATTAATTCATTGTGCAACCCTTAACTATATTTTCAAATTTCTTTAAAACCAATTTTTTGGTAACACATAAGAAAAACATCTAAAAGTACCAAAATTTTAACGTATTATGATATAGTAATATTAGGTCTACTGGAAAATTTTGTTCATTTTTGGAATAAAAAAAAAAATTGAAATTTTTCATAATGTCAATAAATTTTATTAAATAATATAATTGCAACACATTATTATCAAAGACTTCTTGCCAGTTGATGGCAATTTGTATACCCTATTTTTGAAAATCTTTTAATTCAAAAAATTGAAACAATGCTTTATTAACATCTTCATTTTTGAATTTTTTGCCCTTCAAAACATTCTCTAAGGACAAAAGCAAAAAATACCCACACAATCAGGGATGTCTAACGGACGTCCAGAAAACATCCACCATATCTAGTGAACACCATGCATGGTAAATAGACGTCTACTAGACACCCAAGAACGAACATTCATTGGATCTTTGCTAGTGAACTAGTATGGACGTCCAGTAGATGTAAACTGGTGGATGTTTATTCATGGACCTGTGTGGATCATTGAATGTCAATTGTATGTCAATCTTTGGACCTTTGATGGATATGTACACTGAGAAGAAAAGCACATTTATGTGGGTGTAATTTGGATATTTATATAAATTTCGTAAGTAAGATCATAACTATGTTATATATAAAAGTCCTTTAGATTTGATTTACAATTACGTACAACATTTATTTTTTTCGCGTAAATTTATTCGAAGTTTGTATAATAATTTAATTACACTTGAAGTGAAATAAATTATTAGAAACTTCAAATAATTTAAACAAGAATTTCATATTTGTGATTATTATTTCCAAGTATTTTTCTTTAAACTTTATCTAAGTCTTTATTTGATTATTATAATGATTGCATCATTGTAAAATAAATTTAGTCGATGATATGAAAATGTCAATGTTGAATCATAACTTTTTGATTGACAATTGAACATTTTGATATTCTTTATATACAGCAGAAATTTTTTGTGGATCAAGAAAACATCTTCAAGATCATTTTTCAGATTAGAGGCATAATTATTATTGAATGAGTTGGCCGGATACCAATAATGAAACTTATTAAATTTTATAAAAGAATGAGTAACTTTTGTGAATGACTTCAAATAATTTTCTTGATATAAGAACGTAAGTTCCATAGTAAATTAAATATGTAAGATATTTTTTACTAACTATTATTGCTGGTATTTATTATATTATCATCATTTATGTCTTTATTGGGAAATGCTTGTTTAATTGAAGAGATTTTCTGATTTCTCATTCATGGTTATAATTGCATTAGATCTTAAAAGTTTATGGATATACACCTTGAATAATGTATTGCAGTACATAAAATGTATTATTGATAATATATAACTTAAATTTATACAACTTTAAATGTGATTGGTTTTCTAATATATATATATATATATATATATATATATATATATATATATATATATATATATATATATATATATATATATATATATATATATATATTAGAAAACCAATCACATTTAAAGTTGTATAATATATGTATATATATATATATACACATATATAAAAAGTATGAAAACTTTGTGTTTTAAAATATATAAATTAATAAACATTTTTATAAAATAAAATTTGAATTTATTTTGTTCTGGATGAATAAATCCTTATTTATGTTTGTTCATTGAATTTTTGTTTAAGGTTGAATTGAAAATGGTTGGATGGAGTGTGATAGAACTTATATTGGGATGTTGGTCTCACACTAGCTAAAAATAATATTTTGTTATCCTGATTGCAATATTTTTAAATTGAAAACAGCTAACACTGATAGATCTCTATAAAGTTTATCTCGATGTTATTCATTTAAGCGATGTAGCATTCCAATCCAAAATACTTACTACATCTAAAAAACAATTGAAATTGTTTTCTTTTTTAAAATTGTCATTTTTTGTTTTTATGAGAGTGAGACAGTAAAATATAAACAAAATAGACTGTGATTCACAAATAATGTTATCTACATTATTGCTGGGTATAGAGAAACAAGCATTGTAGATTTCATTTGATTTATTTTTGATTAATCCAAGAGACCAGTCTGTAATTCAATACATCATTTTAAGGTGCTATCTTAAATTATTTTATAATATATACTGTTTCATGTGTTAAACTGTTAAATTTACATTTGCATATTTAAATATAAACTTCTATAATAAGTGTTTTTTTTTTTTAATTTGGACATCAGTATGACATACATAAATATTTAACCTAAATTTTACTTTTCTTTTCATTGCATTAATTTTTTAGTTTATCTTTTTAGTAAGCTTTTGCATTACAACTAAAATGTCTAACAATTTATACATTTTAATGTAATATTTACAAAACTTCATGTTTAAACAGAAACTTCAATATAATTCTTTCCTTTCAAATTTTTAGACTTTCCATTAATTTTGATATACAGTATCCACACCACAAAAATATGGCTACTTATGTATTACCATTAACACACGTAATTTTTTATTTATTGAATTAGAAATAAATTGATTTTTTCAAGTAAAACTTTATTCGTATTATTGCTTTCTTTTATTATAATTTGGTGCATTTCCCATGGCACTAACTGGGCTTGGTGTAAAACTGGCAGTCATGATGCTAATATATTAATACCAAAAATATCTAATTTTATTCTGCTTCTATATTTGTTGCATTAGTTTAATGTTTATCTTTTCAATTTAGCTAAGCAGGATTCCTGAAAATAGGCACACGTTTTTCCTTGTTAAAATGTAAACTATACAGTTAATCAGATGTATGCTATTCATTGAACCAGGTGTTAAATGATTTAAAAAGGAGCCAACCGAGCAGGTGCATCAGCTCTCGACTTACTCTGTAGGTATTCCTTGAATCAAAATGTTTCATGTGTTCTTAATTAACTCAATTGAAAACTACGAAAGTATTTAATAACAGAACTGTAAATTTAAAAAACTTCAAATCAATTATCTTAAATTCATGAATTTCTGTGGAAGATATTCTAATGAGTTGAATGTTGCCAATATTAGTAACTATTCAAAATTTCTTAGGTACGGAACAATTTTTATTAATTATTTGAAAAAAAAGTAGAATGAAGTTGATTCTGTGATTTATATAATGACAGGTATCAATAATTTCTATGCTTTCCCTCTTATGTTTAAAATTATGAAATATAGACTTTTTTAAAAATTGATAGACCAAATAAATAATACATCTTAATGTTAAGAATTTTAATTGCTTAGAAAGGCAATTTTAGGTTATTATTGCTTTGATCAATGTTTAAAAGGGCAACTTTGTGTATCATTAAGAATCCCATTTTAAGCTTTGTTTCACAATATGGTATACAATTTCACATTCTTTTTTCAAGTGACTTTAATTTAGAATTTAATTAGAAACTGTAAAGAAAAGAGAGTTTTTCACAATTAGGATAGGTAACTCAAAATTTCCTGTAATTATGAAGTGTTTTCAACAAAATACTTTTTATGTATAGAGTTGAGAAAATGTGAGTATTATCATATTGAAATTTAGTTTTAATATTTGAAATTAATGTTCCATACAAATTGATACTATATTTTTACCTCCTGATCTTAAGTATTTTTCTAGATAATAATATTAAAGAGATCTATGTAATAACTTAAAAAATACATTCACTTAATCAGCACATTGTGTGTTTATTGTTATTTTATAGAATTGTTATAATTACTACATTGAAATTCAAAATGTTTATTTTCTTCTAGATGCTGCAAGATGGAATACTGCTTTGGACAATTCCATTGGTGCATCAGTATTAAAAATTGTTCACTTTATCCATAAGCCAGATTTCTGAATAAATTAAAAAAAATTGCATAATGAAATGCTTTGTCATACGGTGTTTAAAATTTAATTTAAATTACGCATTCTATCAGAATTAGATACTGCATTTACTTGAAACACTATAAAAGTTTAATTTTCTTAAACACACATTAATTTCATACTTTTTAAAATAGAATTTTCAATATTTTTCTGCTAAACTGATTGTTAAACTTCTAATTTAATTTTACTTTATTTGCTTTTTCAAATTTTCATTTTAATTTTAATCTAATCTCTGATGCAATAAACATTGTGTTTTGATAATACTTGTGTTATTAAAATTCCTTTCTGTATTTTCTTATTTTATTTTCTTCCCATTATTATGTCTATTTATTCTATTAAGTATATTTTGAGTAATTTAGCAAACTTTACCTTCAACACATTTATGCCTTTGAAATTACCATATCTCTAGTTATTAAAGTGGTTTCTGAATTTTTTTAATTGTAAATTATGAAAACAATATATTTTCAAATTGCTATGAAACAAAAAATGAATAGAAAATTTGGCAAATTGATAAATTCTTGTGCAATCACTTATATTTTGTTAGTCACTTGACACTTATTCAACTGATTTGGCTAAATAAAGATTAACTGTACTTAATACTCAAAAGCAATTATTTTCAATTTTTAAGTTTAAGATTAAAAATTGATCTAATTGCAATTAATACATAAAATTTTACCATTTATTACTTGAAACTTGTGTTTAAAAATCTGATACGGTTCAAAGAAATCTATTCAATATTTTATTGCATCTTGCAGTTTTCTTGTAAATTGATTTAATGTACTTTCTAGTTTGAGGGGATAAAAAGGGTTTGTGTGTGCTATATTAATGTCAAATTTAAAAAACAAAATTGATTTTAAATAACTGATACTTTGTATTATATCCATAATTTAAAAATTGTCTGATATTTTTAATTTATAGACATAAAATTTTTAAGCTAATTTTTTGTTAAGTATTTTTTTATAGTATAGACATTTTTTAAATGGAAAAGTAGCATTTTTATGATAAATTATTTTTAATTAGAATAAAAAATAATTTATTATGAAAATACTACTTTTCAATTTAAAGAACATATATATTATATTTAATTAGAATAAAAAAATAATTATATAGTTGAAATGAATAGTGAATTGATTTCAATGAAATTACTTTATGTGGTAAATCTGTTAATTTTCATTTCTTTAAGACAAGGATAAATTTAAATAAAATTAATCTGAAAAATTTGCTATGAAAGGAAATGAGTTTGTTATTTTAATAAAATTTATCCTTGTAAAATTAGACCCATTTTTATGTTAAAACATATGAAGCAAGTTGAAAGCAAATGTTTTTGAATATTAAGTACTCTTAGTTTTTATTTAGCCAATTCAGTTGAATAAAGGATTTTCATGTGACTATGAAAATATTAGTAACTGCAGAAGGGCCATTCATAAAAAATATTAGCATATGACAGGAAGCTCATGTGCATTCTCTCATGTCTGATTCGTGACGTCACTACTTATGTCATGTGACAATATCCAAAACACGTCCATCAAAGGTTATTTGTGGATGTCCATTGGATGTCGCAGGGACATCTTTTGGAAGGTCAGTGGATGAGCCACTGGATCATTTAAGGACATTGAATGGACGTCCACTGGATCACAGTGGATGATTCAGATGATGTTTGGTGGATGTATTTGTACCATAGACGTACTTGTGTTGTGTGGGTAGTTGGAGGGTGACAATATGGTGAGTCCAAAATATATGGTATATGTAATAGGATTTCCCAGTCTAGTTCTACAATTTTTTGACAAACTTTTTTCTTGGCCTCTTTCTTGGAATACTGCTGGGTTCTTTTCTTCGATTGTTCCTTTTAAATTATCCAATTGCTGGTAGCATTTTTCTGAATTAAAATTTTTGTTCAATTTTTAATATTCCTAATGTTGTAGTTCTCAAATGTCCCACCAAATACATAACATCCTCTTATTTCAAGTAAAATATGTTTTAGAGTTAGAAGGGCTAGGTTTTCCACACAATATACCATTTATCTTAAAATATTTTCATAGGTATTCCACTTTTCAGCTTCAGTAATTATCCAGATCAAGAAAGGCACGGTTTTGCTCCAAATAAGCAGAGATAGATGATGATTCATTCATCAAAATTTTTCTGACTTAATTCATGTGGCACCAATTTTGAATATCTCTACACCCATTCTGTCTTGTCTTCCGAATATGATCTAAAATACTTTGTTGCGCTGAATTAAACTGTCTGTAATCTCCGATGTTGTCAGAAAAAGATCTTTCTCTCTATGGTTTTAACATTGCCATCAATCAAAGGACAGATCTTTCTGGTACACCCAATATTTTAATGTACTAATATTTTAAAGTACTAATACTTCTTATTAAATTTCGAAATTCTTTATTGAAAAATTAATAATAATTTCTTAAAAAACTGCTTTAGGAATTTTTCAAATGACAAATTATTTATCATCATATGAGAAGAATTACAATTTCCTAAAAGCCCATTAATGAATAGATTTTCAAATAAAAAATAAATTTTAAACATTTTATATTAATTATAAATTAAGAAGTTGTTTTAAATATTAAGAAGTTTTACTTCCCAATACACATTCTAAGCTAAACTTTCTTATACTAAAGTATAACTTCTCAAAAAATAATATAAAAATGTTATATATTTTACTCTTCAAATTGATCATACAACTACTTTTGCTCATTCTTTAATTAATAACAACTTGATTAAAAGTAGTTTCATTTTCATGACAAAATTCAAATATGTTATATTATATTTGATTTTTTAAAATATGTAATATTTATTGGAAGTTATTTTCATCCAGCAGAAATCATACATAATTATCTAAAATTATTTTAATTCATGCAAAAATTTGTATTTACAATTTCCATTTAAAAATGATGAAATAATGTATTAAATACAAATAAAATAAAGCATTACTTACAAAAGTAGATACTGTAAATACACCATCAGTTACACTTATACTAAGATTGTAAAATGGATGAACTTCCCATTTCAATTTCCTAGCAAGTAAAACAGCACCTCCTTTGGATTGAATCATAAACATGTCCCCAACATTTCCACCTATAAATATCGAGCTTAGTTATTAAAATATAAAAAAAAATTCTGTGGATCAAACAACAACCTTTAATCAAATATCATTAAATAGAGTAAAATTTAAAAGAAATTATAACACAGATAACAAGCGATTAATAAGTTATATACAAAAATATTTTTCAATTCCTTTTGAAAAGGATTTAAAAATTTTTTTTGATTTAGTGGTAATAAAGTTCATAAATTTTTATCAATTATGAACTATTGATTATTATTATTTAAAACTCTGAACACAGAAAGATGATTAGATTAAAGCATCTGAATATATTTATATGATTTTTCAGAAGTCTTTCATAAATTACAGTCATAAAAAGGAGATTTTTAAAATTTTTTAATACTTTTACTGGAATATTTAGGTTTTCAAAAAATGCTATTTACATAACATCTGTAATCTTTAAAACGAGGAAGGAAAAATTTACTTTAAAGAATATGTATTTAAAATATTGAATGCAAGTTTATACACATGTTGATAAAATTTATTAAAAAAGATACCTGATATGAAATACCATAAGCTATCTCCATCAGGATCATCAGCTTGAATCATAGCAACTAAATTTCCAACATTTTCACTTTCTGAAACAACTATGGATTGTGATTCAAGGGGCTGTAAAACAGGAGGATTTTTACTGTTTTCAAGAAAAGGCATGACTTCCAAAATAACTCTTGAATTTGAGCTGAGAGAAGGTTTTCCTCCATCTGATGCTGTAACCTTTAAAAAAAAATTCTAAATTTAACATAAAATTTAATGCAATTTTTCTTAGAAACATATTTTTATATGTAGTTCAGAGGCCACATGTAACAGCTTTTATCCATTAAAATTTTTAAATAAAATTTGATGAGAAAAATAAACTTCATCAAAAATGTCTTAATGTTTTTTGTAATCATTCTGATCTCAATGAGAAGATATATGAAAAAAAATCTGAAGCAAATATTCTAAAATAAACATTTGTTTCAATTTTAGAATAAAATAGCTTTAAGGAAAAGTACATATACCAACCCAGCAATTTAATGAAGATATTTTCCTGTATGACAGAATAATTCTGTATACGATTTTATATTTTATCATTTTGCCTCATAGAATTTGAGTGTAATATCAATGTGAACTTCTTTTATAATATTAAATAATAAAGTTTTCACATTACTCCATACTAAAACTTCAATTATTATTCAATATTCAGTGAATTAATCTTTCTTGACAAAATAATGGTTTAGAAAAATTAAGGAAAAGTAGAAAATACACTAGCTTGGTTGTAATACAGACACAATAAATTTTACACTATAAGTGTCTAGGAAGGAAAATTTTTCCTATTTATAGGTAGCATTACTTTATTGTAGTTTTTAAAAAATTTTAGAAAAAACTTCTATAAAAAACTTACAATTCAACATATAATAAAATAACTTATAAGCAAAATTATTAATCACAAAGAGTAACAAATAATAATGTTAAAATTTGCAACAAAGGTAGATATAAATAGATCCTTGTTGTAGAAAAGTGTCGATGCTCTTTCCTTAATGAATATTTTCATAAATCTAATTTTAAAGGACAAAATTAGATTTGAATGGGACTCAAACAATATATTTGTCTCCTGAGCTTTCAAATTTCTCAGAGTATCTTTTTCCACACTTTTGAATAGAAATTATGTGAAAGCTGAAAGAAAAACACTTTCTTATTAATGATTTTACTCCCTTACTACTGACAATTACTGGGTCATAAAAAATAAGCAACACAAGACAGTTATTAATAAAGAGTTTTACTCTTGTTAGAAGCAGCATAGCAGACATTATCAATTTTGATTTTACTGTTTCACATACACAAATATGATACTTAGTTGCTTTAAATTTTTCCAGTTATATTATTTGTCAGGAATATGTTAAAAATTGTGTATCCTGTAAAAATTTATGTCTTTTTAAATTATTACAATTAACTTAATTTGGAAGTCTTAATTTATTTGAGATGTAGTCTGTTAATAGAAAAATATATATTTTCTTTATTATCACATGAATAACAATAATGTATTTTTGTAAGTGAACTTGGCAAAACAACTAAAATTATTTTTTGTCATATGTCTTAGCAAATAAAAATCTAAAGAGTAAATTCTACATTTCCTTTTTTCAGATGATTATAGATTTATAAAATGAATTATATCTGTCCAAGCCCAAAATCATTTATGTTTAGAAACATGAAGCTGTGAAACTTGTAAACTAGTTTGCTTTACACACGAGGAAAAAATTCCCCAAATACAAATATATAAAAAATGCTTTGTATAATTTGATTTCAAGCAAACACAAAGTTTTAGCTATATGCATACAAATAAAATGTCTTGTTACGCTGTTTAGCTAAACTTCAGAATATTTTAAATATTTTTTGCAAGTTCTTATAACCCCAGACAAAAGAAGAAAAAAAGGTACACCAAATAATCTAAAAAAAAGTTACATTTTTAATTTAAAGTAATTTCACAACAGGAAATTCAAATGCTAGTGAGTTATAAAACTGTAAATTTGAATTTTCTTTTCCTCTAATATAATTAATAAAATACATACATACTAAAAATATAATGTTAATTGCTTATCAAATGACATATTTAGGAAATATCATTTTTATAAATATGTTTAGAAAATCATTATATTTTATTTAATTCACCTGGTATCAAACTGAATATGTTTTTCAATAAGAGGAATTTTACTACGCTGTAAATTCAAATTCTGTGAATATACATTTGAGAACCTTGGTAAATTAAAAAGCAATTCATGGCTTAAATAAAATGTTTTAAGGTAAAGTTTGAGAAAAATAGTCTTTTAGATATTTCATACACTGAAATTTTGAGAACAAATATAGTATAAGCTTGAGAATAGCTCACACTATAATTCTCAGATAATTATTTTTAATCTCATCAATTATTACATTTAAATTTGATCCTAAGCTTATGGTAGTAAATATAAATTAATGATATTACAATATTAATTAAAATAATATCACAGATAAAATCACTAATTCAAAACAGCCAATTAAAACTCTTATTTCATTCAATAATGTTTTAAACATTAAAAATTTTAGAAATTTGCTTAATAAATCCTTTCATGAGCTTAAAAATTTAATATAACCTATACTGAAGTTGAAATCTGACATAAAATATCAAAGGCATTCACTAAATTACCTGTTGTTACATCGTAAGTTAGTTATTATAAATTCAGAATTATAAATGTTTTCTTAAGTTTTGGAACAGAATATTACCTATGAAGAAACAAGGAAATTATATTATGCATATTACTTTCAACAGCAAATGTGTGTGTGTGTGTGTGTACATGAATATATACATATAAAAGCAATCATTAAATTTTCAATAAACTGATATTTTACCAAGAGTTCATATTGCTGGCCACTTTTTAATGGTCCTTGACTATATATCACCCCAGTTTTTGGGTGAATGCGAAATAAATGAGCACTAGATCCTTCTGATAAAACATAGGAAATGTCTCCATTAGGACCAGAATCTTCATCAGAGGCAAGAACCTGTAATGAAAATGTAATGAATTTTTTTATATTAATTTTATAAACATTAAGATGATGATTACCTTTAGAAAGATTTATTTATTTATTTTGATACCTGACATAATGTAGGACCTTGTTTGGCCATTTGGGGGATGTAACAACGTTGTAATCTATGGAAAAACGTTGGAGCATGGTCATTAACATCAAGTACTTTAACAACAATACGAGTTGTTGATACAAGAGGAGGATCTCCATTATCACTAAGAGTAATCTGGAAATATAATAATGATGATGATGAAAAACATGGACTATAGAAAACCCTCATTATCAAACAATCAAATTAGCATTAAAATTATAATCACAGAATGAAAAAGAAGAAAAATATTAAGATAAATTTGAATTTAGAATTTTATTTGAAACTTTTAATAATTAAAGGGTTCCATGATAATAATATAAGTCGAACAATTATATTAAAAATATCAGTTTGCTTTATAAAATTAGATATTTAATTGATAGAACAAATAAAAAGTGAATAATTTGAATTAAGTAAATAATTTTTATTATGTAAACAATTGGTTACCAGCCTGCCATACAAATACTTTACGGTGTCTGCAAGTGATTGGAAAAAAGTCTAATTCATTATGATTTCAATGAATAAGTTTTTTTTGTTATATATCTTGTACATTAAATGAAAATTTGAAAATTAACGATTCTCAACTTAGATAACATTATTCTTTACTTACAAATTATTTGATTCAGACTTTAAATCCATAGTATACATTTTATTATGAATAAGCTATTCACTAAGTTATCTTGTGTTTTCAAACTGTTTATTTCTTCGTAAATATTATTGAAGCCTTTATTAAATAAAGTTGTAATTATTAATATATCTGAAATATATATATATATATATATATATATATATATATATATATATATATGGTGCAATTATGCTAATAACTAATCATCATGAACTTGTAGTCTGATAAAAGTGAAAAATAGCAATGACAATTTTGATTTTTAAAAGTTAAATTCTAAAAATGTATTTTCAAGCTTTTCTTCAACATTTTGTTAGTGTAATATTGCTATAAAAATTCATTGCTATTTCCAGAAAGCAAAAATATGCATATATGATGTATGCATAACTAACATGAAAAAAGAAAACAATATATTAAAATGTATTCAATTCTGAACAGTTTAAAAAATTCACGTTTGCTTGAATGATGAAATTAAAAATAAAAATGGAAAAAGCATTCTTTAAGCAATTTTCAAATTTATTTGTAGGAGTTATAACGAAATTTATTAATCAGTTTATTAGAAGAGGCTAATGACACAACATTTTCACATTATATTTAAAAGTACCAAAAGCAAAAGAACTTGCATAAATCAATTACTCAGTTAAAGTAAGGCAGTTCAGAAAGTAGTACTTTATTCTTCAGTAAAAAAAAAAAAAAAAAAAGTTAACAAAAAAGTAACAAAATATAATTACCTCCAACACATGTTCTGACTGAGTTTCTCGATCCAACAAATTTGAAGATGTAGTTATCAAACCTAAAAATGAGAAAGTATAAATAAGAACATTCTTTAAATGTATTTGTATGTTAAAAAATTATATACAGCATGTATATACAATAAATGAAACTAGTAGTAGCAGTTTTACTAATAACAAATCACAATAAGAAAATAAAACAAATTTCTCTATTGAATAAGATATCAAAAATAAATTCGATTATGGCTTGTTAAAGATGCATTTCTGCTTAGCTTATCTGAATATTTTTTGTACTTTTATGGTTTATTAATAAATAAGGATAGACTATTCACATCTACTGATGAAATAAATAAAGGTGTTAGTAGTTCATAATTTCTTTTAGATTATTATTTGCAAGGATTTTGTCCCCAGTCAATCCAGAACTGTACATCATTTTTAATAATATTTAATAAGATAAATAGTTTACAATGAATATTTTATAAATGATTTTAGTCTATTTGAATTAGAAGTAAATAATTGAGATAATTTTTGACTGTTAGATGAGTTTGAGATCTTTAACAGAAATAATTAACTTGTAAGTGATATATTTTGATTTTAGCAGACGAAGTGTTTGTTGGTTGATCGGTAACTTTAAAGAGCTGATGTTTGTTTCATTCCATTCATGGTTGGTTGGGAGCTGTTCTGAGAATTTTGGCTGCTCCGGCTTTTGTCTCTATTATTCTATATTCAAAATCTGTCATTGTAAATTTGCAAATTTGACAGAAACAGTGTTGGAGCTTTATGCGCTTTGGCTTATAGATCGCATTGAGTAGGATTGAATTTTTTCACAAAACTCGTCAAAAATTTAGAACACCATTTTGGAATCTCGTTTATAAAAATCTGTCATTTCATTCATTAAATATTCCATGTGTTTATTTTTACCGGTCAAAGTCACTTCACACGGTCAATCGAGAAATATTAAATCATGAATGCGTGACGCTGAGAACACTTGAGTTGTTTATTTTGTCTACAAAATTCTACATTCCCAGTGAAGAGATACATAAGATCGAATCAAAGTTTAACCCTCTCATCAACATATTTTTCGGTGGATGATTATCTACCACCTGTACGTAGCGAAAATCTAAAGAAAAAAATATAGCGATCAATTGATTTGTAATTTATTCCTTATCAATAATGAATAAAATGCATTGTCAATTGGTGAAATACAGTAAATAAAAGTAATTTATTATATTGCAAAAAAGAAATTTTATATTCTTCAAGCAAAATATGGCATAGGAGAAAAAACATCATACCCAGTCATCCTTAATAAGATTAAGGTATCTATACGTGAACAAACGAAGACCGTCGTGCTGAGAGTCTTATGGACTTATTAATCACTTATGGAATCTCCAATCCTTCTACAAGAGTAATGTGGATTTTTGAAGAGATAGGTATCACTTTATGTGCTGATTTCAGTACTTGAGTGACAACGAATTAATTTGACAAAACCAACCTGTCGGTTGAAATTAGTATCCGAAAACGAATGAAATAACATAACAATTTCCATTTGAAATAAATTGATAGCTCTTAATTTTTGATTCTTTTAGCATCATATAGCATACATCTATTGTGTCATAAACAACTAGGTAATAAAAAAAATGAATATTGGTAGTTATTTTCTTTTGTTATTTCAATAAAATTAAAGTACACATCCATTATTTTTTCCCGAGTATATCAAGAAATATCGTTGGTTTCACAAAACTCAAATGGTAATGGTATATTCATGTCATTGGGTAATTACACAATGTGATGCTCACAATGGTCCAAAAATATTGGGATATCCATGAAGATTCATTCATTTTCTTTAGTATTCAAATTATCTATTGGCATCCTTTGACGTATTTCTATTTGGATATTTATGTCACAATAGATCAAAACAATGAGCTTAAAAAAGAAGTTATAAGTTTTAAGGTATAAGGACCATCCATAACTATGGAATATATTTATACTGCACTAGTATTAGATACTATATGATTGTTGGAAAATGTGGAATGCAATCTCATTTATATGGCCAAACTTGGAAAGAATACGGTCCAGAACCAGACCAAAAAGTCCCCCGTTTTTCTTTTCTTTTACCGAGATATTCTCAGTTAAAGTGTCCTATTCCTCATTCACAGAGGTAAGCTTGTAACATGTGACACTGGATGTTGTTAAATAATTATTTTCATTTAAACTTTACAATAAAAAATTCGTTATATTATTTATATCTATATCTATCTATTCTCTCTCTCTCTCTCTCTATATATATATATATATATATATATATCAATAAAATTTCATGATTCGTTTTTTATATTTTTATCGATATCTATCAGGACGACATAAGGGAGCTTAGTTTCCTGGAACATCGGTAATAAATGTTAAAAGAGATTTTAATTAGAAAAAAAGAGAAAGATAAGCATGTCAGATAAATAAGATTTCTTTAATTTAGATTAGAGAGACAGTAAATGAAAAAGAAAAAAATTCCGCAATATTTTTTAAAGTTAATTTTATCACCAGACGCGGAAAGCTAAACGAAATCTAGAAATACCTCACATTAAATTCCTCGAAAAGTATCCCTGCATATATAAGTGAATGTATTTTCAAAATTTAAAAATTTTATTTGCAAAACATCCCTTTAGTTTAAAATTCTTTGCATTAAGCATTGTTATGAAATGAAGAATGTCTATAGAGTGTATTAAAGTAAAAAACAAAAAGCTTGCAATAAAAAAAAGCAAAACTAACAATTAGAATGAATAATGTAAAAATTTTGTGCCAAATATGAAACAAATGGCAATATTTTCGAATAGCACCATTTCAAATTTTATACGGATAAAAAATTATTTTGAGTAACAAACAAAAATTCTATCAATTATAGGTTTCTCTATTCGTATAAACAAACTAGAAAATATAAAATTTCGCTACTGATAATAAGTATTCTTTAAATGAAATATATGCATTCAATTTTATAAAGAATTTTGATGCTTATCTAGATGGGTAAGGAGTAATCCATGCACTCGGAGATTTGATGTTCCTTTGCCAAAAGTCAGTCTCACAACTTGCAAATACCGATACTTACGAGAAATGACATGAATGTTTACAAATTTATTTACATTTGATATTAGTTTAGTATATATATATATCTATATATATGTGTGTGTGTGTGTGTGTGAGATATGGAGTACCTGATGACGCAACTCTTCTCATGACATCATCAAGTGCTTGCTATTTCAACAGCGATCCTGGTGTCAATAGTTAAAAAAGGAGCTAGAGTTGATAAGTGAAGACGGTCATGTTAAGACGTACTTTGAACCTTAACGGTTCCGAAATATAAATGTTGTATTCATAATCCTATTTTGTAATTATAATTGTAAATAACTGTAAATAATGTTTAATATACTATAGTTAAAATGCAAATTCATTGTATTATTAGTGTATTAAACTAATCCACATGGGGGCCATGGCCAATTATTTTTTATTTCAAATATATTCCGAAGAGATTTATCATTCCCGCTGAAATTTTTCTACCGCCGCCGAGTCGCTGACAAGTTGAAGAGGGTCTGTTTCTGGTTTCGATTTATGTATTTTCCTGCATTCCCTGCTTTGGATTTCTACTTTGAAGAAGGGTGTATCACTCTTATTTTCAAGATGTTTCTAAGTGATATAAATGAAATCGCACTTGCACTGAAGACTGAAAAAAGAGAAAAAAATCAAACTTCTTCACAAGCTGTTATTTGGCAAAGAAGGTGATAGATTAAATCGTTCTCGAATAAGAAACTTTCATGGTTTTGATTTTAAAAAAGATGATTTAAATTATATGTCAAAATTAAATGATATTACAGAAACTTTTTCTTTAATCGAACTAATTTCGATTGCTAATATTTTGAAAATTGATAATAATGAAACACTACCTGTGTGTGTGTGTGTGTGTGTGTGAAATGGCAGAAAGAATTTTATTATTTCTTACTGATTTGGAGTCTCTTCAAGAAAATGTAAAAAATTGTGTGGTAACTGATGATGAAACTGAAGCGATTCCAAATTCTACTCAGTCGAATGTGCAAAGTGATAGCGTTTCTCTTAATAATAATGGACATAAAGTGTATGATAGTCGTATTTCTGTGATGTTAATTCTTTTCATACAGGATTGCCATTTAATTTCAATGATATTGGTTATATGGTTCCTAAGTATACAGGGGAAAAAAATGAAAATGTCAAAATGTTGCTTCAGAAATTTGAAGCATTTGCTATTTTATTTAATTTGTCAGATATTCAAAAATTTATTTTTGCACAAAGAGCTTTTTAAGTGGAATTGCGTTGTTATTTATCAAAAGCGAAAGCAATATTCGTTGCTACTCTGAATTGAAAATCGCTTTAATTTGGAAATTTGACGAACAAATTAATTCAGCAGAAATTCCTGACACACTAAATCGTCGAAAAATTAAAGACAAAGAATCAATATTTGAATATTTTTTTAATTATGGGAGAAATTGCCAGTCGAGCTCCACTCGATGATATGGCTCTAATTCATTGTGTAATTCAAGGCATTAATGATCCTCCTCAGAATAAAGCAATCTTGTATGGTGCCACTAATTTAAAAGAATTTAAGACAAAATTAAAAATTTACGAAGAAATTCAAAAAAGTTGTCAAAAAGTGAAAACTAAAATTCCTGTGGTGTAACAAACAATTAAGAATCAAACTCAAACCAAAATTCGGACTACTCTTATTCGTTGTTTTAACCTGTGAAAAAAATGGACATGAATCGATTAATTGTAGAGACAAAAATAAGGGTTTAAAATGCTCTCGTTGTAATTCTTTTGGGCATAAAGCCAGTGATAATAAATGTTCCACACCAATAGATAACCACAATCCAACAGTTTGTACTTTTAACAATCACATCACTTTTCGACAAGACACCCATAAAACAGTTAAAATTCCAGGTATTTTAATACATGCTCTCATTAATACCGGAAGCCATGCAACTTTATTACGCGAAGATCTGTATCGTCAAACTGAATTTTCTGAACTAACCGATTCTCAATTAACACTAAATGGATTTGATATTTCTGAAGTACAGCCACTTGGTTCATTTCAGGTAAATATAGAAATCGATAATGATATTTTCTTTACAACAGTTTATGCTATTCCTCAACATCAAACGAGTTTACCCTTAAATCGGTACAGATATAGTTATTCAAGGAACACTCACAGTCAATAAAGATGGTATTTCTTTACGTAAAACAGAAAATAATAATTTTTTCGTGAATTTAATTAATGTTGTTGACAACACATCCATTTAAATCATATACTTGACAAGAAATGTAAACAAGAAGTATACAATTTAATTAACAATTACAAACCCAATAAGACTCGAAAAACAGAGATGAAAATGCCTATTATTTTAAAAGATGATATCCCAGTTTGCCAACGAGCACGTCGAATGTCCATACCAGAAAAAGAATTTGTATCCAAACAAATTAATGATTGGTTAAAAGAAGGAATAATTAAACCTTCTTGTAGTGAATATGCTAGTCCAATTGTTTTGGTAAAAAAGAAAGATAATTCTACACGTTTATGTATTGATTTTCGTAAAATAAATAAGAAAATTATTAAAGATCATTATCCATTACCTCTTATTGATGATATTTTAGATCAGTTACAAAGTGCAAAAGTATTCACTTCTATTGACTCAAAAAATGGTTTCTTTCATGTGGATATTGACCCTAATTGTACCAAATACACTAGTTTCATTACCCATAACGGACAATACGAGTTCCTTAAAGCTCCACTTGGTTTAACAATTAGTCCAGCCGCTTTCAATAGATTTTTATCTTGTGTTTTCAAAGAATTGATAGCAGATGGTACTTAAATTTTGTACATGGATGATTTTATCATACTGTATAAAAATGAAGAGGGACTTATTAAATTGAAACATGTTTTCGAAACTGCTTCAAATTATGGACTAAATATTAATTTTTAGAAATGCCAATTTTTGCAAAGAAAAGTTGAATTTTTAGGCCATGTTGTAGAAAACAATACTATTTCATCCTCTCCATCAAATATAAAAGCAGTAATTAATTTTCCTGAACCCAAATACTTCAAACACTTGCAAACATTTCTAGGCTTAGCAGGCTACTTTCGAAAATATATTTCAAATTATGCCATTGTTGCCAGACCTCTTAGTGACCTACTAAGAAAGTCTTCTACTTTTGTATTCGGTTCCACCGAAAAGACGGCATTTCTCAAATTAAAGGAATTACTCACAACACATCCTGTTTTGCATTTATTTGTCCTAGGTTAGGAATTAGAAGTACACACAGATGCACCTAAACTTGGATTTGGCACAGTGCTCCTTCAAAAATCTGATAACGGAAACTTTCACCCAATTTTGTATATGAGCAGAAAAACATCTCCCCAGGAAGAAAAATTACACAGTTATGAACTGGAAGTACTCGCTGTTGTAGAAGCTCTTAAAAATTCCACGCATGTTTACACGGAACTAAATTTAAAATAGTTACAGACTGTATGGCTTTTCAAAAAACAATGGATAAAGCTGAATAAAGCGCAAAAATCGGGCTTTTTGTTACAAGACTTCGATTATGTAATTTCTCATAGGTAAGGTAAACAAATGCAACATATTGATGCTTTAAGTCGTTACCCTGTTATGATTATTTCTCCTGATGATATTACACAGAAGATAATAAAGTCGCAATCTACCGATGAATTTATCACAAATATGAAAAACGCAGTCGAAAAATCACTTAATTCTGATTGTAAAGTTAAAAATGGCATTTTATACTAACTGGTCCAAGATTAAGAACTTTTAGTCGTCCCACAAACCATGTGCAATCAATTAATTCAACATGCGCATTCTAAAGATCATTTTTCAGTACAAAAGACTACAGAAATTATTAAACGAGACTATTATATTCCAAATTTAGATAAGTTAACCCAAACTTTCGCCGCCAATTTCATCACATGCATCTTACCTTCCAAAAAATCAGGTAAACCTGAAGGATTCAATCCCAAAAGATGACACTCCTCTCGATACATATCACATTGACTTTTTAGGACCCTTGCCAACTACAATCAAAAATTACAAACACTTATTTTCTGTAGTGGACGCTTTTACAAAATTTATTTGGATATATCCTGTTAAATCTACCTCTGCACAAGATGCATTAGATAAGCTAAAATTACAACAAACTGTTTTTGGTAACCCTCGTCGAATAATATCAGATAAAGGATCAGCTTTTACCTCCTAAGAATTCCAATCTTTTTGTATTGAAGAAAGTATTGAGCACCTACCTATCACAACTGGAGTATCTCGCGGAAACGGACAAATTGAGCGTATGCATCCAACCCTAATTGCAGTTTTAACTAAATTATCTATAGAAGAACCCACAAAATGGTATAAACATGTGTCTAATGTGCAACGCATAATGAACAGTACAGCCTCACAAACAACAAAATTCTCACCATTCGAATTAATGCTTGGCATTAAAATGCGAAATAAAAATGACATTTACATTAAGCAACTACTGGAAGAAGAACATCTTCAATATGTAGTACATGATAAAAAGCAATTGCGTAATATTGCTAAAACTAATATTTTACAATATCAAACACAAAGTAAATGTTATTATGATAAACGGAGAAAACCTCCCAAAATATATCAAGTTGGTAATTTAGTCGCTGTCCAAAGAACACAGTTCGGACCAGGTTTAAAACTTAAGCTGAAATATTTTAGATCTTACTTCTGTAAAAAAGGTAATGACAGATATGATGTAGAAAAAGTTGATAATCATGAAGGTCCCAATACAACATCTTCCTCTGCAGATTCAATGAAACCTTTGTCAAAGATGTAAATAATTTTTATCAAACTATTATCTTGTGTATAATATAATATATATTGTGTCTATTGCTGTACTATTCCTATATATATCGTTATTCCAGAAGAAATTTTCTGTTATATATAAGCTTTTTCTTTAGTATTATTTCAAGTATTAGAGTTTCAAATTTAAATATTTTTTCTTGTGTGTTACACCAAGATCTGTATGATACATATGATAAAAAATAAGCAGGATAGAAGGAAAATGCGAGCAAGTGAGAATGAAAAAGAAGAAGACGATTCATCAAACAGCTTACGAGGAACATTCAAGAAGTTAAAACGAATCTTCACAACATTGAACGACGTGACTCCTTCACTTGCCGTTCACTAAGATGAAAGAAGAAAACAAAAAATTCTGTTTTGTTAGTCATTTCTCTTGCTGGTTGCGCTTTCCTCTCTTTCTTTGTATTTTTCAGTTGCAGTTACATTCGTCCCCAGGAGGACCTGAGCGTTTAGAATGGCCGAGTGTGAGATATGGAGTACCTGATGACGCACCTCTATTCAAGACATCATCAAGTGCTTGCTACTTCAACAGCGATCCTGGTGTCAATGGTTAGAAGAGGAACTAGAGATGATAAGTGAAGACGGTCATGTTAAGACGTACTTTGAACCTTAACGGTTCCGAAATATAAATGTTGTATTCATAATCCTATTTTGTAATTCTAATTGTAAATAACTGTATATAAATAATGTTTAATATACTATAGTTAAAATACAAATTCGTTGAATTATTAGTGTATTAAACTAATACACACACACACACACACACACACACACACACACACACACACACACACACACACACACACATATATATATATATATATATATATATAACTCAAGCATATATAATACGACATTATATTTGCAATATCAGTATAATTCGCGTTAATAAATTCAATTATTAAAAATCTTATACAAATTTCTAACAAATAAATTTTTTTTAAATTCTGGAAATGTTTAACTTGTTGAAAAAAAAATTCCGATAAAATTATTAACATTTACATATTTCATCAATTTCCCTGTTAGGACCATCTGATCGAAAGCGAAGAGTTGATCGTCATCCATCAGATTCTGCGCTGACCTCCAAGCCAGCAATGTGTTTAAACGAACAATATACAGATCTTTTTCTAATGATGTTTAACGTCAGGAGAAAAATGAATTATTTTTATTAACATAATTTCAGAAGCAAAAGAACAAACATTTCCCCTAGAATTATGAGTTATTTAAATTAAATCACTAAACACATATACGTGTGTTTCATTTTACAAATCAAAATATAAATATTTTTGAAATTGGAAAACATTGTCTTTTAAGTACTCTTTTAGCGTATTAATGTTTATAATAATACAATTTATCATATTTTATAAGAAAAAGTTTATAATTTTTATGATCTGCTTTTTAAGGAAATAAATAAGATATTCAAGAAAAGTGATGAATTTCTGTTAAAAAAAAAAAAAAATTAAAAAAAGGAGATTTTTTTCGCTCTCTCTCCTTTTCTTTTAAATTTTAATCCCGACTTAGGAAAAATGTACGACTGATAAATGACGAAATTTAAAATTGTTTTTTCCTATCGGAAGAATAATAGTACTTTTATCTTCCTTTAAGTTAAATTCTTGTTGACAGGTCGGATTCTAACTTTGAATCTTATAAAAAAATATTATATCAGCAAATTATTTTTTTTCAAGAGAAAAATAACTCATTTAGGAAAAAATATTTTTATGATATATTACAAGAAAAACATGTTGGAATTACGTTTTAGGAGAAAAAAAATTATAATGTTTGGCTTTAAGAAGGTTTTCTAAATTATAAACTTTCGTGTGTTTTACACATTTTACACCAAACTTATAAATTAGGGATTTTAGAAAATAATAATAAGAAAGTTAGTGCCAGAATAATTGCTTATGGATTAAATAGAAATATTTTTTAATAAATTCAAACATATTTTTGAAATAATGAGAAACTAATAAAATTATATCCATGAATACCCTAAAATTAATAAATCAATTAAGGAAATATTTTTACTCAATGGAGAGTTTAAAAATAAATAGTTAATGTTTCTAAGAGTTAAAGCAAATGGAGTAAAAAGAAATACTTAATCCCTATGGAAAATGTTAGTTTTTAGTTTTATAAGTTTTCAAATGTCAAACTAGATGGCACCACCAATACTTATTTAAAAATTTAAGCAGATTATGAATCGCTCTCCTTTTGAAAAATATTTCTTTTTCAAACATTTTCTTAAACTTTTTTATGAAATAAATATATTTATTTCATAAGAAGTATTAATTTCTTAAAAGTATGTTTAGTTAAAATATTTTTCAGATTTATTGTTGCTTCATTATGACAAAAAGTTTTGTTTCTTCTTTAAAATTCGACATTTTTGGAAGGCAGGAAAAAAAATAAATAAAATTATCATTTACGCATTGCTTATGGAAAAAAAATTAAGAATCGCTACTAAGAATTTTGTTTCCTTGTGTCTTAGATGAAGTCAATGAAATTTTAGATAATTATAATGATCGAACGAATCAAAATTTGTATTATATTGATGATAAGATGATTATGAAAATTCATAGATAATAGAGTGCTGATCACTAATAATATTTGACGCACCGAACATTTTACTATAAGCTCTATTTTATCCACAAATATATAATCTTTATTTTATACACAAATAATACGCATAACAATCGTTAAAAAATTAAGGTACAATAATTTTCGTAATTAATAATTAAAACGATAATAAAATGTTAACGAATAAATTTTATAACTGTATAATTACAAGATTTTAAAAACCGGTGTATGTGTACTTAAAGTAATTATTTTTTGATTGAAATGTTAATTTACATTTGAAATAAATATTTTAATTTAAATTTGAATAAACAACATTAAGTGCAATAATAATTTTCCCAAATTACGAAAATTCATAGAAGAAACGTACATATAAATGGAATTTAAATGAATCATTGTTTTTAGATGTCATAGATGTGTGTGTGTGTGTGATTAATATATATATATATATATATATATATATATATATATTATACTTTACAGATTATAGTGAGAAATAATGGATTAAAATTAATCTATTACTGTTAAGATAAAATTTGGAATTAGTGATGCATTTTTTATTCAAATTGATATATTTTTAATTATTCACGAATTTTATTCTTTCAGAAAAGTCAGTGTAGAGGATTTATAATACGATGAATGCTATATATATATATTTATATAAGTAAATGAAATTTTTATAAAAAATAATTCCATTTCATAAAGTAATATATAAAATCACTGTAACACAGGCATATGATTTATTTTTCATAAGTAATTAGCAATTATTAGAATTCGAATGAATAAACAGCTTTTTTAAAAAAAATGACCGCAGTATTTCGGTTTTAGTTGCTGTATGGCTATTTACTATTCTTTACAAATTGCTACGATACATTATTGATTGCAGCAAATGTGTCAGCCTTCTTTACTCCATTCAGATTATGCTTCTGAAAATAGAACATCTGGATAAGTTTGTACGTAGGTATTAAAATAAAAAGGAAAGCGTCCAGAAAAGCTAGTGAATCTTGTTCGTTATAATTGATTATAAAATATTTAATCAATTAAAAACGTCACTGAAATGGAGAGATTTTTATCATCATGAAGGAGTAACTATGCATTGAAGCTAATTTTGGAAATTAACTTCCAAACAGCTTAGATTTCGGGTTTTTTGTTGTGTATTTTTCAAGAGAGTGTTTCGCTAAAATACCCAGTCCTGTTTAGCGAATGAATTACACAACTATCCCAGTTCATGAAGTTCAACGTTAGGGGTCGATTGAGGGATAAAATAGTTCCGGATAATTTAAGATAAACAACGGATTTTATTTTTCGGAAGAAAAATTAATACACTCTTCCTTTTTTTCCGAAAAAAAAAAAAAAAAAAAAAAAAAAAACAAGGCTCCGTTTATGGTTTAGAAAAGTTAATGGTCAACGAAAATTATAAGAAATGAATTTTTTTTATGAGTTATAAGAGTCATAGTGTGCAAGTTATAAGACCCTTACAGTCTTAAAAGAAGATTTTCAAGAGCAAGTCTAGACGGTTTTTTACCATTTGGACAGACTTTTAGAAAATATATTTAGAAAACATAAGTAGGAAATAATTAATGATTTTAACAAGAAAAGTATCGAAGGTGTTGATCTTCTCAGTTAGTGTGATTTAGTGCCTTAGTTTTATTTAGAAAACTTACATAAGACTTTTAAGGAATATTTTTCCTTACTGTAATAAGTTAATGGAATTAATTGTGATCTCCATAAAATACTTAGTCAAAACATGATATGACAAGCGAAATTTCGATGGTAAATATTATTCTAAAGGGAACACAAGGTATTTTCATGTTTTTGAATTTATGTTCATAAAATTTATGATCGAAATTTTTTAATTGTTTGTGTCGATTGTTTAAGGATTTAAAAGATCGATTTTTTAAACTTATAATCTGAATCTTAAATTCTTACTTAAAACTAAGAACCCACTTAGAAAATTTAAGTTTAGGTTTTTTTTTTATATACGCGACATCAAAATTTTCTTTAACAGTGTGTGATAGAAGAATTTATTCATTGAAATCATTAATCGATAAAATTTTGAAAATAATTGAAATTAAAAATTTGTAAACTTGTTATTTCCTTAATAGGAATCTTACTCGAACCCCTGAAATGATTACAATAAAAATATCATTCGATCGGATATTCGAGTGAGATACAAAAAAATAAATAACAAGTTTATATATATATATATATTAACAGATAACAAAACTTAATCATTAAAAATAGGATTTAATGTTTTTAATTAATATGAAAGTGACATTTAATTAAATTTTCAGCGTTCATATTTATTTCATGCAAGACTTGAGAAACGCAGAATTCCCATACAAAATGATTCCTAATGCATGGCTGTACAGTTTCTGAAGAAGATGAATTATTTTCGATTTCATTAAATACATCAGTATAGCGTAATATTCGAACTTGCAATCGCAACATCTTTAGTGATTGCAACATCTAGACATAATTATATAATTTTTTAAATTAAAATATTGATAAAAAACTTGCGAAATATACATTAACTTAACTGTAAATTACGAAGTTATTTGTATTTGAAAGAAAAAAATTTTTTAATAGATACTATGAATAAAGAAAACTCAGTTTTTGAAAATTATTCTAGTACTTGGTGTTCTATCTAATACTACACTACAGATTTTAAATTTTAATTTATTTAAAAGCTAAAACATTTAAGTTAAAAAAAACGGCTTTTTTTTATGATATTGATAGATACGCGATGATTTGATTAATTTATGTTTTGCGTTCTTCAGATATATTTAGCAGAGGAAGGCAATTTTACACATAAAGGCTACAGTTTAAAGTTTATATATATATATATATATATATATATATATATATATATATATAGCAAAGGCAAAATTTTCAAACGAACCAATCAGCAATCAATATTCTTTTCGAAAATTGAGAGCAAATTCGAGTAAAAAAATGAGAAACTCATCTCCCCAAATATCAAAGAAATTGCCAGGATTTGTTGTCATCAATCTGGTAACATATGCCGTGATTAATCATTGGAAAAGCTTGCGTCTCGATGGAAAAGTTGATTTAAAAGTTTTGAGCTACACAGAAAAATTTAATCTACTGCATCTATTCTAAAATGATGGGAAAACGCATATTTTGAGTGAAAAATCAGTGTGTTTAGTGTGTTCTAAGGTTTGATTGTAAAAATTAATGTATTCTCAAAAAAAAAAAAAAAAAAAAAAAATATTTAACAGAGAAGGTTTTAAAACTGGAAAACATATCCCTGAATTTAATAAATGTGGATTGGAAACTCTATTAATTTAATCCCATTTTTGTGTTTAATGCCACTTTAAAACGATTGGAGGATTTTTAGTATTTCTCTCTCATTATTATGCTTGTAAAGACAACATTAAACCCTCTTTCTTTTTAATAATGTTATTTTACCTTTAATTTCAACCAAGAATACTATTTTACAGCTTCTTCACGCTCTATTAACTCAAAAATATATAATTTCATTCAAATGGTATAGTACTTTTGGAAATGTAACGATATAAGTTCTATAGTTTTAAATATATTTAATTATTTTTTTTTATTTAATATATATATGTATGCATGTATGTATATGGATATTGTTTTTTTTATAAATCTATAAAATATACGCGAAAAAATACGTATTTATTTCAACAGATTAAAATTTTAAAATATCCCATTTATTAAAAATGTATTAATAAATAAGACATTTATTCTGTTTTTACATATATAATTGTTGTCAATTATAGGTGAGATAACTAGAGTATGAATGCTTTTCTGAATATATTCCATAATTTTAAGAGCAGAGAAAAAGCAAAATCAAAGATATTTGAATCATTAAAAAATAATCGAATACTCTTAAAAGTGTAAAAAAAAAAGTAATCCTGATGCACTTGGCGTGGTGTCTATAAATGATTTTCATGCATCAAAAAATTAATTTTCAGACTAATATTAAACAAAGACGACTCATTTTTATTTTCAGCCCAATCTCACAAGATTGGAATTTTAATTAATGATTAATAAATACGAAATCTGGAAGGGAGGAAATTGTGAATGCTGTGCTTAACTTTGCAGCTGTAAATCAACGAAAGGTAAACCAATGAGAATGGGACATCTATGCAGGCATACATACATTCACTTGCTCCTTAAAGAAAATGCATGACCCCCCCCCCCCTTCGAAATCACTTTCCCAACAAACAAATCCACGAATCACATTTAAAACTACCCAGACGAAACTAGGCTTTTAAATTTTAAACAAAGCCCATTCGAGTTGAATGGAGCCAAATGATCCTTTAGAAAACGAAGCATCTGCGAATGCACTTGAGAGACTTGCCCGAGTATTTGTCAAAAGCTCTTGCCTTATGTGATTAACAATTGAAAAGAATTTCGTATATTTTCAACTTTTTATTCATCATGTGATCTCATCGCGTCTTCACTGCGGATTTTTTGAAAGGTCATTTAGTTGAATAAAAATGTCTCGTTTTAAGTGTTTTCATGGTGTGATTGTCAACATTTAAGAACTATTTTTGTGCATCATTTATGCATAATGGTTCATTCTTCCCTGCCTTCGACGTTTTGTCTGAATAAGAATAGAAAGAATGAAGCGTGTATATTATTTGGTGCTACTCTTCACTTGCTCCACTTCACCGAATATTTTAACTAGTCAATTCCAACGAGTGTATCGCAGACTAATATTTATAGATTATAGGGCAATGTGAAAACACAGTTGCTATATACATATATATTTACAAAATTCCTTCTATAAATTTGTCAGTTACGTAATGCTTAGTCATATTCATTGAGAATATAAACTTTATAATCCGCTTTTTATGGATTTCCCCTTGTGGATATTACAGAGACAGAGATACAGTAATACGAGTTTTAATTAAATAAAAAATAAATATTTTTTATATTAAAATCCAATAAATTAAAATACTAAAATGTATTTCTGCTCTAATTATACTATTCAAATTGTAATTATAATTTTATCACATTGGTTAGAATCCGTTTCAATATGATTTTTTAGAACTAATGAAATGATATATAAACATTTCTTTCATAAAATTTCGTAGGTTTCCCAACTCAAGGTAAAATTTCAAGGATATTAAAATCACAATAGCTTTTCTATTGATTGCATAAAATCCTGCTTGTTTGAATGGTGAAATGCAATTTATTTAATGATGATAAATAAAATGGGAAATATTATATCCAAAATTGAACCGACATAGGTAAATAAGTAATAAATAAGCAAATGTGGAAATCTTTCCCGTTTCAGATGTATGTTTTAGGTATTTTGGATGCAATTGCCACTGAATATTATAGAATATTTGAACGGTGTATGATCACATGCTTACTCTTATATTAAAGGGGAAATATTCTTGCCCTCTTTTCACTGAATCCCAGCTTACCCTGTAGGTGCCATTGGAGAGGAAAAACTATGTCCTGAAATTCTGAATTTCATCTTATAATATTGTATTTCAGCACACACACGTGAATACGGGTGAGTCAAATTTTCTAATCATGTTGAAGTTATTTTATTTTGCAACAATAGAATGAAGATTCTATGATTGAGGTCGAATTAATTGTAATCGAATTCCAGTTGATTACTAATAATGTGAAAGCAATAAGTGTATAGTATTAATCAAATATGAGTACAATCACTTACATGTGGGATTTGATCAAGTGATTAATATTATTAAATCAAAATGATTTACATATTTATGGAAATACTTGAATATATATAATAGATAAATTAGGAGCTATAAGAGTGGTCTAAGGATGCCAAGTGCGGCATTTGAATATATCTATCTATATATATATTAAATATATAAATGGCTATGATTATTAAAAAGCACAACTTAGAATTTTTAATTCGAAAAAAGGTTCTTTTATTCCCCTCTCCAGAATTATAGATACTGCACCAATTATTCCAGTATCTATGATCCTTTTATGAGCAAAGCACTGTAATTCACTATCCCATATGATCCATTACTTCCTAAGCAATTGCAAAATCGTTTGCTTTAAATATGCAGTTATTTAAAAAAAAGTTACCACTAATTGCTTCAAATTATAGAATGTTAAATGTTGTGAGGAATTCATTGAAATCAATAATATTACACCCTTTTTTTATTGAAGTTTTGATTTAAAGAAAGAAGTGTTAAGAAAACTTGTAGATTGTAGACTGGATTGAACACATTAATAAAACATTGGAATTTCTTATCATTATCTTATGAAATTTTATTAAAATCTCTGGTTGTAAAAAAAAAAAAAAAAAAAAAAAAAAAAAAAAAAAAAAAAATAAGAAGAAGAAAAAGAAGAATTTGAGATTTGCTCGAAAAGTTTGTGATAAGGTCGCTTCTAGAAGTAATTAAGTATCCCTGGGATTTTCAAAATCAGAGAAAGCTTCTTTGAAGGATTGGGAATTATTCCTTAACAAATTTGTAAAACAAATCGATAAAAATCGAAGTCACACAAATGGGAAAGTAATCTGCTGATAATTTGGTGAGACTTTTAAAAAGACGTTAGGGCAATATTTTGTCCGGCCGTCAAAAATGCCTAGCTTCAAAGTTTTCAGAATGATATATACAAGACAAGCTATTAAAAATGGATAAACTGGAACTTCTAAATATAAGCGGCCAAGAATGACACGGTGGCTAATGAAGCAAATAAGTGTGATTTTTATATTAGTTTAAAATTGTATGGTATTTAAAAAACTGCTACATTTTAACAATTTTAAGCATTATATTTTTAGATATGATGGAAAGTGAATATCAACTAGAGAAATAACTATAAATAATGTGGGAACTAAAACCTGTAAGATAAAACTAAAGATGATCAGTTCGTACTCATGCTGATGTTAAGGTGATAGAATGTAATATAAAGAAAAGTTTTTCTGTTCAAAATGTGTTTTATATATATATATATATATATATATATATATATATATATATATATATATATATAAAGCAAAAAATATAAATATATATATAAATACAATACAGAATATACAATACAATAGGAAATCTAGCCAGTTAATCTAGCCAGCCTAATTCTTTTTGCATAGCTGGCCATCTCCCTCCTGATGAAGACATGGTCCCTATGCTTTCTTCTTCTTCTTTTCATTTGTTTCATATATTTCAGTGCTTTTCCAATTTCATATTTTATCTTATATATATATATTAAAAAGCAAATTTTTTAGCTAAGCCATAGTACGTACTTAAAACATTAAGTACACATTCGCTTGTGATATGTATAAGATGATATATATATATATATATATATATATATATGTACGTATGTATTTCCTGTCAAGGCTCAGATACATATTCAATTGAACGACAACTGCAGACGGCTGTGAATCAAATTACTGACTGGTGTAACAAAATTGTCTATTCGAGTTCGCGAGGTAAGAGCAGTTGCATACATTTTTGTAGGAAACAAGGCCTCCACCCCGATCCCAATAACTGACTGCATGATGTCTCCATTTCTGTTATTAACGAGATACGATGTTTTGGGGCAATGTTTGATAAAAGACTTACTTACTTGACGCATATATTTAATTTGGCAAGAAGTGTGAAAAATATCTTAATTCTTATAAATTAAAAGTTCTTTCCAACACTTCTTGGGTTGCAGATCGAACCTCATTGTGCAGGTTATAACAGTCTTACATTGTTCCGCACTGATTATGGCTGTGTGGCTTATGGTTCTGCTTCAAAATCTGCTCTAAAATGGTTAGATCCGGTTACCAAGCTGCACTTCGCATCTGTAGAGGTGCGATTCGCAACTCACCTGTCAACAGTCTATGTTAACTGCAACATACCTCCTTTCAAACTACGGAGCATTAAGCTTTCCCTCAATTACTATTTCACGAGTTTTTCTACTCCGAACCATTCATTAAAATTTTCACAAGAGTTAATTTTTCGTTAGAGACTTTTTAAAGATAGCTTTTCTTGCACTCTTCTTTTTTGTGATAGGATTCAACCTCTTTTAGAGGAGGCTACTCTTCATTTAACTCCAAGTGAGATAGCTGAATACACACATCAGCGTTCCCTCATAATCATTTCCACAAGTACGCTGCTGCAACAACTTAGGTTTATTTAGAAAAAAATACTGCTTTCACTATTTTCAAGCAAATTTATGGCCTTCATCGGAATTAATCCCATGAATACAACCCTGTTTTTACTGATGATACAAAAACAGAAGGATGTGTCGGCTGTGGTATAGTTTATGACATCATTATCTATAATTATTGTCGTTCATCTGTCCGTTCTATTTATAATGCTGACGTTGTCATCATTTTGAAAGCTCTTCACATAATTACGTGTTTTTGATTGCAAATTGAGTATTATAACTAATTGTATGAGCGCTTTGTAGCAGCTTAATTATCCTGAGCATTTCCGTCTCGTGGTTAATAAAACCTTAGCTTTGCTAAATGAAATTTCTCACAATGGTTTTGAAATTTTGTTTTGATGGGTACCAAGTCATGTCGGTATTATCGGCAATGAACTAGCAGATTTCATTGCTAAAACAAGGTAAAGACCCTATAAACCAAGCAAACCCTTATACCGACATCAAGCATTCAATTTTTGTAAATACCCATTTTATTTGACGGAATTCCGGAAATCAGCAAGTAACAAACTTTTCTGTATTAAACCTCTCGTCCAGAGTTTTACTAGTATACGATACAGGCATGCTAACGTCATTTTGCCTCGACTGCGGATCTCTCACTCTCGTTTGACGTAAAGTTATATTTATTTAAGGAGCCTGCACATCTGTATTCAAGTTGTAAAATAATTTTAACTGTATACCATATCTTAATTGACTGTCCTAATTTTAACCACTTTCGCGCCTTACCTTTTTACGCAGTGTGTGTGTGTGTGTACTGTGTTAAATTTACTCAACTTGATTGAAGAAACAACACATCCAAATCCTTTTGATTTCTTAAGGACTATCAGAATTTTGCACTGTCTTTAATGCATGCTCTTGAACCATTTTTATTCTCAAATAAGTTTCAAATTTATATCTTTTACTCCAGAAAACATGTGTTTTGCCAATTTTATAATGAACACTTTGAATCTTTTAATCTGATTTGATAGATTTTTAATAGTTCGTTTGGCGCAGTATGTCTTTTTTAAAATTTTGTGCTAGGAAAAGACACTTATATAAGGTGAATGCATGTAAAGGTTGGAATCGAAAAGCTTATGAATTATATGAAGTCAAATTGTGAAATATATTTTTTAATTATTATGTCTTCTCAACTGAAGAATTAAATAAACATACACAATTAAAAATTGATGAATACTGATGGATACCCTCTTTTAGATATCTAATGCTATATATATATATATATATATATATATATATATATATATATATATATATATATATATATATGTATGTATGTATATAATTTTTTGAAAAGACGATACAAAATTAAAAGATCCTTAATGAAAATAGGTATTTGAAGTTTAAGCAATATCACCTCTTGACACATGAAAAATTGCATTAATTATTTAAAATTGCTTAGCTTTTGTGACATACAGTTGACAAAATGTTTATTTGTATACTTTAATTTTGGAATTTTATATCAAAATAAAATAAGGTAACTAAGTTAAAATTGTAGAAATATATTCTATATATATATATATATATATAATCACATAAACTTTAGTTGATTAATGAATAAAACTTTATAAAAACTATACAAAAAGAGTAACTGTACACTTACTTAGAGACAAATTTTAAATATAGTTATAATTATTTTATAGAAATTTAACATGTATGCATTCCATTGGCTTTTAAAAATTGCTTCAAGACGTCTTGACATTGATTCTATTAACTTTTTGGTGGTTTCTTGATCTATTTCTTTCCAAGCTTCCATGACAGAGTGTGTGTGCTTCTTTCAAATTATTTTTACTTATAATATTTTCTTTCGAACTTGAGCATCCAATAGCAACCACAAATTTTCAATTGGATTTATATCCGGGATTGTGGTGGAATTCCAAGGCGTCTTGGCGCATTATAAAGCAACCATGTTTTGGTAACTATTTCAGTGTGTTTTGGATGGTTATCTTGTTGGAATAAGAAAATGTCTTCGATACCCAATTTTCTATCACTGTCTAATAAGTTATACCGCAGCTTTAGGTTACATCAATGTAACCTAAAGCTGTCATTTTTCAACCCCGCCATGAGCTACACAGCCCTAAACCATTACATTTCCACCACCATGCTTCAGGGTCTGAAGTACATTTTTACTATCAAAGGCTGTTTTATTTTTTCGCCATATTTTTTGGATACTAGGGGGTGAGGAAATTTAAAACTTACTCTCAACTGAAAAAAATAACCTTTTTACAGAAGTCCATTGGTTTGTCTTTGTATTTCATAGCAAATTCTAGACGCTTTTCTCTATTAACTTCAGAGATTATTGTTTTTTTTTCTCGGAGTTCTGCCCTTTAAACCAGCACTATGTAACACATTTCTTGTTGTTTGAGCGGTCACTCTAATGTTAGAAGATGCCAGAAAATCATCTGCAATTTTCTAAGCAGAAATTTGTGGTTTTCTAATTGCTGCTTTAACAATACTTATTTTATTCCTTGAATTTAATTTACTCGGGCATCTGACCTGCGTTCGTTTTCAACATCCAGTATTTTTATATTTTCTTACGGGGTAACCAATAGTTGTAAAGGGTAACTTAACTATCTTTTGAATTTCGCGATAAGATTTTCCACTTTTATTAAGGTTAACAATATGAATTCTCATGTCTAAAGAGACTTCTTTTGATTTCGTGGCCATTTATCGCTTTTTCTATACGAGTGACCTTCACTCTTAAAAAAGATAACGTTCAAGGTTTAATAAATACAAACCATCCGAAAAATTAACTATCACGTGAAAAATTACATGAAATGATAGTAATACTTACCGGAGATATAGGTGTACAAATATACATTTTGCAAGAAATTTTCCAAGTTTGTAAGATTTAGATTTTATATTTAATTATTTCAAACTATTTTTTTCATTTACTTAGAAATAAACAACCAACTCACGCTCACACAGCGTAAGAAATAAAATAGCTGCTTATACGTTTCTAAACTTAAAAAAAAAGGGGGCGAACAAATAATCATTTTGTCTACTGTAAATGAAGTTGAATACACGTTTTCTCCAAATATAAGTACAAGAAAACAAATATAATATGAGAATATTATAATCCAAGAACAAGTTGAACACTTGTTGATTCTCAGGAGATGTTTCACATTTATTCATAATATATTATCTTATATTAATTTATTTAGTCACTGCCAGATTTTTTGTGATGAGCAAAGCTGAACTTTGATGAGTCAGCGATTCATTGATAATAATGAGTGTATGACAAACTTAATGATTTAATGTAAGAGAAATAGAACTATGATAGGGAATGATTATGCAAGATATTAATATTTAATTAAAAGAGACATTAAAAACATCAAAATGCAAAAACAGAGGATAAGGTAAAATAATGGAACTCACAAAAAAGGCCATTGAAGATCTGTTTCAATAATCAAATTGAGAAATCAGAATTTCAGAGAAGTTAGAAAGTATACAATAAATTAAAAATCCGAAAATATAAAATTAAACTATTCATTTAAACTAAAATGTTTGATGACAATAGCCTAATTCATTTGTGATACAATAATAAAATCTTCTTCTTCAAATTGTATTCAATAGATAAAATTACAAATTTATTAGCGTTAAAAATAAAATTGAAAAATTAAAAAAAAAATTCTTCATTTTCAGTATTAAAAATATTAAGATTTTAGAGAAGAATATTAAAATTATAAAAAATAATTTAAGAGTAAGGTACTTTTTTAAAAAAAAAAGTGGCATTAGAAAAATGGGGGTTGGATGTAAAATATATAAATGTGTCAGAGGTTAATGAAGAATCTTAGATTTTTTTTTGTGGAAAAGAAATAAAATTAAAAGTTGGCCCAGTGAAACTTGGTTTTTTTCCCGCAAGAACTCATCTAATTCGTTATTTTTTCCAACCGTAATTGCAGTTAGGGGTTCACTAGCCCTATCTGTTGCACCCAAGATTTGAACTTAGTGTAAACTTTTTTCTTTCTATTTCAGATATATTTGATCCTTTTATTATTTATGTATTTATATACATTTATATTAATGTATTTATATACATTATATATGTGTAAAAATTAAAAAAGGAGGAGTATTTCTCACACATTTCAGTTAACCTTTATTTCTGAGTTAATTTCTATTAACAGAATTTAATACACAATCTATAAATATTTCGAAAAAAAAAAAGCGTCAAATTTTAGATTCGAACTTTTTATTTAACAAACAAAATTTTTCTTATAACGCTTTCATTTAGAACATAAATATTTCATTAATGTATAAAAACTTTCTCACATATTAAAATGTGGTATATTTATGTACGTCGTAAAAGATCTTTATTAATGCATTCTTTCTATATGAGGCATATTTTTTATTTTGAAATGTCTTCCTCTAATTCCCGATGTAAGAGAAATACCTTACAGAAAAAATAAAATTTATCACTTTAAATAACATTTTTTTCCGAAAAAATAGTCGCTAGTATTTGCTGTCAAAATTAATTGAAGAATTTCACATCCACAATTTATGTCTAGACTTGTTTTACCGTCGAGAGCTGAATTTTCCTCCAAAAGCGATCATAGTATTTTGCATTTATGATATCATTTAATGTATGCCATTCATACTAATATCATATATACACGTGCATACAAACTTATCAATTTATATCTCTAGAATACAATATTTCATTTAAAAATGCCGACAAAAAATTTATTTATAGTTATTTTGCTCAGTTAATATTAAAGAAAACATTATTTTCAATCTATTTAAAAACATTAGTATACTTAAATTATCTCTCAAATTTATTATTTCAAAATTTATTTCGTGAAATATTATATTCGACAATTTTCATGTTCAAATAATCCTTTAAGAGAAACTAAATCCCTTTAGTAAAGTACAACAAAAAAATTAATCGAATACAAAAAAGACAGGGAAAATTACTGAGATTTTTGTGTTCCTTGTCAGTAATAGAAATAACGAAAATATAATGTGAATAAACAAAACATATGAGTTATGTAGAGCAATAAAATTAAGTGGGATTTTCTCCTACAAGAGTGAAAAGGAATGGAAGGAGAATAAGAAAATAAGTTGGATTCCAAATAGATCTTATAGTGAATTAATTGTTAAAATCATTAAAAATAGTGAGTCACTCTTTAAATTATAAAAATGCAATAAGCTATCAGAACAACGAATATGAACATTTATTAAGCTAATATACCACAAGTTTTCAACTTAGTGTATTCATTTTAACATATGACGCTAAAAATATCATACGCTACTGCAAAAAAAAATTTCAACACTTATGAAAGTAACGTAACATAAGTTTTCAGATTAAACAGTATGTTTTATCTCATATGGGTAACAGAGAATATGACAAAAAGCTTCAATATTTATAAACTTACCATGTGTTTTCATGTTAGCTTACTATATTAAATATAATTAGCATAAAACTTAACTACACACATTAATGGTGAATTTCAAACATATGAACTAACATAATATAAATTTTCTGAATAACTTAGTACGTCTTTTCTAAAGATAAATATAATTTTAGCAAAAGAAACATGTCAAAAGTAATGTCGTTCTTTCAAGAAATGAATTTCGTAAAAGAAATTATCTTAAGACGTTAGAGAAATGAATGACCATCAATCTTCTCTTTCTAGATAACGAGAGAATAAAGTAACCCGTGCGAACGTTGTGAAATAACTTGTAAACACCAATATAAATATTCTAGTCTGTAAGAAACGTTTAAAGCAACACGAGAATCATTATTTGAATGATATATGCGAGAGTTAGCTTCATTCACCACAATTCACTTCGTTTATTTGTTAAACCTATTAAAAATCGTGTTTTAGGAGCTTTTTCATGTGAACAAACAAAACGCTCCACCACAGTTTGATACTTTTTAAAATATGGAAGAGTGAATATGATTGGGAAACATTTTAATCTCAAAAATCCTCTTTTAATAGCGTATTCATTAAATAGCAACGTTTTCATATTATGCTTGTTTTTTCTAGGCTAATTAGTTGCATGCAAAAATGGAGTAGAAATTTTAAGTCATAAATTAATAAAAAAGTAGCAAAATATGAAATATGTTTCGTAGATTAAGGAGAAAAAATTAATTGCATTTTCCCCAGAAAGCGATCTATTTAAATTTTATTCTTTAAGAAACAAAATTTTGGCAAAAAGGCCTCATAAACATAGTTTAATTGCTTTAAAATGGAGCACCTGAAAAAAAAAAAGCGCCAAGGGATAAAATATAGGAAGTAAAAACAAATGATCTCTTATTGGATTTAGGAGATGTTTCCGGAAAATATTCACTCGTGACATTCTGAGTGAATGAATAGATTTTCATTAAGGCGATTTTCTCACGTCCTTTAAAAATTTTCCATTAAATAATTATGATTTTTTTTCACAATTTAATAATAATAGTTTTTTTAAAAAAATATCATTCAAAGTCAAAGAATATGAAAGGTATATATTTGGCTTACCTTCGTTTTACTATTGATTTAGCTTTTCCAGAGTTGTGTAAAAAGTTTCTCGTTGGGGTTGTAACCAATAATCATTAATATTCTCAGGATTAAATTAATGAGACAGAGTGTTTTCCTTAAAACGATTACTGCAATTAATCATTATTTAATTATATATGCTATTAATTTATTTAAGTAAAATAGATATTAATTTATTGTCTAGACACTAAGCCAATTCCTTACATTTATAAGGAATAAATTACTAACCTACAGTATTTAAATTTGATGATATTAACTCGAGTTGTGATTTTTAATAGTTATAATTTTTTTAGTTGTGACATTTTAATTATACAAAAAGGTAGACAAATATTTTAAAATTCAGACTTGTTAAAGATTAGAAGACGTCAATGAAGAACTATTCCTTTTAAAATGTTTACCCGAAGTTCCTCTGAAAGAAAAAATGCACCTAATTGAAATAAGTTTCTTGAGAAACATTTTCAAAAATATTTTTTGAGAACTTGGTGTTCTGAAAAACATGGCCAAATGAAATTTTTTAGATTTTTATATGTTAAAAAAGATTAAAAAGAAATATCAATGATTTTTCATATTAAAATGAAATCGCCAAACCACTCATGTGTACTCTGATCATCGATAGTAAGTTAGGTAAAATAGAATTTTATTTTGTTTTGTAGAAATAATTAAAAGGTTTTTCACATTTGTATGATTTTGAGATCGAATAATTTTAAATAAAATTAAACTAGGTTTTTTCTTACTTAAAATGAAAATCATTTCCATAAAGTTAATGGGAAAGATAATTTATGAAAATGTTTTGTGAATACATTATTTTGATTCACTATAAAAATTAGTTAGTTTAATATAGACTACAGTTTTAATAACTTTCATTGGTAAACAAAGAATCATAAGTGAAAACATTTTCATTATGTTCAAAATCAAAAATCGTTGAACGTTTTGAAAATTATTGTTGAACAATTAGTGGATACTCCATATAGCGGTCTCTTCTTAAATCTTCTCAAAATTTTTATGTGTACTTTTATTTTAACATAATATAAATTTTGGTAATGAAACTTCTGTTTTTTAAAAAATAATACCACATACAATCCATATTTCTAGTATAATCAAAAGTGAAAAATATCATATATACAATTAAATAATATATTAAAGGGAATGTAGTAAAAAATGCATTAAACTGTATTTTGAATAGAAATGAACAAGCAGACGGTAGAAAAATTACAAAAGAAAAAAGCTCTTTGAAGGTCATTTGTTTAGTTATTTCATTACACAATAGCGTTGACGGAAACCACGAAAACCTTTGTGACAGAAATGAAGACAATACTCAGCAGAAAAATGACTTTTAAAACAATTTCGAATTTCATCTGTTATTGGTGAAGAAAAGGCTGAAATATACACCGTAGACCAAATAACGCATTCATGTTGAAGAGAAGAAACCATTTGTTTGGAGAGTTGAACAACCGCACTGTTTGTGCGTCCATCACAAATGCGGGAATTGAAATTTATGCGCATACATTCGGCTTAATCTAGTGAGTTGTCTTCTTTCGAGGAACATAGAGAAGTGCGGACGTTTGAAAAGCGTACAATGTAAAGGGAGTTTATGTGAGTACAATATAAACTGGATATGTTTACCAGGGAAGAAGAAAGCAGGTTGTTATATAAACATAGGGTGTTATTGCTCAAGTGGGAGTAGGTGGGATTTCTGGCGAAGAGAAAATACAACTCCAGAAGGGGAGTTTGAAATTTGAATTGAATTTGTTCTTGAAGAACAACCCCCCTTTTTATGCATCCAAGTGAACGTTAAATGGAGAAAAATAACAAAATCTAGAATGTTTTATTTGCCTGAGAAAGTATTCTTATCTGAAAGTTAACATGATACTTATTTCAGAGCAATTTTTGTATATTTCAAATAACAATAGTAATTTTAATTTAAATTTGGGAACACGAGGCTAAAAAGGTTTTTTCGGGTCAAATATTTTAAAAAATACCTTCAGACCACGAGTTATTTTGAGAAAACGAATTTAAATATCAAATTTCGTACTTGTTTTATTTTTGAAATAGAATTTTTTTTTCTCACTAGTATGAGTCATAAATATTTTCATTATAATGAACACATGATTTTTTTAAAGGAATCGCCGTATCAAATGCTGAAAAATAGGAATTACTAAAATCACAAAAATTCTGATATTACACTGAAATTATACATAAATATTACACATTTTCACCGACCGATGACGGATACGATAGCGTCCTAAACTTCGAAGTAATCGGTTCCATGTTTGAATCCTGGTTCGGACATGGATGTTTCTTTGTGATTGTCTTTTTTATCCCTTCACTTTCGGGGTGAAGATGGCATACCCACTGGGTTCCCCAGTATATGGGATGCCATTACTTCGCCCAAATATAGAACAAAATAGGGCAAAGGCCAAACGGCAGCCGGCAATTAGAATTATAATATTATTATATTATAATTCTAATTATATATTAACATTACGCATTTTCTAATTAAAAAAAACTCTAATTGCAAAGTAAAATTTTTTCACTTAATTTAGTTCCCTTAGTTTTATTTAAATAATTATTCATATTAAATAGGAATTAGGTATATTTATAAATATATAGCTTTTTTTTTTTTTTTGAAATAAAGAGAAATGCGGATTAATTTTACCAGATTACTAATAAAATTTAGGGAATAATATACTTAAGAGAATAGGGACTGTAAACTAAATTTATTATGAAGATATAAAAATAAGTTTCTGATAATGGGTGAAAGCATCGCATATCTATCATTATTTCTTAAAATTGTTATTGTATAAGATATACTCATCAGCAAAATACATCAATAGAATGATTAACCACAGCCATCTATGTGATCAGTATTCACGTTCATGCCTAACAGTGCATTGTAGAAATCACAGATGATCTCTACAATTAGGAGTGTCTATAGGGGTTTCATGCAATCTCAGGCTCTGAACCATAAATTACTCTCACTGAGGCCAAATTATCTAAATTACCGAGTTTCTCTTCTGAGAACAAGTCTCCTACTGTTAAGGTCAAACCGTAATTGAACATTTATGTTCACAAGCTTTGCAATAAACTCCCTGCTCTCTCTCTCTAGAAGCAGCCACTACTTTAATAGCTTGTTTTTCGCTTATAAAACGAGTAACTGATACAAACGGAATTAATGTCCAAGGAAAATTATACTGAGTACGTATAAAATTTTTTAGTACTGAATAATAATTTAAATTAAATATAATATATCCAAAGAGAAAATTATACATTGTGAATGCGTATAAAAAGATTTTTTAATATTAAATTTGTAAAACTAATTACGGAAGATCTTTATTGAATATTTTTTATCAATTCATATATATATATATATATATATATATATATATATATATATATATATATATATATATATATATATATATATATATAAAATATGTAATACATATAATATATATATATATATAATTCCAACACCAAAAAGGAGTTGTGCTAGCGAAACGAAATTTGGCAGGCGTGTTTATACATCTGAAAGATGACGTCGATTCAAATTTTGCGCTCGGCGCATCAGTGTGACGCTAATAGTGACACACGGAAGATAAAAATCGGGTTAGCTTTAAATACGAGCTGTAACATTCCTGAGCGTTGTTTAGCGTCGAGATTTGATGTAGTGAGTTGATGCTACTCCACAATGTCTTTAAGAAGACGACGAAGCCATTATTAACAGCTCACTGAGTTAGATCGAGGTCGTATAATAGGCCAAGGAGAAGAGGTTTTTTCTTTCCACGAGATTGCAGAAAGGCTTGGCAGGAATGCAACCACTGTGCATGAATGTTGACAACAGTGGTCAAGGGAAGGTACTGGCTCAAGGAGACCGGGTTCCGGGCGGCCACGTGGCACTACTGTGAAGGAAGACCGCCGGGTTCGGCGTATGGCCGTAGCGAGTCGTACTGCGTCTGCAGCAGAAATTTGAGCAGCAGTTGGCACCACAGTGACACAACGAACTGTTACCAGTCGGTTACTTCAAGGTCAGTTCCCAGCCAGACATCCTGTAGCGTGCATTCCACTAACGCCAAACAACTGCCGTTTGCGACGTCAGCGTTGTCAGGCTAGAGCTCATTGGAGGACGGAGTGGAGATCTGTTGTGTTTTCTGATGAAAGCCGGTTCTGCCTTGGTGCCAGTAATGGCCGTGTGTTGGTTAGGAGGAGGCCCAGTGAACGGCTGCAGCCATCCTGTCTGCGGCCAACACACACTGGAACTACACCTGGAGTTATGGTCTGGGGAGCAATCTCTTATGGCAGTAGAAGCACTCTCGTGGTTATCTCACGCACCCTGACAGCAAATGTGTATGTCAGTCTGGTGATTCAACCTGTTGTTCTGCCTTTCATGAGTAGCATTCCAGGAGGTATTTCCCAACAGGATAACGCTCGACTTCATACTTGTTGTAACCCAACGTGCTCTATAGGGTGTCTACATGTTGCCTTGGACTGCCAGATCACCAGATCTATCTCCAATTGAGCACGTATGGGACATCATTGGACGACAACTCCAGTGTCATCCACAACAAGCATTAACCGTCCCTGTATTGATTGACCAAGTGCAACAGGCATGGAACTCCATGCCACATCCAGCCCCTGTATGATTCAATGCATGCACGTTTGTAAGCTTGCATTCAAAATTCTGGCGTTTACACCGGTTATTAAATGTATTTCACTTATGCAATGGCTCTTCTCGGGCTTAACTTAATCTGTGATCTTAAAATTGTAATCAATTACGTACGTTACCTATACAAATGTATTGCTGAAATTTCATTACTCTACAATAATTATTTCTTGGTGTTGGGATTTTTTCCCATCAGTGTATATATATATATATATATATATATATATATATATATATATATATATATATATATATATATATATATATATATATATATATATATACACACATATTATGATTATAAAATTGCTTTCTGAAAAACAACATTAAAATATTATTGAAATACTACATTTTTAAATTTATTATCAAGAATTTATGAATATATTTACAAAATTCCAACTTAATTCTTACAAAGATAAATTATAAGAGATATAACACTGGTAAAAGACACTGGACAGATTTTGAGAGTTGATTGTTGACGTTTTTAATTAAGACTTAAAAGAGTGTAATATGATTTTATATTTATGAAATAGGATTATTTTTTACTCTTGTTATAAATAATGTAGTTAAATGAGTATAAGCTTTTGTCGAGCAAAAATATTTGAAAAATATTTTCATATTAAGTCGTGCACTTTTCATTTCCAAAACGAATAACTTAATAAGATTATTTTGGTAGACGTTAATAGGGTGTTACAAGTAGAGATATTGCAATTGAAAAAGGAAAACCTTTATTCATAGCACAATGATTAGAAAATATGCTGCTTGCAATGCAAATACCTGGATTCAAAAGAGTCGGATTTGAAAAATTAATGTTTTAAAAAGTGATTTTGGAAGTCAGAAAGAGACACAGAATTTAGAGAAATGCTAGAAAGACACAAAAACTATGAGAGAGGATTAGTAATTGAATTCTTAGGCACACACCATGAGGCAATTTTCAGACGGATCTGGAGAAATACTCTAATGGACATACTGTATTGGTTTTGGAACTCGAACCTTGATCGACTGCAATTTGACGTCTAGAGCTGAATGATAAAGGAAACTTTTCACCTTAATATAATTATTTTAATCTAAATACTTAAGGGAATAAAAAATTATAAGTATCAATAAAAAGCAACATAATAGAAATAAGGTTTTTTTTAATTCAATTCTTTTGAAATTATAAACAAAATGAAATTAAGATTTAAACTGAGGTTTTTGGCCAATGATTTAAGTTCTTTGTTTTCATTATATTTTTTTGAGTTTTATTTGAAGATATTTTATGCTTTTTTTATCATGAACTTATTTAAGTTTGAATATTTTTCTCCTGTTATTTGAATTAAACGTGTTTAGTCTAAAATCTCTCCGCAAATGAGTAGTAACTTTTTCATGCAATTTTTCCCTCTCAAAAGCACTCTAAACATTTTTTAAACTTGAAATAATTATGTAAGTTTAGCAAAACAACATGATTATAATAATGGAATAGAAATCCAAGTAATTACAATTTTCTAAAATGCTTTAACGGTTGCTATGCTTAACTTACAAGGAATGTTATACTTGTAAATATACTTAAATTAGAAATTTAGAAAGAAAATTTAATTGGTTATATAAGAATATGCAAAATATTTTATTTATGTAGCTCACGAATTTTTTCCTTGAATATACAGATGTATTTTTTAAATTTCTTAAACTAGTTTTCAAGGAATTTTGAGTAATCTCTTAGCATCATTTCTAAAACACACTTACATTACTCACATACATTTAAAATACTCTACTTAAAAACTATATACTTCAGTAATAAACCAGATTATCACAGACAAAGCTACATACAGCACAACTGCTGGTTATTATTTCAATTACTAAGACGCGAATTTAAATCCATATTTGAGCTCAATTAAATAATTGAAGGAGAAAATCAATAAACAAAAAGTAGAACATTTATTTTATAATATTTTTTTTCTTAGATTTGTTAAGGAAAATTGATGTTTATCAATTTTGACTGAAGAATAATATGATCCTCAAGAAGCATAGTAGATAACACTTAATGCAAAATTTTGAGTTTCATCAAAATCATATATTAATTACTTATATTTGATAATACATACAAATAAATATGTAAGCACATACAAATAAATATGTAAGCACATACAAATAAATATGTAAGCACATACAAATAAATATGTAAGCACATACAAATAAATATGTAAGCACATACAAATAAATATGTAAGCATATTAAATCAAACGCATCCACACTCTAAGAATCGATAGTAACCTGGCCCATTGCCATGGATTATTTTATTTGTTAACAAACCAATATCGAAATTGTGTTTCGACAACTTACACAATTAGCCGAAGATTCAAATGTTTTGACTGTTTGCTTCGAAATCAGACAAATGCAATTTATATTTGAGAGTTGTAATACTTCGAAAACATGACACGAAAAAGCAAAAGTTTAACAGACTGATGAATCAACACTATTCTGGTGTCCAAACATGGCTTAGAGAATGTACGCCGTTAGCAACAGAAAAGAATTTATTTTGTCTGGAGAAGATTTCAATCGATATTTTAATTTAAATCGTATTGAGAAAGGATTCCATCAGAAGTTTTAGTGTATGAATTCAGAAACATGTAGGCGATTCAGCAGTAACTAAAAATGAAAAAAAAAAAAAAAATTGACTGACACATGTCACGTAACTATCTTGAAGTCTTTACAGCTGTAAATTGAGAGGATCCAAGTAAGATACCTACATAGATTCACAAATTACTGGCATTTAAAACAACATAATGTGTTTAACCTTATAGATATTATATTATATAAAGAAATACAAAAGGGAAAATTACTACAAGTCGGTTGGTTTTAAATTATCAAATAATCAATTATATTACTGATAAGAAAATACTTTTTCAAGAAATAATTACTTTTTCAAAAATGCTCAGAAAATATATCAATGAGTTTTGAGAATGAAATTTAGCTTTGTGGTAAAAAAAAACAAATTTGCAATTTAAGGAAATATTAAGTTTATGCATTCTTAATAATATGCACTAATAATGAGACAACAATATTCTCGGAATGCATAATCTTTTACATAGAATACATATTTTTATGTTTACGCATGTTATTACACTTTTAAAACCAATATTAACTGATTAACCCTCTACAGTTTGATGAAGTTCAAAATAAATTTATTAAGAATAAAGAGCACAAATTTACATCTTCATTTACTCATTAAACAATTTTAAATACATATTTAATGTTTTTCAATAAATTTAACTTAATTATTTAAGTGATGTATAATATATCAGTAAACAATTGTTGATAACAATGAAGATTTAGGTTTAATATATATATATATAAATAGACTTATTCATTTACTAAAATATTATTAAATGGAAAATTTTTGTTTTTTCCAAAAATGCAGAGTTGATCATGAGAATAGGAGCAGAGGTCTAAAAAGCATCATTTTCCATTGAAGGAAGATTTTATAAGACGAAATAAAGTTACATCTCTTAAAATAATGAAAAACAGTAGTATAAAAGAAACAATGGAATTTTTAAAGTTATTTTTATGTATTCTTTAAGTGAACATGTAAAATTTTGAATATGTTAATTTAGTAATAAGTGTTGTTACAAATAATTTTCATAAAAATATTAGATTATGCATAGATTCCAAAAAATAAAATATTTTTAGAATGTGTGTTTTTACAATTGTTATTACTTAATTGTAACCTAATTTTTATTTTTCAATTAGCTTAGAATAATTATCATTCAAGATGTTTATAAGTAAAGGGACTTAATAGAATTATAATTAATACATTAATAGAATTTTAATTAAAAATTTTCTTTTTGTGTCAAAATTAATAAGTTTGAAAATTCGATGGCTATTGTTTCGAAGGGGAAATTCGCTTTCAAATTTCCAAATGTTATTTATACAGGGATTAAATTTCCCTTATGTCATCTATAGAGGGAAAACAGACCATTCGTATGTGGGTTGCTCACTGACAGAATTAATCCAACATTACTCTATAGAGGAGCGATGTCGTCTTTGGATAGAAATTATCCAGATAACAAAATCGGTGCTCCAATTTCTCCTGCTACTGTGAATTCGCATGGTTGCCAACGTACACGCTCTCTGAATATGTTCGATAAGCAGCCTGGCAATAGCCCTTTTCCTGCCTGGTCTAGGTAATCATTTAAGGGTGGATGTAAAATATCAAGAGGCCTCATTCATTAGGCTTTAATTATATCAGTAGGACAACCGATCGAATGCCAATTTAGGCTTCTGTAAACGCAACATGATTTAAGAAGCAGTAAAAATTCCATGCCTCATACTTTAATCAGACGATCAATGATTTCGGAGTCAAAATCAGGACTGTGAGTACCGATATCGCATTGAAACTGGGAAACAATTGGATATTTTCTTGACACAATATAAAGAAATGATTTTTCGGTTTTATTATTCCATTAATACGTAGGTATGACATATTTTTTAAAAAAATTCTCTCTCTCTCTCTATTGCTTTATTTAAATTACCAATTATAATGTTAATTATAATTGCGTTAATAATTTGAAGTAAAGGCTAATTTTATATAAAATTTAATATATAAGCATTCTATGATTAAAGAGGCTTCTAATAATGTTATATTAAGTTACTTCTCTCTCTTAGCAGCATTAAACGTATTTATAGCACGTAACAGCATATTGAAAATGAATAATATTATCTATTTTTCTTTTCTTAATTAAAAAAATTAAGGAAATTATTTATTGAATTAATAAAATTTTATAGAATAATTGTGCATATCATTCTTATCAGCTTATTCACAGAGATTTTTTAAAGATTAACTAAATAATTTATTTAAGGACTTTCCTCAACAGAGCTCACTTTTTAAAATAATTTTAAGCAGCTCATTTCACGAGCTCGTAGCTAAAGACCTGGATTGGTAGTTACATTTTGCGGTCTTAAGGGCGAATTCAATGTATTTAATGCTTAAAATTAGCAATAGTTTTTAAGCTTGTAATGGTTCGGAATCAATTTCAAGCTAATGTAGATTCCGAGTCACAACAGAAAGCTTTACACACCCGAGGAGGGAGTCGAACTCAAGAACAGTGTACAAAAGAACAGATTGCTAAACATTCTGCAAACAGTTTAGCAAGACATGAAATGAGTTGAGTATCTAAATAAAATCAGAAAAAATTGTAATTCGTAGCACTGAAATTAAATTACACAATATGCATACTTATAAATATTATAAATTCCTAATCAATGAACATTCAAATTAGAAAAAAAATCTTGTCAGAATTTTCCACTTTCTCATTTAAAAAAATGTTTTTTATTCACTTTCAGAATCTAGCAGAATTCACGTGAAACATAAATTAAGAAAAAATGCAAGGGAAACAAAACGAAGGTAAAAATATATATATATATATATATATAAGTGTTTTCTCAATAAAAATTATAAGTTTATTCTTCTGTTTTTTATAACTTCATCAACCTTAAAAAGAAAATAAAAGCAAATAAGTACAAAACTAGAGAAGGAAGTGCTTTTTTATACTTTCTAACCTTGTTTTTTTTTCAAAGATAGTTTTATGACTAAAGCGACACCAACAAAAACGAGAATAAAAAGTTTAGCGATATGGATTTTTTTCGGAATGATAGTGAAGAAAAAGTTAGGCTCGTTGACAAACATTGTGATGACAAAAAGAAAGAAAAATAAAGACATGGAAATTCTGATGGATTTAGGAAACAGAAGATATGTTGCCATGTTTATGAGCTTCGATTTTTATTTTAGATATTGTTGCTCCAAACTTCTCTTGGAATAAGAAAGAAAGGATTTATTTGCAGGATTTTTTCAAATATTGAAACTTGTAAAACTTGCATTTTTCTCCTAAGAATTTCAGATGTAAAAATAATATTCGAAAATCATTTATCTCTCATTTTTATTACAAAAACAATCACCTCAAGAAGTCAGCTTAGAGTTTAAAAAAATATTTCTGTTTTGGCAATGGTCGTGAAAAGCTGATTGCATTTTGAAGTTTTTTTTTTTATCAAATTTTATTAACTTTACTTTTTTAAGCTTTAACGAGAAGTCATTTGCACATTATGATATTCCACAGTACATTATAAGTACAACTTCAATACTTGTACATTGCGCAACGCAATGTTTGGAGGAATAGTTATAATATTTTATGAGACAGACGAAGAAAACTCCTATTGAATTTTAAAATGGGTTTGTGAGCATAGATGACAAAAAATGTTTTCAGAATCATAGAAAACTTGAAAATATCTTTTCTATCATTTTTATCATAGAAAAGTTATTTTCAAGTTTTCTAAAATTATTTATATACCACAGAAGATACAAAGTGTTCCTTTAAATGCAGATCTCAAATACACTCGTCTTCAGTTAAAATAAGGGACAAAGTGACTGATTCTGATAGGGCGCCACCTTCAGAGGGAGATAAAATACCCTCCAGAGAAGACAGAAAACGTCTGGAAGAATTCTCCTTGCTGTGAACACTCCGAAGATCATTTACTTCGAGACCAATCCATCCCAAGAGTCATCTTATGCTATTGTGAAGCGTATAAAAAGAGCTGTAAAAGGCTAGTTTGTAGCAAATACAGTTAACTGCGACTTCAATTACACTTCTTTAGCAAGAACTACTTTTTTGAAATCGACGACTTTTATTGTAAAAAAGCACAGTATTCACATAGAATACTTCGACGAGAGAGAAACTGTATAAATTCGTGTATTTTGCTAATAAATTTCGCATGTTATTGAGAGAATTTGTATTTTCATCTTGTCTTGAGAGAATTATGTGATTAAAAGAAAAGAAATTGTAAAGAAAAAATAAAAAGTGAAAAACTAAATGCTTTGAAGTCGTATTGACTACAGTGCTTAAATCAAATTAATATTAAACTGAGAAGTTAATTTTCTGAACGGAGAAAAATATAGAATTGTTGGGAATAACATAAGCGGGGAAAGAAAAAACGGTTATATTTTTCATCATTAAACATAGGGAAAAAGTAATGTGATGAAATCATTGCTGCACTCTATCTATTCAACAGTAGATTTTAAGACATCGTTTGTATAGGTTTTATGAATACAGTATTGGTGTTTGTAAGGGCTCAAAGACATAGAATAAATGTGAAATGTAACTAGTACTAATCAGGATTACAATAAAAAACAGTATTATATCATTTTATATTCACTATTAAGATTAGAAATACATAAATTTATTTCATTTATATTGTTAGCAATTTTATTCATCATAGGCAAATTCGAAAATATGTTTAAAAAAAAAAAAAATATCACTGTAGCTATGCATATTGAAATGATCAAATTACTTGATTCTACCATATTTTTCTGTCTGAATCTTTGATTTAATTTTAATTTTATGCTTATTGATATTCCATTTTGAGGGCTTTAAGTGCAAATCAGTAACAAAGTTAACATTTATTTTAAAATAAGAAAAATTTTTAGCTAAGGAAAAAAAAAAAAAAAAAAAAAAAAAAAAACAAGTAAATAATGTATGAATTAGCAACTGATGAATTAGTCGATCTACGATTATACTCCACGCACACGAGGGCTTATTCGACTGTGACCTCCTATTCAAAGTAAATTCTGAGTACGTGAATTCGACTCCCACCTCACACTACAAACAACTAAGTGAGAGTCGAATCCATGAACTGTCGAATGTTAACCATTCGGCTAGCAGTCCTGAGTTTAGCGAACATAAATGAATTCGGCACTTAGAGCTTGAATATTTTCGCTAAATCACCCGTAAAATGATTTCCAACTACCTAATGTGAAAATCGATAGCTCCTAACTATGCGAGTGAATCAGTTTCAAACTGAAATAAGCTTCAGAAAGTTCGAGTATCTATAACAACAGAGAAAAGTATGTTTCAGTAAAAATCTTTTATCACCTTGTCATAAAGAAGTGCAGGAATAAAATTACGATTTAGAAAATGGTGTCTTTTGAAGAAGCCACTTACTCGTAAATTCGAGAAGAAAAAAATGTGGGAACCACGGAGGTGCCCACTTATGTTCGCGTCCCAAGGAACAAAAAGCACTTGGTGGGGACTGACTAACGGAAAAGTGGCCCAGTATTGTCAGGTTTATGAGGCGGGAGAAAGAAATGACAACTCTCTCGAAAACGGCAAGGCCATTAAGTTGTCAGTAGAGTAGTCAGGATTCGGATTCGCCAGCAGAGAGAAAAAAAATGGTGCGGCGTGCTTGGTTATTTATGACCTCCTAGTTGGTTTCAGAATTTCAGTGAGGTGGTGAGTTTGCTAATCGTGAACTTTAAGCTGGTTGATTTAGTAGTTAAAGATAGTGAGACTCAAATTTTCCTACTAATAGAAACGGATGACATAAATCCCTGAAATGCTAAAAGAAAACCAAAATAAAAAAGGTAACAGAAGATTTGTCTTTTATTTTTTGAAATGTATAATTACGTTATAGTAAAATACCACGCGAATTTAGATTTCAAAACGGAAACTGATATATAATCGTCTAAAACTCAAGTACGCAGAAGGCTTATTTCGCGTTTTGTAAATAGATAATTTTGGGAATCTGTGATTTAGGGTGATAAATATGCTATTTAGTTTATTAATTTCATAAATTAGAAAATAATATTGTTTATTAATATAAAGTTTAATAGATGGATTTTACAAAATACGCGAATGTTTCACTGATTGAAAGCGTTTTCCAACTTAACAGTAATTAACGTTTTTTTTTTTTTTTTTTTTTTTTTTTTTTGCAGTAATAATCTGGTTTTTGTACAATATTTCGTGTTATGGCCAGCGGTTGTTTTCCCTTGTTGGTTTGTTTGCTGTTTTACAGTCTTTTTGCACACGAGGACTCTTTAACTGGGAATAAGAATTAGAGTGGATCTACACCTCAACTAGATCTAGAATTAAAGAGGAATTCAAATCAAAAATTATAAACATCCATGTTCGAGGGTAGAATCGAACTTGCAAATTGCTAAACTAAAGGCCAAGGCATTAACTATTCAGTGAGGACTTTTGCTATTTGGGAGTCGGAGAGGCCTTTAAAGTTGACTTCACTTACATGGAAATAAATGAGAAAAATGGGCTTTTAAAATGCCATTTATAAGAAAATTTTAATATGATTTAAAAGCGCCTTCTGTAAACAAACAACTGTTTACCACGACTGGATAAAGATGCCTATATTTAGAGAGCCCTCATATTATACTTCTAACAATAAAAAAATGTGATAACTGTTTGCAGAATAAATATTCCATTTAATATCGATGCAAAGTTTAAAAAATAATATACACATCTTTTACATTATTGTTTTTAAAGTAATTTAGGTCCATAATACTCTAATTATTTCTTTTAATTTCCTTTCCTGATTGGTTATACTGGGATATGTTTCCGACCATCTATTTCTGATGACTGCAGTTACTAAAGACAGCCTCACAATTTAAAACAATGGTCAAGTGACGAGGTTGAGAGAGCACTCTTCTCTTCATGCCACATCACCCTATAGAGGAACTTTTAATGCCTCCCAGCTTCAGGGTCTTCTCTGGATTAAATAGCCAAAAAGGTACTTCTTGTCACGAGTCTTTACAAATCCCTATGTTTATATATACATCTTTATTATTTTTCCTATTAAAATTATGCACTATTTATAAAAAATATTCACAATTTTTTAAATATATCTTTTGAGATATAAATCTTAGAGCATGTCAATTTTCCCGATACTTTTCACGGAGAGAATATTTTATAAAACAATTGTTAAAAAAGAAATGATTGATGTAAGGAATTTCTTCTTTACAAATATATTTTTCTATCTTCTTATGTTATATTATATAATAAGCATTTGTATGTAATAGAAGTAGTATAAATGTTTGAAAAAATAGAACGTTATATTGACTCTCAGAAATAATTTAATCCATTTAAAAACTATTCATATAAGGATTTATTTTTACATTAATACACATTCAAAAATTAATTTTTGTTTCCAGGTAAGATAACTTGGATTCGCTAATCACTAAAGTACAAGTTCTTAACTATTGTTCATGATTTATAAGTTATTATATTTTACTATATTTGGAGTCTACGGATTTCAGCATTTGTAATTGTTCTTGCCCATTAGTGTGAGCAATCAAGGAAGAGAGAGTTGACTCAAAAAAGTAAATAAAGCCAAAAATTACTGATTACACTTTGTTAATACGAACTGCGCATAAAAAAACAAATGCAATTTCAAATAAGGAATGTGCAGTTACTGATATTTGTATATACATACATATTAAAACACTTACCAATGTGAAATTATGTCTATTGGCGATTATTTTCCAAAATAAGATTTATGGAACTTTATTTTGTGTGTGGTTATTTTAATTATTTTTATTATCTATAACACACGTCATTTATATAGGATAAGTTTTAATTCTGCTTCTGAACAGGCGATTCTCTTACTTATTACCGTTGCTTGTATAAAATATGTAGTGTATGTACAGTGAGGAAACATAAAACTGTTATGCATGTATTCTTTTATAACGAAATGTTTAACACAACAAAATTAATTTCATCATAACGAAATTAATTATATAAATAAATCACATGACATAAGTGAACATGAATAATTAACATTTGTTACGTTAACATAACATGACAGAATAGCAATAATCATCAAATATTACACGTGTTTTAATAAAGGAATAAAATAAAAATTAGTTATATTATTTTTCGGTGTTAATGGATTAAAATCTATAATATCTAAATAAGTTAAGCATTTATCTTTTTAAAATATATTATCTGTACAAAAATGTTCGAAAAGTTTTCTTGATTTCATGAGCACATTAGTTTCCTAAACTTCTTTTTTAAGAAACAATTTCGAAATTATTCACAGACTTCTAAAATGACTGCCTTCTCTTGTCAACTACTTGTTCGACAAAATATGTTAACAAACCACATAATTTGGAAATCCATTAAATTTAGAAACGACGGTCATTTACTATATTGACTGAATTTCAAATATGAATATAAACTAGAATTCAACATTGGTCCACTTGTAAAACGAGTAAAATTTACTTTGAAAGTTGCGAACAAGGCAAGCACGAGGCAATTAGTAGGCAATTATTAGCAACGTCATAAACATCATTAGCGGCAAACCTTTCTGTTAAGAAATGGATAACCATAAATTGAAATTCCTAAAGTGCTGATATTGAAATTCCTAAAGTGCTGATATATAATATATAATATATATATATATATATATATATATATATATATATATATATATATATATATATATATATATATATATATATATATATACAGGAAAAGTTAACGATAATTTCATTCACTTAGATTCCTGTTTATAACAAAATTAGGATTAAGTAATAAATTTTGTGACCTGACAGAGTAAACAAAACTGTTTAATGTACTAAAATTGAACAAGGCTACAGACCTGCTTCCAAAAGTTGGATATTTTTAAATAGATTAAATTACTCTTCAGTTTTAAATATTTAAATCAATAAAAACATATTAAAAATAAAATTTTGATGGTTGCTCTTTTAATTCTTGGTCTCTATATAAATGAGATTCTTTCTATATTTATAAGTATAGTCCTTCCTGATATGCATTTCATTAAGAATAAATTATTACGAAAGTAAATGAATAATTTATACTTATTATGTAATACCCAGTTTTTTTTACGTGACAATGATTCTGAAAAATATTCTTCAGCAAAGTAAGTAAAAAAAAATTTTTACCAGAGCTGCAAAATCTGTTTAAAAGCTGTATTTTTACTCCACTATTCTCTTGTTTCTCACTATCCCGTAAAAGTAGAGCAATAGGTTCCAAGAATACTTTAGAATCTTTTCTAAGTATGATAGTGACATAAAACGCATACGTGAACTTCCGACGAAGAGCTACGTGAATTCGCAAATATCATGCATTTTTAAGAGAATATTGCTTTTTTGAAAATCGGAACCGAGCTTCTGTCTTTCAAAGATAGATGGCGCTGTAAACCTTGTGAGTCGATACTAATCAGTATAAAAAATCCTGTGACACCAATCTTTTAAATATTGAAAGAGATCCAAAATTTTAAAATGTGAATTTTAAGATTTTTCAATTGAAATCTTTCGAATACTATTTAGAATAGGTGTTTATGCTCCGAATTCAAATTTTAACAAAGAAAATGTTTAAATTAATCTAAAGATTAATGTTTATAATTAATTTGAAGTTCACGGTAAATGTAATACTAGCACATTTATTTAATGTGCAATATAGAATATTATACGTTATTTATTTAATATAATTCTAATCATTTCTTATTATATGTATGTAAGTACCACATAAATTTGCAGACTTTTGACGTAATCAATGAGTTTAATTTTTTCAAAAGTTCTTGAACTTTTTTCAGTTAGAGCTAGTCGAATTCTATCTCTTATTTCTTATCTATCTCAATTTTCTAATTAATAACATACAGAAAACGAAATACTTTTCACCGCATCTATAACTATAATCGAAAAAACAATATGCATCCAATTTTACGTCATGTTTTTAAATTTCGGATGCTCTGTCCACATTAGAAGCTGGTTTTTATGAACTCGTATAGGGACGAGTAAGATAGTTTTTAAAATCGAAAATTCGTAATATAGAGAGAAAAATAAAGGTTTGAATTTAAAATTTATTTTTATTCTGGTTTTCTAAATTCCTAATATTTGGAAAAAATAATTTGATACGCACAGTATTCGAAATATGAAAAATAAAATTCATACTTCAAAAGCAATTCCAATTTTTATTTTATTGATGAAAATCAGGCATAGTAATTTACTTTTTTTGTTTAAAAACTACATTTTTCAGAAATTTTCTCTTTTCAGCGCAGGAAAGTATTTTACTTAGTTTTTTTGCAAAAAGTATCACAATCTTGATCACCATACATCTGCTTGTTTCGTAAGCCGCAGAACAATGCTATTTTCTTCTTCCATTTTTGCTTTTCATCTTATCACATTCCTTGTTATTTGTTTGCCTTTTTCATTCTCATTCTATTTGTTCCCAATCTTTTAATTATCCGATACTTCTAACATACAAATTACATCTAAACCCATTTTCCAAAAGGCCTGAAATGAAATTCCGGGCAGCAGTAGCGAGACAGCTTTGTTGTTGCAGCAGCATGTTCGTTGTATGTAGCCTTGTATTGTCCTCTACCAGTCAGATAGAACAAGCTGGGTGGAATCTTCGTGGTTATGAAGCAGGGACCAACCAGAAAACCTCCAAGTTTGGCCTCTGTAACCCCCATTTCACTAGGAGGACATTGCGACTACGCCCAATTTTAACTACCTTTAGTAAACACTGCTCCAACTACCTTTAGTAAACACAATAGATCTTTGAAAACGTGGAAGTTTTTTAAATCACGAAAGATCTACAAAACCACGAAGTCTCCACGCGGCTGTGTGTGAGATTCAAACTCATCACCACCTTCCCAAAATGAGAAGAAAGCCTTAACCAACCAGAGCTCTTTGGCTCTGGATGCAGCTTAGTCGAATTAAATGGATCATCATTTTATTGAAGTTTTTAGGTAAATGTTCTTGGTTTTTTTCTGTTACGGCAATTCTTTTAATAAAGCCTGCAAGTGCACAAAATTTTCTCAACATTATTTCAAACTTAGACGGACAAGTACATTGTGCCTTAGAATGATACTTTCGTAAGGCAATTTCCAGCTATGATCACTCCTTGCAAAAAGACCTACGATATTTGAACTTAGTTATCTATATTCTGATGCACACACATGGGCTGTAATTAGATTAGATATAAATTCCACACGACTTGCTTAAAAAATCCGAGATTACAACATCAACAGGGACAATTTACATCTCCAATAAAAACGTTGATTCGAGTTTTCAAACAATAAAAAATTAAAAAAGTTTAAAAAAAAAAAAGGAGCGCACAAACAAAAGATACCTGAAAATGTGTCAGCAAGAAAAAGAAAATTTTCAAGCTTTTAGGCATTAAAATTAGCAGTGTTTATGAGGATCGAGTTAGGGACCAGATAAAAAAACTCGTAAAATCATGAGTGTTTTTAAATTAAAGGTTCGTAAAAACAAGCGTCTACTGTGGTAAAAATTGATATGGTACATCTGAAAATTAAATTTTAATAAGTTTTCATTTTATAGAGTAGTTTTTAACATTTAATTACACTCAATATTTACATTTGTCAGTAAAATATTGGGCTTTCATTCATTCTCTGATTCATGAGGTTTCAAAGAGTCAAGTTTCAATTCTTTGAATTGGTTTCATTCTATTTGAAATTTAATCTCATTGGGTTGGAAATTTAATTTCCAGGAGATGTTTTCTTTCTATTTTACTTTTCTCTTTTCATCTATATGTGCTATTGATAACTAGATATACTATTGGATCTCGAGGGGAATGAGATTGCGGACACTTTGGCCAAAACTGGTGTGGCTGAGGATGGTGTGCCATCGGCATCTCTCACATTTCAGGAGATTCATTCAAAGATTAAACACATGAGAATAAAACCACTTGGATTGTCCCTCCTGAGCATCATTGGTACCGCTGCGCACGTCCAGGTGCTTTTCTGGCTACTGGTCTTAATAGACATGAGCAAACGGCTATTGCCCGTTTCAGAAGTGACCATCTTAGTAACTTGAAATTCATCCAGGGTACGAAGAAATTCGAAATTTGCTTCAAGTGTTTAAATAAACAGGTCTCTCCTAAATATATTCTTCAATGCCTTGGTCTCTCCGGGAGAGATTTGGTGGAGAATCACTTATGTTGCTGGACTTTTTGAAGGTGTACGCGCTCATGGACCTGATCTAGCGCTGCTGACCTCGGGAGCATGCAACAACTACAACAGATTTACTATATGTGAAGCTTTCTCATCGATCTATTTCTTTTTCTCTGTATGAAGCAAGCTTATTTTATCAAAAATATTACTAACAAATTTTATGTCGTATGAAAGCCCATGTGTATATTAGCATTCACTCGAGCTTTAGAAATGAAATTAACAAATAGCAATTAATGCATTAAAAGTATAATTAATGAATTTCTAAATTATAATTTTTTAGAAACTCGAGCAGAATAATATATTTTAGTTTAATTAATTCCATACAATAGTCTTGAAATTGAATGAACAGCATCAAAATGTAAAATAAATCGAGGCGGATTCTATACCAAATATTTTCTAATGTATTCTTGAATTTTTATGAAATAAATCTGTTTAAACTTTTAAAATCTTCATCAAAATAAAATAAAACTATTTATTTATTTAAAAAATTGGCTACACAGGATACTAACATATATTTATTCACATTTTGAAAGCAGTCTCAAGTTTGTTATACGTAATATATAAATATATTTTTTATCTTTTATGATATTCTTCTGGAAGTTGGAAGTCACATAAATATCAAGACATCAATTCAAAATGCATTCAATATCCAGGAATATATATGTAGAACGAGATTTTAAAATAAAGCTATTTTTACGGCAAAGGATCAACAGTATCTTGTAAATATTTATGTACAAAAAGTTTACACGATGCAACTAATAAAAATATTTTAATAAAATGTATACTATGTATACACTTTAACCAATTATGGTTATGAAAATTTAACAAGTTTATCTGTTAGCTTTTTAATAACGCATGGGATTTTAAAAATATAAATTATAAAAGCAAAATATAAATTATGAAAAACGAGATATGTAAAATAATCAGCTGATTAATATTAACCTAATGTTAAAATAACTACACTGCTAACAATTTTTAATGAACAATATTAAATGAAATATTTTTTAAACATTTAAAATCTTAACATAAAAAATGATTAAGAAACTTTAAAAAATCTTGAAAATCTAGAAATTAATTATTTAAAAATATAGTGTTATATTTTTTAAGCAAAGACAATTACGTAGAAATTTTTTAAATGAATTGAATTGTGTTCAAAATATTTATTTATTCTGAAAGGTGCTATTAACAATTAAATGTGAAACAAAATAAAATTTTACAATAAGTGTTCCCTTTCCACAGTACGTGATAAAATTGGTAAAATAAGAATAATTAAAGAAATAACAACAACGTATTTGGAACATTTTATTGCAAGATAAACTAAAAATTTAAAAAAATATTTCGAAAATAAAATAAATTTTAGTACCTTAGAAGTAGAAACAAATCTAATGAACTGGTACATTTATATGTAAAAACTACAACCTTCAGTGTATTACTAAACAATTGAAAATTTGAGATTTGTCCGCATGAATTCAATTTAAAGCCTTAAAATATATGATGTTTATAAGACAAGTGTTATTGGAGTACTTTTATTTTCTGAGTATATCATATCTTTTCTTTAATTTCCAAGAATTCTTTTATTAAACTAATTTGCTAAGTCCAAACGGTATTGCAGAAGTATTGTCTTTTTCCAATTTCAAGTTTTCTCGGATATATAAATTAAACGTATTTTTCCGCTGTACTTCAATGTGTTTGACAATTCTTTGTAGAGTAGTGCTTATTCGTTGGTTTTATTTGCTCTTGCATTGTTTCCGTCTCTTTTTCGTTCCGATGTTTTACTTGTTTCACCAATCTTTTGTTTCCTTTTCTATAGCTTATTTTTCCTTTTCGTTTGTTAGATCTTTGTATGATTTTGTTAATCTTCATCATTTTTTTATTTGAACACATTTCCAAATTCAATTTGATATTGAACATTCATTAAGTTAAAACGTAGAAAATACATTTCGTCTTAAATGGTATTAAAAATATTGAGAAGCAGGGACATATGCAATATAATTTAAAGATTTTAATTAATACAAGAATAAGCTATAAAAAAGAATATTAAAGGCATACTTATCTGTAGAAATACAACATACTAATTAGATAATCTAATGTCAGATAAATACTAATTATCAAATCAATGCGATTCCAAGGCAAGAGATTTGATAAGTTTCCTAAACTTCCCACTCCAACACATTTCCAAACTTAATTGAATATCGAATATTTTTTAAATTAAACATGGAGAACATAATTTTGTCTGATATATATAATTAAATGCACATAATTGCTTTCTAATATAAAATTTTTAATTGATTCAAAAATAATCGAAAAATTTTAATTCAAGAATAATAATAAAAGATTAAGAAAGTTTTAAAGACACTTATCTATAGTTACAACAAAAAGAATAAGATATATATTTTCATTTCATAAAATACTATTTATTAAACTGGTGAAGTTCCACAGTATGAGATTTGTTAATCTTCATTATCTTCTCATTCGTGCACGTTTTTAAATTTATTTGAATAGCCAATAGTCGACATATTAAAACGTGAAAATACGAATTTTTATCTTAAACACTTAAGAATACAGACGAATATGTAATGTGTTTTAAATTTAAAGGTTTCAACTAGTTCAATAATAAGATGTAGAAAGGAATCTTTTTTAGGGCATTTTTTATGCAGAGATACAATAAAAAATTAGATGATCTAATCTATTACGTGATATGAAATGAGGAATATCTTTGTAAATATATACAATTTATATATTAAACTAGTAAATCCCATGACATGAAATTTTTTAATCTTCATTACCTTTTCACTCAACCACATTCAAGAATCAAACATTTATTAAATTATAAAACGTCGAAAAATATTTTTTTGTCTTTCACAATTTTAAATACACAGAACCACTTCATAATTTAAAGCGGGGAAGGATAATCACATTCAAGAATAATTTATAAAAACCTTAAGGAGATTCTTATCTTCAGTTACAATGTAAAGAATTAAACAGACTTGAGTGTGTAACATCAGATGAAGCGAAGAATATCTTTATAAACACTAGTTATCAAACTAGTACAATTACTAGTACAAGGCACGAGATCAGTAACCTTCATTATATTTCCATTTCAGCAGTTTTCTAAATATCATTTAATATCGAATATTCATAAAATTAAAATATCGAAAAACTTTTGTCTTAAATACTCGAAAATATAGACAAGCAGATACATCTGCTACCTATATAGTTCAAGGCTTTTAATTAATTTAAGAATAATCTGTAAAAGAGAATCCTAAGGACATTCTTATCCGCAATTGCAACGCAAAAATCAGATGATCACATTCCATCAGATGAAGCGATGTGAATACCTTTATGAATCCTACTTCATCAAACTAGTGCATCTCCAAAGCATGAGATTTTTACTTTGCTGATAGCACTTGATGTATCAACATCCTTCTAAACATCGTTGTATTCCAAATGAAGCACACCTCTCATTGAGAAGTGGGCTTGAATTGCGCGCTTACAAAACGGCCCTCTGTGTGTGCTTAAAGTATAATTAAGTCAGTGTGCTAAATTATTTGACGTAACCCAAAGACCCGTATGATCATTAATTTCAGCTTTAGTCGCATTAAGTACCGAGTGAGGTGAACGAATGTTGTGGCACTTCGGACGAGGAACGCATTAATTTGGACCTCCCCCATCAGCAGCATTAGAGTAGAGATATTGCCTATTAGGAGGGTGGGGTAAAAGCAATTATTACTAAGAAATTTTTTTGGGAAAAAAATTAAATCATCGATAGGGAATCTCTGGAAATACAAAAAAGAAATCAGAAATTTCATATTTTAAATGACATCCTATTTGCAGTTATCGTTGTAATTTACTAGAACTCAGTCAGAGATGATCAGTAACAGTAAAAAATAAGTTTTTTATTTTTGGTTACATTAACTGAGAGATTTAAAATAGTATTTTTTTTTCATTTTTAAATATAGGCTTGCAGTGAACAAACTGAAATATATTTTTATTCAATATCTTAAATTAAAAAAAATTATGCAACACATATGACTTCCATAAAACACCGAACCTCTATGATCTATTTATATTCCCTATAAATGTTTAATCTCCTGATTACTTCATACCAAACACTAAACCAATTTAAAATATATACTGGGATACCGAAGAATATCTTTATAAATACTAGTTATCAAACTAGTACAATTACAATTCTCAATCTTTGGTCAAATTTTCTAAAGGTAATATAAATTAGTTACAATTTATTATAATTTTGATTAGTTTTATTGAAAAATAGATTGAAAAATGGATGCACTTGTGATATCTCTCTCATGCCTTTACGTCACAGTAACTATAAAAAAAGCGTTGTTAAAACAACGAGACACATTCTAGAATATATACAAATGTACAGTTTAGTAAATTTGAATCGCCATCGAGAAACAACTGAATTGGTATTTTCCCCCAGATTTCTAAATCGTAAAAAAAAAAAAAAAAAAAAAAAAACTGATGACAATTTATAATTAATTAACCTGAATATGCTTTATCAAGACGATGGTCATCAGGATTGAATGCGCTGATTTCCATCTAATGCATGCTATGGCTATTAGAATTATTCATCATGGTATATGAATAGAAACACTTGGAAAGATCATGTGCGTGACAAGATGTGATATAAAATGTTTCAATCAAAAGAAAAATTAAACCGCATATTGATTTTCTTTTTCTAGACATAATTTACTTTTCGCAAGTACTTCACGCATAATATTTCGATTGCTAGTGCAATTCATATCGTTACTGAATAATTAGTTGATTCGGTTCCATTGGTTTCTTGCTTAACAATCATCTTTTGCATACATGGGATTATTCGACTGGAACCTACAGTTTAAAGTGGATTCCGAAACACAATAAATATCTATGATGAAGCAAGAATCAAACTCTTGAGCTTTTGAAGTGAAGGCCAATGCGCAAACCAGTCAAATTGGAAACTAATTATAGAACATTTGAGGTTGAAATGAATTGAAGTTAATAAATAAACATCATAATCGTTTACTTAAAATTGTAATTTGTAGTATAAGCTACTGTAATAATTTAATTGCCGTTAATTATTAATAAGTTTTAGTTGCTTAACAATATTAAGGTAAAAAAAAAATTGCTGCTAATGAGACCACTATAAAACTAAAACCAACCAGTTTTATACAAAAAAAAGCAAAATTATAGTGCTAAAGGTTCTTTATCGAGAGATGTGTCATACACTATATTCTAATTAATTACCCAATGTTTGAAAAGCACGAATTCGAGAGAGATCACGAATTTAGTTTCTTCATGAGCACGGTAAGTAGTACTGAACCATCAGCAGAACTCATTCCAGCAGGTGGCGTCTATATTTGGGGTCTCTTGACCTCCTTCTCATTAACTTTATTTCATTTTAAGGCAATGGAATTTAAACGTAATAAGATTTATTCTGAATTAGTTGTCGATTAAACTAGTATCGTCAATGCTTTCGCAAGAACTCTCAAATAGCAATTTCTAGTAGGAACGTCTATGGTTTCTGTTCGAAAATGTGTCAAATGGCTTTAATTCCGACAAGATCTCTTTGTTATTCGAAATAGAATTTGTTTATTTTAATTTCTTTTACCTAATTTTCATCTACTTCGTGTGTGGCTCATATTTTCCTTCAGTAATTTGGGGAATAAATTCATAATAATCAACAAGCAACTACAAACGCTTTTCCTTTACACCCTATTGTTTCACACAAAAATGTGGTTCTTATAACACACAATTTAAGTAATTTTTTTCATTTATATGTTATAAGATCTTGAGAATAAGTACTGCAAAAGGAAAATCATTTCCATTCTCACTGTCTAATAAATATTGCAGCCAAGAAGCTTTCAAATCTCTGGTTGTAGTAAAACAGAAAACATTACTTACGATTAAAAAAATACTCGGTATACTTTAAAGTAGTTTCTGAATAATTGCCCTCCTTCCTGTTTGCTATGCAGCCTTCCAAATTCGAGTTTCGAATATCGGGTAGATAGGTATGCTGTCTTTTATTCCTTATATAGCGTTAAAATTAATTCTAAGCACTCTCTAAAAACTGGGGTTCCAATGTCGTACTAACAAATTCACTGAGTTACCGAATTACTGCCATTCGCACAGTAAAGGATGATGTGTAATACAAATCTAAGTTGACAACAGATAAGGGATAATATGATTTATGGAACAGTTTTTAGAACAATATAAGTCCAGATTTTCAAAATATTGCATGGTGCTCATGCTTAGCTAGTCTCATAATATCATATCGATAAATTTCAATCTGATACTTAAAATTTTTTTTAAATGAAAACTTTTACTTTTGGGAAATACTAATTTGAAATTCAGAAAAGGAATTTTTTTCCTAAGTAAAACAATTACTATATTTATGAGAATTCAATGTGTTCAATTCTAATATATTATTTGCATCATTTTTTCGACTAGTTAAATATTTATTGGGGTTTTATTTCATTATAGCAAACTGGAAAAATAATGAAATGCATTTAAAAACTCAAACAAATAAGCTATTGGAAAAACTTAAAACAGTTTCCCAAAAGATATAATATATTTAAACGCATTTTTTTACAGCAATTGTACAATTTGTAAAGACATTCTCACGCAGATATATTTTTTTATCAGTTTCTTTGCCATAAACATTCAATGGTAAGTTCTTCACTGGAGAGCACGCCATTTTCAAAATGTACCAACTCAGAAGAGGGACATTGCCAACACACAAAAATATTGACTCCTCTGTGGCACATCCCCAAACAGCGGAAGCAGTAACTGACTCAGAGAATCTTTGTTAAGAAGGTTTCCCCAGTATTGGTCTAACAATCTTAGCCTGGGGGAATTTTTTTTCACTGTATTTTTCAACCACTTCTTCTTTTGCCCCTCTAATCGTATCGGTCAGTTGAACGACAAACCTTGGGATGGGTTTTCTTTTTCTTTCTTATTTCTTCAATAGAAGATAAAGTCCAGGATGTCCCGAGTTTTCCCACCACTGTCATTATACCAGTCGTTTCAGTTTTCCTTTCCTGAATGCCTAGCGTAAAAGTGGTCTCCTCCGGTGCCTCTTTTTTTCATGGTATTTAGTAGCTTCCGGGTTCTTTTTTTGTGGGTCACATTTCTTTTTAGAAGTCAATATTTTAGTACAAATATACTTTTTGGTCTTGTAATATTATATCGAAAACATTATTTACATTACTTGATTTATATTATCTCTAATACCTATAGCTACTGTTTCGTTGTTGGTATATATTTTTTCTGAAACAGTAGATACTAACTCTTAGTGCTTTGCAATATAAAACATGAAATATCAGTTTATGTAACTCAATACTTTTTCAATAAATATAAGTGTTTTTGTAAGGGTGATCACTCCCGGCTATATATATATATATATATATATATATATATATATATATATATATATATATATATATATATATATATATATATATATATATATATAATTTTGCAATTCTAATTTTGTTCCCTTTTTCTATTTTGTAAAAGAAATGTAACTTAATTTTGATATAATTCTAGAATCGAAAATAAGCAATTTCTAATTTATTTTGAAAACTTTTATTTAAGTAAAGGAATTTCATACCACTTTTTTACGTCTTCACACTATAGTATATAAATAAAATAAAAAAATATTAGAATAACTTATTCTTCGTATACTATCTGTTACTGAACTTTAAAGACCAATGGAATTTAAAATTGAATAAGAAATTTTTATCTTTAGGAATAAGATGCTGCTGTAAGGATTCATTTAAAGGATAATAATTTAAAAAAATTATTATATAATTCACTAGTTTTCATGATATTTGCTGTTAGGAAAGTTTATTTGTTCTGATTATTTTAGATGAAACCGAGAAATACAAAATTCTTTAACAGACTTAAATGAATACTTTCGTTCTAGGAGGAAAGTAAAAGAAAATATATCTTTGGTTATCTATATTTCTATCGTTGGTTATATTTTTTGCTTCATCTGTTAGGATAGTTTATTTGTTCTGATTATTTTAGATGAAACCGAGAAATACAAAATTCTTTAACAGACTTAAATGAATACTTTCGTTCTAGGAGGAAAGTAAAAGCAAATATATCTTTACAAGTGTCACAGAGAATAGATGATGATTAAGGTAATTTTGAACCAATAATATTCCAAAAAAAGTCGACGGATATTGAATGAAGATGGGACCCCTGAGCTTAGAAGCTCCTGATATAAAAGTCTTCGCATTTACAGGTGATAATCTAGGAAAGAGCTTGTAACACTGCACTTAAGACACCGTTAGCAATAAATGTCCTTTCCTGTTCGCGATTGGAGCAGGAAATAAGGTCCAAATAGCCCATCATTAAGTCTAAAGAGAACACTGCGGTGTCGCAGAAGCGTCAGACATCTGTAAAGAGTTTGGCGCTCTTTTACTCTCGGAAGGTACAGGATGCCCAAGAGAAAAGCAGGTGCTATGGAAAATGGGTTAGAGTGTGAGGAAATACAAGGATCTATTTTGTCAAATAGTTTTCTCTGTTTCTTTTTGATTCGATTTGTTTTTGTCATTTAACGATCACTGTTTTGAAGAAAGAATTTGATGATGATGAGGATTTATGACCATCTTGCAAAAAAGATAGTTGAAAAGATTTTTCCACATATCTTTGTCATTTCTAGCTTGAGCAAAGCGAATAAATGAAGAATAGTTTTTATACTTGTCATATGCATCAGGCAACTGTGATTAATTTTCGGTACAAATATGTTTCCAAGGTATCTAATTGACAGAGAGAGAGAGAGAGTTATTGTTCAAGCATTTTAAGGAAGCTTAAAAAGTTTTGTCAAAAATGTTTGGGACATTTACGACATTGTTTTAAATTTAGATTTTTTAAAATTTTTTTTGCCTGATTCTTATAGTTATTATTGCATTCATTGTTATTATTGTTAAATTAATTTTACAGTAAGCTCACAAGCATGTGTTTAATATTAATTTGTCTTCTTTAACCCATTGAATTGCCAATCTTAGTGATAAATGATTATTTTATTTTGTCAGTTTTATCATAAAATATTATAACTGACAAAGCAAGCTAAATATATATATTTTAAAATATGGATATTAATTAACATGAAATAAACATTACTGTATATATATATATATATATATATATATATATATATATATATATATATATATATATATATATATATATATATATATATATTTTTAATAAGCAACTGATTCATTCCACATATAATGTAATTGAAACGTATTCATGCTGTACCACGTGAAAGTACTGGTTTCGGAAAAATATAACAAATTATAGCTAATTAAAGAGATGAAATGGACTGGCAAGCCTATCTGCAACACAATCTCATAACCACTTCACTAAGGGCACGCCTTCACGAGTGCACAACCCTATATATGCTTTGTTGATGACAGCAAACCCTTCACCTCTGTTATTAACGAGTGTCAAAACATTTAAGCTCACTTCGATTATTCTATAGGTGTGGTAAAGACATGCCTGATGGGCTTCAAGTCGCACATTGTAGGCATAGCGTAGGCAGTCAGCTAGGTCTAGGCCACGCCTCCTATCAGGCTTAAATTTGAGGGGAGGTAAGGTAGATATTATAAACCCTGTCTGCCTCTCTGCGTTATGATCTGAAGACACCATTTGATATTCATGGTCTGACTCTGAAGTTTTCGCTCTCCAAGATGTTGACCGGCGTCATAAACTACATCAGCAGATATCGATTGCAGCTGAGCAGCATCTGCACTGGACTGTCGTGGGGTGGTGAATGAGATGGAGAAGCCTCCTCCTCTCGTCTGTAGAAACTGGATACTGGTTTTCGAGGTGGAAGGGATATCTTCACTGTGCAGATAAGTTGTTAGATGGGGAGACTTTTCTTGAGGAATGATATAAAATATTCTATTGATCGGTAGCCGGAATGCTAAAGAAAGGCTACAAGTGCACAGATAGCAAAAGGAGGAAATATCTTATCCCGAATATTTCTTTTTAAAGATTAAAAAACTCAGTTTAATATATATCTAATGATAAATTAAATAAATGAATTCCGCAATTGAATATAGGCTCTTCTCTTAACGACTCGCTATTAAAGAGAAATATCTGCTTGTTGCGCAGCATTAAAGTATTATGTGGGAGTAATTTTAGATAACATAACAGTACATATAACTGAATACTAAACTGCATCAAAAAGTAAATAATTTGCGTAAGTATCGGATAGTTTCAGCCTAAAATCTCATCGAATCAATCAGTCTGAGTAAGTGGCTTCAAATATTTGATGTAGGTTAAAACTACACCCCTCTTTCTACATAAAAAGCCTTATTTTGGGATAGTTTTCGATTTCATATGACTACAAAGAATTTAGAAAACTAAAGGTGTCGCCAACGCACGTTGAGTAGGACTGGAGAACATATTTTTTCTGCTGACATTTAATACTGCACCCTCAAAAATGTTTTTTTTTTTTTTTTTTTTTTTTGGGATACAATATATTTTGTAAATATATATTAACAAATTTTCATAAACTCGAATATTTAAATGCCATTAATTATTAATATATGTGCATTTCTACTTGATTTAAGAAATAACAATGGTACTTCAAGAATCTTTATCTAAATTAATAAGTTAAAATAGTATTTTAATACATTTAATACAGTTGATGATGAGATTTCAGTAGTATTGACTGGAATATAGAAATTTATTACTTTTATATGATCGGGTTTTTTTTGTCCTCAGCGGTCATTTTTCACACAAGAGGCTAATCAAACCGGGACTTTGTTATGAAAACAGTTTAAATTACATAAATTGTGTCACAAAGGCCTAGTATTGTCTTCAGAGCCTAAATTCTCGGGTTACAGTTACACAACGGGAGATGGATGATGTGCTTCTTTTCTGCATACAAGTCTTCCAAGGTAGTTGCTTAGGAGTTTTCCGAGTTTTCTCCCTTGCGACACCTGAATACGGCCCACTATCTATGAAAATTGTTTCCAATAGGCTAATTCTGCGGTGGGCATTAAAATGCCTCCTAATGGCCTCTAGCCGTAGTAGTAGGCGGTGGTCAGTCTCTCATTTATGATGTCAAAATCATATAATGTATCGGGATTTAGATATGATTTTTTTCTTAAAAACAAATTTGTACAGACAAAATTATAACTAAAACTGTAATTAAGTTTATAACTTCTTCAATGAAATTCAGTATAATTTGAAATATCAGATTAATAGAGAGTGACTAGAAATTTCTATAAATATTTTCATATTAAGGTAAATATTTTGTTATTAATATTTGATATTAATTTAGAAATATGTTCAATATGTTCATGATATTAATTTAGAAATATGTTAATGTTAGAAAAGGAGCCTCATGGATAGATACAATAATTAAGTGTAAAGCTCAATTTATAGAAAAAATTTATTTGTCCTTTTTTTAAGACGTACAGCTAGTATCATTTTATATTACATTAAGAATTTAGAATTTTTAAAATCAGAAGATGAACTCTCTTCATTAAAATAAGAGTTCTTCATTGAAAGAGTTCTGGTAAAAAAAAAAAAAAAAAACTTTTAATATCATTAGCTAAAAACTTATAATCGTATAGTTGTAAAACATTCTTACTTTTAATAGCCGTAACGGTTCTTAATTTTTCCATTCATTAAAAAAATGATAAGAGCTATCTAAATATTATTTTTTTTAAACAATTTCTTAGAATATTAAGAAATTCGTTCATCTGGTGTAAAAAAGAAAGATGTTGTGAGGCGATGCGAAACGAATGATATTTATTTTGTATTAAAATATTTGCTCGGTTTATTGAAAACTGAATAGATTTTTATTACAATTCAATGAGCAATAATTTGCAAAAACTAAGGTCACATTTTAAAGCCCAATCTCGCGATTTTATCGTCGATAATAGCACCGTTCTCTCAATCGATGCTGCAAGTTCCCCGGGAGCAGCAACAAAAGGGAAGAAATAATTTTTATCCGCGCAATCGTAGCTATTATCTTCAGCAGATGCATAAGATAAAGAAAAAAAAATGGAAGAAAAGAGAAGTGGCTTACAAAGTATCCGAGACTTCAGAAAATAATCGAAGCAGTGGAATGTAAACAGAAAGAAGAGATTTGTTTCGGTTTTTACTGAGGTAATCTTAACGAAATTAAGACAAAATGTTCTTCGTCCCTTCAAGTCAGGGATAATCAAAGGAGAGGGAAAAGTGGAAGGTGTTTTCCCCGTGATACAGCGCAATGATCTGGAAGTAATCCCTTATAACTGGGACCAACGATCATAAAACGCGAATCGAAAAAGGAGAAAAACGTGAAATAAAAGTGAAGAGAAAAAAAAAATGAAAGCTACCTTGTCTCACAGAATGGTCATTTCCTGGGCGTCCGTTCAATAATCCTCCAGTCTTTCTACTTCAAGCTTAGCAGTAAATCCTCGCACAGAAGTAAGTATCGAGAAAAAAAGATTCTATGGCCGAGAAACTAGCTTTCAGGGCCTGATTTTTATAGAAAGTTGAAATGTCAGTGTGCAGCCGATGACCATGGGACAGTGTCACATAATATATTTAGATACATTTCACAATCATCTGTCTCCTAAAATTGTGTTTAGTTTTAAAATGAGTCATTAGAAAAGTCAAAATAATATAAAAGTTATTTAAGTTTTCTTAGTGAATTGAAAAGTTTTATGCCGTTTGATTTTTAAAATAAAATTTTTTACCACTTTTAAAAGTTACGATGAATGAATCTTTCAATTGTATCAAAGGCTAAAAATATTCTAAATGCAGGTAGATATGTGAGACTTTATTGATGTGCACAGTGTCTCTATTCCATATCAACTGGAGCATGTTAAAAAGTTTGAAAAATCTGCCAGCATATGTAAAATAAATTACATAGATTAATTTTACACATAACATTAGATATACAAGATATTTAATATTATAAATTATGCTTAAAATTAGATTTTCTGTTTATATTTGTTTTTACCTAATATTTGTTTTTTCTAATATTAGATAATAGGCTATCTCTCTGGGAAAATTGTTCACTACCTGCATTTTATCAGTAGATCGTTATAAATGAATACTCTGCATTTATTGAAATTAATTAACATTTTTATACAAAATGTATGCAAATACAATTTTTTATACGTCATTACAATCGTTATTGCTTAAGTTAATAATTTTATTATACAGTTTATGACTCTCACTAAAATTCTTAAATAGCTTAGGTAAACTGAATTATGAAAAAAAATTATATAATAATTTACTACCAATTTTCTTACCTGTTATATAATTTAAGTATTATTCATGCATTTTCAATTATAATATCTAAAGAATAAGCTTTTAATAAGAATAATTATAATATCTAAAAAAAAAAAGACAAAACATTTACAGAGATGGATTTGATTGTAAATATGATTATTGAAAGTGTTAATGTAATATCTTTTTATTAAACATTTCTGTTTTCATGTTTGAAATTAAAATTTCTCATTTACTAATAAAGGAACAGTACAGAGAGTTATATCAATGACACTCTAATCTTAATCTAATAATTTTAATTAAATTGAATAAGATGTGATACATTATTTATAAACGATGAAGAATTTATAAATGTGTGTGTGTGTGTGTGAAAACCTACAGAATCAAATCGACAGACCTTACATGCACATTGTATGGGATTTCACTAAATTTTTTCATCGTTGATAACTTTTAAAAAACATCAATTAATGTAATTGTGAAATAAAAGCAGCTGAAAACTTTAATGTTTTTAAATTTCAGTATGCATACAAAGGCTGTCTTAAAAAGAAAGACTAAAATGTATTACCAGAAAGTGTTTCAGATGATCACAAAATGCTAATATTTAATGTGATTTATAGCTGTTTTGTGAGTCGAATATTAATATCTTATTATATTTATTGAACGAACAAAAATTTTCCAAGTATCAGTATAAGGGATTTAAAAAACCACACAAAAATATTAACTTCGCCTTCTCTTTAGAAAAAAATGCCTTTTTCAATGCACAGTTAATTTCCGATTAATTTTAAATGTTTTGCTAATTGGTATTCAGTACCATATGACTATTAAATAAACAACAGTGTTTAATGCCCGTTTTGTTTTAAACATTCCGCTTATTAACTGCATTAATATTTAAAATAATTCGTTAACATAAGCTATAAAAATTATTATGTCTGCTGAATTAAAAAGTGACTATAAAACTGCAAACATAAAACAAACCACATTCAAGACAATTTAAAAGTGTATTTCTTTTTCGTTTTCCGCAGATTTTAATATAATAAAATTATTTTTGTTCGAAAAATTTTTAAGAAAATAGGAAACAAAATTATAAAAATATTTTTCAGTAATTTTGATCAAAATTTATATTTTGTGATTATATGACAAAACTTGATGCATTGAAATCCTTTTATTTAATTTTACTGCAACAAAATTTTTTTTATTTTGAAGTTTAATCTTCAATATCCAAGATATTTTACCTGAATATTTTGCCTCACCTAGTGAAAAGTTAATCGAAAGTACTCAGTAACTAAGTATTTTCGATTGAGAATCTAAATATTTACGCTTATATTAAGCTTTAAAAATTATGATGCACCTTAGGGCGAAAATGGATTGAAAGAGGAGGTACAGAGAAAAAATTACGTTCGTGATGCATCACCATTTATCAGTGTTAAAAGTTGGACGTTAAATTGTTTATCGACGGAATAAGACAAATTTTGCAAGAAAAAATTCTATGAGTTTTAGAGGCAATACTATTAATTTTCTGTGTATTTCCCATTTACTAAAATAATTATATATTTTATGAAAAAGTAACTGATTGTTTGATCAAGTAAAATATAGTTATTTGGAGAGATAAACACCAATATATTTTTGGAATTTAACATTAAAATATTAAGAAATAAGAAAAACTTACAGAAAGATTCAAATCATGAAAAAGTAGATATCCGAAAATATAGTTGCTGATTTAGACTGAATGTTTAAAAAGTTTGTTTATGTTAACAGATATAAAATGTATTTTACTTAAACTGTATTCGTCCTATTTTTACTATACACAATTTATATTATTTTAGTTAAGTGTATTTAATCTCTGAAGCAAAAGATGATCCACATAAGGAAATGTTTTCCTGAATAATATCTTATACTCTTATCTAGTAGATACTTGGTTTACTACATATGGTTATCATCACTTTATTTCGTATAATATTTATTTATATAAATGTATAATTTTATGTGATGAAACATTTTTCTTACTTTAGTGCAAAATGAAATTAGTTCTCAAATGTTAGATTTCCATTTGAGGCCTTATAAGGAGATTTCATTTCTTTTCAAATGTCACGCCTCTAATATATAATCAGCTTCTTAATTCGAAACTCCTCCGGAAATGTTTCGATGGAATCTTTGCGCTACACATTCAGAAGTTCTCTCCACGAGACGAAGCCCGATTCTCTCGACAAAGACGTCCTCAGGAAGCTTGATCAGTAACTCAAGTCTAGAAGTCTGTCGTTAACAGCAATCAGTAAATCTGCTCAAGTGGCTCAAATCTGCGAACTTAGGAACTCGTGACTCGCTTGCAAAGGCCCAAATACTCCCACCTCCAGCATTTTATTAAGGATTGAGAGGAAGAGAATCGATTGGTAGAGAAACTCCTACAAACGCTCCATTGGACACTTGGTGGCTTTTGGAAATTTAGCTGCATTTTTAATTCCATCCTATCCTTCCTCTTGTCATCGACAGTTCCGAAAAAGGCTGAAGTCAGCAACTTGAATGGGGAGATAGAAAAGGGTAGGAAAATACTCTCGGAAGTGGATTGCATGATTAAATGAAAGTAATAAAAAGGACAAGCAGAAACAGATCGTGACTAAAAAGAAATAAAAGAACAAAATAATTGCAAAAAGTTTTCGAAAAGCTATTCCTGTGAAGGTAGAATATAGAAAAAATTATTTCTAACGACATGTAAATATCATTTTATAAATTTGTTATTCTAATCTCAAAAGTAAACAAAAAAATTAAAATAAACATATTCAAACAATATATTCTTGTTTCGAAATTGTACAAACAATATATATTCTGTCCTTGAACAACGTAAAATAATGGTGTACTATTTTACACATGTGAAATAATTCATCTAAATTTTATATGACAGGAAATATATTGCATAATAATTTATTTGGAGCATTAAATATTGTATTATAGTATGCTATAATATTAGAAAGAATACCAAATAATGTGATAGAAAATATTCTTTCAAATACGTTAAGAAAAAGTGAGACTTTTACGTTCCTGCATAATTAAAACGATTTAGTCTCAAGTAATGAGAATAATAAATCCAAACATTAAGTTGGACACTCATTAAATTATGTTAGATAAGAAAGATGATTAGCAGAGTGCGAGCAATAAAAACAATTTTCTTGAATTATCAAAGGAATAAAACGTTGCAAGTAAGTTAAGGAAAACATTGTGGGCGGTAAGAAAATAAGTCTTACAAAGTAACAAAATAAATATTTTATTAGATTTATAGGAACTCCTAATAATGGATAAATCTAATTGAGACTTTTTCAGTGCCAGGTTCCGTGAAGAAACATTTGATGAAAAGTTACATAAGTGATTCTATCAAGACCAGACAGTGTAATCCATCATTTTTCACATCGTATGGCAACGATGCGAGCCAATGAATGTCCACCAAACGACAAGCTCCTTTTTTGAAAAATCCAAAAACAGAAGTTTTGGTTTTTTTATTTTTATTTTACTTTCTTTGTTGTGAAGAGAAAGGTCTTTTGTTTCCATCTATTTTTCCTTTCACCTTGGTGGTTAGTTTAGAGATGGAAATATTCGTTACGTCTCTGCTCCCCACTCACTGCTTCTTGTCCCTGTGAAAGTTTCTTTTGTCATATTCGCTCTTGCGGAGAGAGAAGAAAACCGAAACTGTTTTAATTAACAAGTATATGCGCTTCCAGTAACTGCATTTAATATGCTTTCTAAGAGAATCTCGCAAATTTGCTTTTGTTATCTTCCAAGTGAGAAGAAAAGTTTTATTTTGCGAATGTGATTTATCTTATCTTGTTTTGTTTATCATATTTAATAAAGCCACCTCTGCATTGATTTGTAGATGAATCAGACGAATTCAAAGTTAATTAAAATGTGACTTTATAATACAATGTAAGCATTTCTCAAAGTATTTGTATACTTTTCATGTCATTTCCAAGGAAGAATCCATAAAGCTTTATTAAATTAATAATGTTTTCTTTAATTTTGTGGGAGGTCATTAAATTTTAATACAAAGTTTGTGTGTGTGGAAAAGTAAGTAATTATATATTTTTTACATTAATGAAAAAATAAGTAAAAAATTATAAACGAAATTTCAATCGATGAAAGCTACTACAAATAACGTTTAAAAGTAAAATCAAATAATTTGATTTAAAATGCGAAAATACTTGAAGACACACATACATTGTAAATAATAAAGCTAATTTTAGTAATATATAAAAACAGGATGTAATTACTGTTGATTAATATTTAAAAAATATTTGTTTTTCTTCTTAACCAATTATAAGAAATTACTTCATTAGTCTTACGAATAACTGTAAAACTTAATTCACACTAATAAATTTATATAATTAGCATTTATAAATCATGAAATTTTATAAAAATGTATTCAATTATATATTATGAACTTGTATGTATTTTAAAATTTAAATAAAAGCCTTCTGAAATATATAATATAGTATAGCTTAAGAGCAATAATTAGTCAAATATAAAAGCCTGCAGTTTTGTCAATAGACGAAACACAATAAACTATATTTTATTTTATTAAATATAATAAGATTTCATATACTACTCAGTAGATATTCTATTGCAAATATATTTTTGATATTTATTTAGAAACGACAATGAACGATTTATTGATTGTTATGTTATTATTATGAAGAATATATCATTATAATTGCACATCAAACTCACTAATAAGGTAAATAATTACCAATTATATCACTGAAATCTTTAAGAGCTTTCGCGGATCCTAGCTATGGACTATTGTCGACAACTAATTATCGACTAATGATGCATATTCAAGTATTCATAGATATCGCATACTTATCTGTACTTGAATAATTGGGTATTTCTAGCACCTATTAAATTTATTTCTATGTTTGAAAAGAAAATGTCAAGTGGAGAAAGTTTCAGCGCACAAATAACTGGATTTAAAATAATTTAAACAATTAACGATCAAAATTCCTATCTATTTAATTATACTTCTCCGAATACTTAACTTCTTATTCAAATAAAAAAATCTGCCAAAAAATATTTTTTGAAACAAATTAAATAATAAATAAAAAATTATTACAGACTATTCTGAGGATATTTTTTAAAATTAACACTGAGATTTTATTTAACTTGATAAAAAAAAAAAAAAAAAAACTTCATATAATTTTCGTTAAAAATCTTTTAGTAAATAGGAGATTTAAGACGGCCGCCTTAAACAATTACTCATATCTCTTTTGTCCAGAAAAAAATTTCTCTAACTAATTAACTGACGCGGTTTTAACCCAAGTTTTCCGTAACACACGCAACAAAAGTAACATTTGTATTTAATTCTATAAAGATTACACGTTGAGCTTCGAAGCAGCTCGTATGTAGTTTTTTTTTTCTTTGACAAGTAATATTGTCTCAACATGATAATTTAACAGGAAATGCTCATTGCGAAAACCGTCTAATGTTCATTTGTTTTAGCGCGATCAGAATTCGAAAAAATATGCCGACTGAGCAGCAATTCTAAAAATAATTGCAAAAGATTACTTGCTAGAAAAGCGAATTTTCTTTTGACGGATATTTGTTAGGAAATTATTTACAAGCGATTAACAAATGTAATAAACAATGCATGTTTACTTAGATACTTGGAAAATTAAAATTAGGCAAATGAATAATTTGTTAATAGAAATAAAATTCATTTATAATGTACAGTCAATATTTATTCAAGTATATATATTATATCAAGATTTAGATTCAAATATTTATGAAGATTTTAGATACTAAAATAAATTGTTATTAAAGCGACTACATTTCTGATTACAAAATTGAAAGATACTGATAAATTTATAAATATTATTTTTAGAAATCGAACTCATACTTCGAGGTAAAGGATAAAATAAACGATAAGATTGATAGAATAAATAAATTTTTTGTAAAAAAAGCATTTTTGTATGAATATAATATTTATTCTATAATAAATACTTCTATAAAAATTGAGAAATTTATAAAAATGCATTTATTTACAATTATTAACAAAATTAGACAATTTTTTTTATCATGATAAACCCACTGATTTTGCCTTAAAGTACTTTTCTAAAATGTATCTAAATATTATAGTCAATTAAAATATTAAAAAACTAATCACACATTAAATTTTTAATATTTTTGGAAAAATAAAAAATATTATATTACAAAATATTTTCGAAAAATTATTAAATATATTAATAAGTTTTTTCAATGTTTCGCTCAAAATTAAAAGTTTTCTCATAACTTTTAATAAGAACTTGTCATAAAAATGCTTATAATTAAAAATTTTATACTAAATACATTACTTTAATTCATTTCTCAGACCTGAAAAATACATAGCATCTAATATTTTAATAGTAAACACGTTAAAAACATATACTTAAGCATTAGATTATGTACACTATTTTCTTTATTCCCGGTAATAAGTTAAGGAAATAATAAAAAATCATTATATTTTCTTATTTTTTTTAAACTCATAAAAATTTTATATTTTGAAAAAAATATGTTTTTGTTTGAACTTAAAATTTTATTCACTTGCTGTAATAATTAAGATCAAAATGAAGCATAAAATTATATTCCATGGATTTTATAGATGACCTTTTAAGCGGAATAAAGCTTGATAATGTCTTGGAATCAATTCTATACAAAATATAAAATAAACTTATTTCTCCCAATTTCACCTGGACAAAATTCTTTATAATGATTCCTGTGGTGATTAAGATAAATTGTTTTAGTTTTTTAGTTTCAAAAGCAAAACTATGTTTTATTTATTAATAAAACAAGAAAAACATCATTTTACGTTGCAGAAAACGTCAAATTTTTTTAATTTCTCAGAATTATATTAACCAATTACTAAAATAATTTTACAGAAATATCTGAACCTGTACAAACAATTTAAAATTAAAAATTAGTATGGATTAGCATGTAAAATAACATAATTCATTAAAATTTCAGTTTGCTTTTTGGGCCCAAAGATAAATTTAATGACGATCAAAATATAGCATTATTTTATCAACAAGAAATATTATTGATTAAACTTTTTAGCTGGCATATGATCCATGGAACTCTACACTTATTTTGCATAATGTATATTAATTATATAGAATCATAAGTTGTACTTTAAAGTATTTTAGAGAAAAATTAGATATTAGTGGAAATATTTGATACAGAGTCAAAACCAACCAAACTACAGAAATGGGTAATAAAAAAATTAGATAATGCAACGTTTTGACATTTGACAGCAAAAAAGAAAAAAATCAATGACATACTTTTATGGACATTTATAAACAAAATATATGTGACTTACAACACTTTATCATGGTTTTGTAAATACTTATGCAAAAAGCAAACTTCTTAAAAATTTATTAATAAAAAGAAAAACTTTTTACTTCTAAGAACTAATTTTTTTATCAATCATTTTATCATACAATTTTAATGTTTTTATCATACTGCATTTTAGGTTTTCAGAAAGCATATACGAATCCCACCAAAAATATTAATGTTGCATGTTTTTCATTTTTAATCCTTAAATTCATGGCCTGAGGTCAACTACTAGTTTATTGCATGGTGTATCAACAAAGCGAAAAGAAAACAATCCCCAATGATCCTTATATCGCAGTCATGTTAAGTTTGATAAAGATTTCAAGGGCAAATAAGAGAAAGACAACAGTGTTGTTGAAAATTAGAGGCATTACATTTCTGGAAAAAATTCTTAGGTTCTTAGGTACTCTAAGCCTTGTAATTTCACACTCTTTTATGTTATTATTAAAGAGGTAATTACTGCAACAGTGACGATATAGGCCAAGGATTTCCTCCTTCTGCTGGAGTAAGGAATGGAAAGGAAAACCTTCAGAGAGTCATCCCGGAACATTGATATAAGACAAGCTAATCACAGGTAGCCACGCCCACCCGCCGAAAATGTCACGCAAATTTGCGATTTCCGAACAGAAGTTCACAGTATGGGCTTAGAACTACTTCAAGAGCGGCAATTTGCTAGCTTTCGTGCTGGCTGTCCCCCTCGAGAGATGTCTACATTGGAGTTAAGTGCTGTACGTAATGTATAAGTGGCAATGAGGAATGGTAGCATAGGTGATAGTGCAAGTTAAAACCATTAACAGAAACTACTTACGAAGCTATCAAAAACTTTGATGAGTAAAAAAAGGAAAGAGAACTGTCTACATTATGGTAATAAATTTCACGTTTATTACTGAAGCAGTTATTAGTAGACTCCTAAAAAGATTTTGGGTTTACTTCACATGAATAAATGGTAAAGAAGGATAACATAATCTCGCTTCACAACCCATTTAAATTAGTAAAATTAATGTATTGTGGGTATTTTTTGGAGAACTTAACTAATTTTTAATTTTTTCAATAAATTAATTGCCTAACTTTTAATACTTTTTTAAATTTACCTCAAGAAGCAAAAAAATACACGATAGTTAAAAATAGTATAAATTCTCTAGAAAAGACAAACAATGTAGTCAAACAAACACACACACTCACTTGATTGATAGCGATTTTTCCAAGTACCATTCCTATTCAACACAGAAGCAAAGATCACACATTTCTTAACAGTATCTACTACATATAACAATAAATAGGATTGTGAAAAGAATAATATCATGCAATGAAATGCATACTATTTTTACTGTGGATTTATTTGAAATTATATTTTATTTATTCATAGCAAAATCTATAAATACACCATTAAAGCTCTTTTTTAAACTATCACTAGATACTGAAGAGAACTGTAGCTATTTGAATCAGACGATGTATAGACGATGTGCAGTTTAGAAAGTTGGTGTGCTTCGAAAATTATATATATATATATATAGCTGTGATAAAAGGAAATGAATAAACCTTAATTAATGAAAAAAACTTAAATAGTTTTTGTGTGCTCAGTAAAATGCAAAATATAAAAATTAGTAGAGTTAATCGATGTAGTGGAAAAATTGATTTCTATCACCAAGGATGATGTAAAGTTTACCAAGTGAAATGCTTCTTTTGCATCCGGATATTTGCTTTTTGGGTGTACTTTTGTAGGTCAATAGATTTTTGAAAAGATATCTCACTTTGAATATAATAGTTTATATTAGAGCATGGTCTACTGACTCTTAAGTTATTTACTTAAACTTCTCTCTAAACCGCGCAACGAAATTTAGTTTTAGCTGAAGTAGAGGCCAATAAAAATTTTCTATAACGTGTGGTTTAGTTAATAAATAACAATAACCTTTTAGTGTTCTTTAAATATTGTGATAGTTTTTTCTATATAAATTAATATATGTACTCAAATGTTATCCTAATATTTAAATGTAACTTCACATTATATGATTGTTACACATAGTCATACAACCTTGCATAAATAATATATTTATTAAAGAATGCTTTAGAATATGAAAGAATGAGATAAGCTTATATAAGGAATAGTTGTAGATAGTGAAAATTCCCTTTCTTTTTGAATTTTTATATACTGTACATAACATGATTAGTTTACATTTGATATTTTTTGTTATAAAGAAGTAGTTTGAAGTTTCCAAAGATAAATTTTTGGGAGCAACATTCAATCCATATCATCGCCAACAGGAGTGAGATAAAAGGCAAAGGTTACTAGTAAAAGAAACTTTTATTATAGTTATAAAATTATCCTTTCGCACAGTTAACATCCTTTTTTACACATTTTTATAATTCAATAATTAAAAGGGATGTTTTTTCAATTCATTTAAATATTACTTATTAAAATGAAGCATATAATTTGCAATCTTATCACATTAAGTTCTTCAACAGGCAGAAAATATTAAAAATCTTTTTTTCTAATACATTAAAATTTATGGTAAATAATCATTAGGCAAATAGAATTTATGCATTTTTAAATATTTTTGAATCTAAAGGGAGTGAAAGTTAATCTAAATATAAAATATTCAAAAGAGCATGCGAATCAGTTAATTTCGTTTACTGAATTCAAAACGGGCTGTAACTGAATTAGCATTTAAAAGCGAGCAAACTGCACTTTTCTTAACGTAATCACCATAATCGAATATCTTTTTAGTAAAAAAAACACTTATAAGATATCGTTACTGATTACTTACACAAATCAAATAAAAAATACACTCTAAATATTTCTAATAAAAATAAGACTGAAATTATACTTTTAATTTTAGATAGGGGTTATATTTTTTATTTTCAAGCTTAAATTGTAAATGCATATAAAGCAAGGAAAATATCAGTGTAAAAATTCAGAACTGCTTGAAGAATTCATTAAACATAAAAATATGGATTTTACGCTTCCTTGCACAAAAAATATTTATTTTTAATTAGTCAAATAAACCGCATTTACAATTTTTCTCACCGTTTCAAAAGTACTTTTAAAATAAAATTTTTGACGATTTATCATTAAAAGTTTTTGTGAGATCTTTAGAAAATAGAATAGTTTGGTAGATTATTCGAAATATTTTGAAGGAAAAATAATTAAAAAAAACACTTTAAAAAGAATGGAATTTCACTAAATTATTCACATAAATGTCAAAATTAAAAGTAAAACATGTACCAGTTAAAAATTAAAAATGACAATTTAGTAAAATACTTGATTTAAAATTTTACTAATTACAGTATTTAAGAAATTATACTTTTATTGTTTAAAGTTATTAATTTTTTTACGTTTTTGTAGTAATTAAATTTATTATTATTCTAATGAAATCTATATTTGATAAGAAAATTGCTTCTGATAAAAACGTTTACACATTTTTTCATTTATATTTTGATAATATATTCTAAAAATTATCACTGTAAATATTAGGGTAAATATTTTAACAAGAATAACATTAGTTAGATTTTAAATTTATACTTTGAAGTGAAATCAGTACTTTAAAATATATATATATATAATATATACCATTTTTAATATTTATAATTCTTATAAAATTTGTTTAAAAATTTTTTAACTTCAGATAATAAGGAAAAGAAGTTAACTTTGATAAAATTTTGTTTTTTATTTCCTATATTCAGAATCAATTTTATTTTGAAATTGTTGTAAGAAATTATAGAAATTTTTTATTAATTTTATTAAAAACTTAATAGTAAATTTTATTATTCAATATCATATTACTGAATCAGTTATTAAACTTTTCACATTATAAATGCTTGAATTACTTTAAAATTAAATTTTTATCTAAAACGCAATTAAAAATTAAGGAATAATTGGGGCAGATATGAATTAATTTTGCCCTTAAACACGGCAAAATAGTTTTGATTTATTTTGTTCAACATTTTATTAATTTTATGGAGTAAAAAAATAAAATGTTTATAAAACTATATTTTTGGTTTTTCATAAACAGAGATTTTCTAGATTTGAAACTGTTGCAAAGAAATATTTAAAATAAATAAACTAACTATCAGCTCTAGTAGAAAATTATATTGAAATTCTTTACTATCATTCGAAATCCTTAATTCTTTAATCATATTAAGATTAAATTTTATCTAAAAGGTAATTTCGATATAAATGAATAATTATGGCAGATCCGCAATAACCCCTAACTTATGTATGAAGAAGGGATTTTTCTGTGGCGAAATTGAAATGGCAGCTGTTTCGAAATGTTTTGAGGGTAAGAAATTTAAATATGTCTTCAATATTATTTACAAATATTTTTATTTTCAAAAATCTAAAAGCCTTAATAAATGAAAACTTTCATTAGCTAAATACCAAATAAAAATGAATCTTTAATTCAACTTTGCGACAACTGCAAATAAATCACTGCATTATGATATCTTCATGAGCATTTAAAATTAATCAAAATGTCCCATTTTTGGAGACATCTTTTATTTAATAAACGTGCGACTGAAGCAATGCGTCTAAATTCAGTTACTCCAGTCAAATTTATTGATAAATGAATTTAAGAACATTTTTCTCTTTCTAATGATTATTGTGACATATTTTGATGGAAAATGATGAATTATGAAAAAAATAAATTTTTTAATGCTGAATAATAAAAGCAATTTCAGACAAATAGTAGTTGCACTGTAAAATCACTAAGCAGTTTATTTTCAGAGCGAATAAAGCGATTGAAAAATTTAATCTCGGAGATTATATATATATATATATATATATATATATATATATATATATATATATATATATATATATATATATATATATATATATATATGATAGTTACACTTACACTTGATCAATTGGTTTTTGTATACATGAGTAACATGATTATAATGCAATATTTATTGAATTAAATTAATGAAAATATACAAATATCATACACTTGTCGATAAACCTTTTCCTACCTATATTTCAGTATGAATTTTAGAATTTCGAAATGATATTTATTTTTATTTAGCTAAGATTACATTATAATTATTTTTCAAAGTAATATTTGATAAAGATCTAAACTGTTTGAAGACAGTAGTTCTTAAAATATTTGCATTTTATTTCTTTAGAGTATATTTCTTTACGACAAATTAAGTTCATCAATTTACAAATTAAAGCAACTTAAATAGGTTTGAATATGTTTTGCCACAAATAAATAAAATGTTTGCAAATAAATATTATTTTAATCTTTGTGTAATAGTTAAATGAATTTCAGTTGGATGTTAATTTAATATATATATAATTGAGCGTTTTATACAGACTATTTCTCTTTCTCGGTGTATTTAAGTAGTTAATAATTTCAATATTTTCAAATCAATATATTATCATTTAAGTTGACATATTTTGTAAAATTCGTCAATTTTGTTTAATATATGTAAAAGATGTCATTTATTCATAAAAATGAATTAATTTCTAATTTAATATATTCATTTTCCGCAAAATAATTTTTAATTTAGGAATGAAAATTTAATCATTTTTGCAATTACTATTTGGGTACTATGATTTATAATTCATTACTAATGCATTAGCTGAAGTTTTTCTTCATATTTGTTACATAATACATATTTGTAACATAATCAGAGATGAAAAATGATTTCAAAAATATTCATTATTAAGTTACATGTTTAAAGCATTCTATTGTAAATGTAACAAGTTCATGACATTAAGACTTTTGAATATTTGCATCATTTTTATACATTTCTCAACAAGACTTTAATAAGTACACTTTTATACACTTCAGAATATTTTCCAAGGAAAGTTTGTGGTTTTGAATGACTTTAGGAGATTTGATAGCACGCTGGTAGTATATAGTAAATAAAGCTCGTGAAAATTGATGTCTTCTAAGAAAATTGAAAGAGCATATTCAAAATCAAAAGCTGGCACTTTTTCAGTGAATTCCGATATTCTAAAAGGAACAGTAGAATTATACCATTTAGGTAAAATTTCTGGAACGCGAGAAAATATTCAGAGCGCTTCTCATTCTTTTTATTACCAACTTTAGCGCGCATATTGCTCACTTATTTTTCGTCACGTCAATAAGAAGGGATTTTTTTCCCTCTTTATTATTTACTTCCCTTTCTAAAGTTTCCTTTCGTGTGTCGTGTAGTATAAAAAGACGTTACCTCCACAACAAGAAAGAGTTATGTTTTGCAAGAATAATATACCTGTGTGTTTAGGAGTGTGCGCAGAGGGACACACCTGAAGGAGGGGTCGAGAAAAAATGTTTGAGTGAGCGAAAACAAAGTTTATAAAAGAAGTTTTAGAGTCAGGTAAAAGGAGTAAGTTGTTTTTCGCAAATACAATTTCGCTTTGTTTTGGGTGCCGTGAAGTACAGAAGAGAAATCATTGGAAATAGAAGCTTTCGAAATTCTAAGATATGAAACGCAGAAAACTCAAGGTCTTAGACTTGAAGATGATAGAACAGGGGTATTTCTATTTCGCTCTCCGGAAAATAAAGTGCTTAGGATATAAACGCCAAAGAATACTTCGTATAAGCAGTGCGTTTTATGATCAAATCATATTTTTCGAATTTTCTCTTGCAAGAGATTTTGTTTACCTACCGATATTACTTCCTTTATATTTAAGACTTAATATTTTTATGTAAGAGTCAATCTCTAGCGACGTGATAGAAATAGTCCTTATGGCTTTGCATTTATGAAATAAAAGCATTTATTTATAAGTATTTAGAAAAATGTTTATATATATATATATATATATATATATATATATATATATATATATATATATATATATATATATATATATATATATATATATATATATTACATATACATCGATGTAATATCTCGAACTTCTAATTTCGAAATTTTAAATTGAACCGTTTAGTAATATAAGTATTCGAACACAAAATGTTGATAATTCTATGTCTCATATTGGTTTTTCTTTGCTAGTGGTAGAACTGCACTTTTTGGAGTGAAAGGTTTCGTGTTCTTTTCCAGAAAACATTGAAGAACCGTGCTATGAATATTTCTTTCTCCACGCACATCTGTCGTGTTAGATACTAGGGAGATTTTCGGGTTTCTTCCTTTGCGACGCGGGAATGTGGCCCATTATTTATAAAAGTTCTCCAGGTATGTTTTACGTGTGTGATGAATATTCAAATAATTTTAAATTCTGTAATGTTGTCTGTTAAAAAGTATCAAACACTACGCCAATTTTATTTAAGTAAATTACTAAATATATATAATGTGTCAATGTTTCTTGACGTAATTAAGGGTAGTTATTCTTTTACTTAATTGTATTTTAAAAGATATATTTAGAGTAATAGCTATCATGCAATTTTTTATGTAACTTTAGTTTTCTAAAATTTAATGCTTTTCATAGCAGATGCTTAGAATAATGTATAATATGCTGTCTTTCTTGGGGAATATTTGCATAAATTTTCTTTTTTTAATGTTTATTTTATATTTAAAGTAGAGAAAACAGAGCTTAAATATTACGAATATGCTATTTTACATTAATTATACTTAGATAAATCCGTTTCAATCCTGTCTACTTTGTTCTCTCACAAGTGATATCATTTCACAAAAGCATTGAACAAATTTTCTTTTATTTGATTTACCCTCCTTACATGACGCCCTCCTGACGTCATTGATATTGAACATTAATAACGATGGCAGAGTGAATTCATTTTATGTATATAAGTATTTATTGATGATTTACTCGGGAGATTGAGTAAAATTCCATTCTAAAGTTTTAAGTGTAGATTTAATATGTGTGTTTCTTTTATGTGTTAAAATAACTGCTATTCATCAAGTCATGACGTAGAACCTCTCACAGGATAGGAAGGAAAACTTTGCCCTGGAATTTGTACATAAGCAGCACATCAAACTAGTCTATAAAGGTTGCTCACGAGGTTTGCTAATCAAGGAAATTCGCGTTTTAACTCAATTTTGACTTAAGACAAGAGTTAGCCATGAATGCTAATAACTTAAATATTATTTTTCTTATTAAATATTTGCTTTAAATATTTACATGTTATTAATAATTATTCAGAATTTCTAAATAGCTGTTTTTGATTAATTCATACTTATTGTTAAATAATAAAACTAATTAATATTATTATTTTTCACTAGTTGAATTATTATTTTTGTAATTAAATCTTAATAACCATTATTAAATAATACAATTAGTAATTATCACCATAATTAGTGATAACCACAAATGAATAAATACATGTTATCAATTAGTTAATATTAATTAGTATTAATAATTTGTAAAAGTATATTCAAAAATTTTTTTCACAAAGTAAAGTGGTAAAATAAAATATAGGTTATATATATATATATATATAACCTTTTTTATTCATTTTATTTTACCACTTTACTTGATGTATAACCATTTTTATTCATTCTGTTTTACCATCTTAAAATTTTTCAGCTACGATTTATAAATACAAGTTGAAAATAATCTCACTCAAAAGGTTAGCAATATTAGCTATTTGACTGGAATTAAATCTGTCAAAAAATTGAAAGATATGTGGATGGGTTGTTTGAAAATATGTAAAAAAAATATAAACCCAGCAAAAATAGAACCAAGGATAAATTTTCAACGTTGTATGCATTTGTCATTTTTTTTTTATTTAAGAATCGCTTAACTTTTTATTTGAATAAAATATATAAAAAACAATTTGAGAGAGATAATAAGCGTTGGTGTTATAGATGGTATTTATTTTGAATTATTATTTAATATAAAACGAATGTTTTCTAACAATTATCAAATATAACTTTCTAAATAATTACTACAGAAAAATAATTTAAGTTGCACTGCTATGTTCTAAATGAGAAACTGTATTTCTTTGTAAATTTTAATCATATTATAAATTCTTCCTTTAAAAATTTTATTTCTTTATAATGTAGAGAATATGAAATATTTATTGACAATAGTTTCATTCTCTTCAAAATTAAAAATGTGTTATTTAAAAATATATGATTATTAATTATTTTATAATCCTAGCAATCAAGGAAGCTGTGACCCTCTACCTAAATAACTTTTGTACCTAAATGACTCTACCTAAAATCTTTACCTATTCTCGAGCGGCTATCGAAGCCATCGAAAATGGGCAGACTACCATCACATCAGATATTATTTCTCTCCTTGAACAATTAAACTCTCAAGAAAAATCATGTATACTTCAATGGATTCCGGCACATGTAAACATAGAAGGAAACGAATGTGCTGACTTATTGGCCAAAGAAGGCAGAGAACTCGACCAAGAACGTACTAATGTCACACTTGCAGATGCAAATGCAGCAGCTCGCCACAGGTTACTGACCCAGGCTTTCAAGAAATCTTTGCTTTCGGAATATGATTGCCCGAGAAGCATTAAAACAACTATTGCTAGGTTGAGAACTGAACATTTTCGTGATATGAAGATCCATCGCGACAACTCAAGAACATATGCCACATGCCTTTACGGACACCAAATGACACCCAACCATATGTACGAATGTCTGGTAGTCACAATCAACATAATCAAAATTGGATTGACCCCAATTAGAGGCTGCCTGCAGGAAACTCCCTACATCCCAGACGTACCATATCTTGCAGAAGCAATTATCAAGACTTTTGGAAAGATCTAGCTATCCAGGAACACGAGAACAACAACAATTATTTCATAGTAAATAATTTTCATATTATTATTATAAACATAAGAAAATATACTTCTATTGATGATAATAATGACATAATAAAAAAGTTAAACAAGACAAAATAATAAATAACACAATATTTATTTACATTGTTACTTAATATTTCATTTTATCTTTTTAGAACTTATGTTTAAGCCACGACTTTATTGGGTAAAATTTATTCAATAAAGTCATAACTTTACAATAATATCTAACACAGCATTTAAGCTTTTTGAAAAATCATAATCGAATTCTGTTAGCTTAATTTGTAAAAGACCTGCATTATATTACATAAATGAAAATCATGTGTCATTGTTATAGTTTAAATGTCAGTTTTTATTAAAAGATTGGAGCAAAAAAATATGAACTTTTTACACATACTTTTTAATTTTACGAGATAAAATTACATTATTTTATCTCGTAGAATTAAAAAGTAATAAATTATAAATAAAATTCGTAGAATTAAATTATAAATAAAATTCACGATCATATTTTTAATAGAATTTAAAGTAGCATTAATGGAAAAATTTCGAGAAATTCAACTGCAAATCAAAATATGAAACTATATAATGCATTTTAAATTTCGTAGATAAATGCCATTTATTTGAGAAGTGTGGTGATTTTATTGCATGAGGCATAATTTGTGTTAAGATACTTTAAAGGCAGGCTCCAGTACTTTGGTTCTGTAGACTTGTGTTATTTATAATACATTATATGTTAAGTGATGCATTTAATATACATGAGAGAAAAGTAGGAAAGTAAAATGAGCAATCAAAGAACAATTCTCGTTCACTGTTTATTGTACATTGTTGAATCATTTTAGGTTAACCTGAGACAAGATGTATCAAATCTACCACCAATAAATACTCGAATCAAAATCAATTCATAAGAATATTTGGCTTAGAGCCAAATGTTTTAATCAAAACACACACACGTATATACTTATTTTGCCAATAAAAATTACATAGGTTGAAAAAATAATTATTAAATGCTTCTCATTTAAAAATCAATCATTAGCAAAATGTGTTTCATTACTGAACGACCATTCAAAAACTCAATTAAGATTCTAAAAACATGAAAACATATTTAATAATTATTTAAAAGCATTCATATAATTATTTATTAGCATTTAAAGTTTATTGTTGTTTGGATAAAATTTAATATATTGATATTTTCAGCAGATTGCTTGTATTTTTTAAGTAAAAAAGGTAAGCTGTAAAATGCAAAATAAAAATCTTTTTCTCTATATATTGAAAAGAAGTGTACCAATTGCAGAAGTTTAACTTATGAATGTAAACTTGTATTTTTCGTTGATAAATTACATCATGAATTTTAATTAAACCAAAGAATTTCAAGTATAAGTTATTAATGTAGACTTTATGAGGCCTTTAATTTTTATCCTTTTTAATAAAAAAAATTAGAACTATGAAATAAGCTTGCTTTTTATCTAAAATGAAATTGGAACTCTATTTCCAATATAAAATGGAGTAATAATTTATAATAGAAAATATTGAAAAGTCAATAATTTTTTCCCAATAAATTTCCGTTTCCTTAAAAATAAGTAAAATTAGTTAATTATATATTAAAAGATGAAATTATACAGTTTAAAGATTTTTTAATATTGGTACACTTTATTTAAATTTTATTTTGTATTTACTACAAAATTTACATCAAGAAAATGTTCAATAGGAAATAGGAATAAGAATGGTTGATTAGTCATTCTTGATGAGGGTTGCTTATTAAATACAGAAGCAATTAGACAGAGAGTGGGGTACGTTATTGACCAAGAATTCAAATAATCACGCTATATGCACTTTGGCCTTCCGTTTAACAGCTCGTGGGTTCAAATCCCACTTTGGTATGGATGTTTGTAGTAGTTTGGAATCCACTTTAAACCATAAGTCCTGGTCCAATTAATCCTAGTGTGCAAAAAAATGACCGTTAAACAGGCCAGCCAAGCATGCGAGATGTGAGAGTCGAGTGCGCGAATTGTTGGACTGTAGGCTACAGCACTCACCACACAGCTACCAGCTTGATAATGTGGATTGAGAATTAATCAATACTGAAGAAAACAAGACTCCTATTCACCGCCTTAAACGTCACGTTTGGATATTTGCAAACTCATTAAGTAAAAAAAAAAAAAAAAAAAAAAAAAAAAACAATGGAGGGAAATATTTACGTATAAAACTAATAAAAAGTATAAACTTCGAATTCTAATTATTTTAATAATTTTTCCATGCATTCTATTTGGCATTGATTTCACAGGATTTTGAAGGTAATTTATGGCAAATTTGACCATACATCACGAATTTGTCTTTTAAATCCGTTATTGACTCAAAGTGGTCATTTTCGTAAACTTTTTGTGTTATCATTCTCTAGATGTTTTCAGTAGGGTTCAGATCGGGACTTCTAGCTGGCCAGTCTATAACCTTAATGTTTCGCTCCATAAAAAGGCTTTTGCTGCTTTAGAGTTGTGAATGCTTGCATTGTCTCGTTGAAATATCCTGGAATCTTCATCCATATCTTCGTCATAATTCAACAGAACGTTTTCTAGGTGTTCAATATAATCGGATGAATTCATTTTAGGTGTAATCCAACAGATGGGGGTTGTTCCATAGCTCGAGAAAGCTCCCCACACCATCACTGAGCCTCCACCAAAATTGCTTTTAACTGAAATCTCCTTTTTGGTTCCTATACGAAGCTAGTAATACTTGTTTCGATATGACCCACCTAAATTAAACATTTTCTCATCACTGAACACCACATTGTTCCATTCAGAGTCCCAATTTGCATGTTTTTTTGCAAATTCCAAATGAGCCTTCTTATGCTGAATACTTAAGAGGGTTTTGCGTTGCTTTTCCGCCCATTCACCAACTCCAAATTGACTAATTATTGGTCTGATTCTTCAAGTTGTGACAGATAGGTACAAATCTCTTCTAATTTTGGTGGAATTGACGTTAGGTCTTCTTGCCTCGCGAATTACTTGCCACTTTTGACGGCCACTTAATTTACTACAAATACCTTGACGCCTCTTAACGCCATACATATCACCTAGATTTGAAACACTGCACACAACAGCTGGAGAGCGATTGATTTTCTTTGCAATTGACCTATCTGAGTAGCTTCTTCCTTTAAAATTCGAAATTTTGATAGCTCTTCTGTCGAAAGCCCGATGTTACGTCAAATTCTATAACTAATTTTGAGTAATAAGTGTTGGAACCAAGATGTTTTTAAATATTTAGTAACAGACGCACTAGTGGCAACAAACTGCACCTTTTAAGCACTTTAAAAACAAAAATGAAGTGGTAGATAGCTAAAATTCTAGATTTAAAGTGTCTTTAATCGCATTTCCCTTTGAAATATTGAATTTTTTAAACTAAATGATGTAAATACTCACTAAATTAGTTTTTTGCACGAAATGATTGAAGTCAAAAAAATTTAGTTCAAATAAATTTAGTACAAAAAATATCACGGGCATTTATATGAAAATAAGTGAATTTTTCAATGTATTTAATTGCATTTCCACCATTTTAGGAAATGGAGCAGGTAAAAACAACGAAATCTCTTATTTTGTGAAATAAACAAAAAGCCAATTACGATATAGTTTATAATTTTTCATCATACAGACTGCAGTTTTACATAAAGATAAGTCCACAGTCTACACAAAATTTTTTGAATTATACACATGTGTACTAATATATGTCATTCAATAACTAAAGTCGTTACGTATTCCTAGTGTATTAAAACTAAAACCAATTTAAACTTGTTTCTTCTTTTGATCAATAGTCTGGTGACTTTTAAGGTTGCCCACAGGAAGGGGTATGAGCTTTGATTTTGACATGAACACCAATTTCTGTTCCATTTTAATAAAATCTCGAAATCAGAAAACAAAAAACTTGTTTAAAAAATAATATACTAAGAGACATGAAATCTACCTTTTCAAGTACATTGTGTGTGAATATATTAAGCAAATAATAATAATAAAAAAATAAAATAAAAAACAGTAAAACGTTAAAAAAATAAAGTATTTTCACAAAGATCTAATTTCCATTTATAAATTGAAAGAAATTTTATTTAGTGAAAACCAGATATTAAGTATTCTACTAGTATTTCCTGCCTGGGGTAGGCTATTATTAAAATCAAGGAATGGGACTCCCTGTGTAAGCACTAAAGATGAGTGATCGAAAGAAAAGAAAATATTCGCTGAGGACTTGTCAATTTAAGGCGCGCGCTCTTCATATTTAATACTCTTTGTTTCCTTGCATATCATCCTTCAATTTTTAAAGATGAAGTCATCATGAACTTTGATATTCTTAGTATGCATCAGAAAAATACACACTATTTGTGGAGGAATCAGTGGCCTTTGTCAGATTCCAGTCGATGGTCAGGTAGCCCACACTTTCATGTGTCCTTATAAGCAGAAAATAAATAAAATGATGGCGCGAATAAATAGGACTTCCGGGTGGGGACCACAGAAATGTTTGTCTTAAAAGTATTCGGCTGCGTTTTACTTTAAAGAGGAGCTATATAATAAAAAAAGCAATATGAAATATCGTATGTATCACGAAACATAATTTCCATTCTTTAGCAGCTAAATGATTTATGCAAAATTCCAAATTCATTTTTTATTATACAATTCTTAACATTTCACCTCTAACAGAAGTTCATGCATTTTGTCAGCAGCGTACTTACAATGAGCTGTGGACAAAGAACTTATGTGGAGTATGAAAAGTGTGGAAATAACAGTGATTAGATTAGTAGAATTTTTTTCAAGTTTTCGAATAACATTTTATATTAAAAGAAAATGATAGATTTAAACACATATAAAGTTTACTTGAGTTTTTATGGATTGTGATATAAGGCATTTTCTACGAAGAACCATAGAAAAAAATGAAACATCTCCCTCTTATGAAATAAAAATTGTTAAATAAAATATCTGACACTTAACTACAGCCTACTTCAGAAATTCGCTGATAAAAAATAACAAGTTGCTACTCACAGTTTCAGAGAACTGTTGTTAAAGGGGTGTCGCAGGTACAAAAGAGCCTTTGTCAGGCAATAGATGAATCAAAACGACGACAAATACTTCATTGATCATTTTTATTTTTCGTAGATGTAGTCATTTATATGGTGAACAGACTCACCACAAGGAAAAGGCATTAGCCGCTGCCTTCCAAACCAACAATGAGAAAAAAGAATATATATATATAAAGAACTTGCTGAGTTTATTTACTCTTCTTCACTTTTTACTTTTTTCCCCTTTCATTGTATTCCCTACTTTTGACTAGAGATGACTTCATAAAAAATAAATGAAAGAAGCGAATGAAGCGTGAAAAAATAAAATAAGAAAAGAATCCAAGGTCATTTTGTGTCACAGCATATAAGAATGGATTCAGGGAATCGTCTTTAAGGAGTAAAGGGGTGGCTGGAATGATGGCTGTGGAAAAAATGGCTTGCCGCTTAAGTGCGGGATGCCTCCAGCAATTCGCATGATATGAGCTCAAATAAAAAGTAAACCACCAAAGACTTGAAGCAGCCGCAAGCGTGAAAAATTGTTGTTTGCTTGCTTATAAACAAACTAACAACTTCTACGCAACAGTCTAAATTGTTATTACAAGCGGAAACCACCTTTTTGGCAAGATGGACGAACCGCATCAGCTGTTACTTCCGGAAGAAAGGAAATGCTTTGGAGAGGGAGATATTCTTTTCAGGAATAAAAGAGGTTTAAATAGTTAATTGAGAGAGGTTAGCTTTTCCTATCATATTAAAACATTTCCCTTTACAATACTCTATTTTTAGGAATCACTTGTATTTTTATTCCCGTAAAGTCAGTACTTTTATTTATATTTATTCAAAATAAGCCTCCGATTTTGTAAAATAAATATGATTGATAAACTAAGAATGCTTCAAATATTTTAATTCAATCATGGTAATGGAAGTAAAGACAGGAAGGATTTACATTTAAAATAATCTTCATACGGCTGGTTTTGCATTCTCAGCATTTCTAGCACGTAGAAAATGTTTATTTGAAACTTCATTTTTTCCAATCAGATTAGCGCAGCTATGTATGATTAAATCAATCACATTCCAGTTATCTCAATCGACCAAAATGAATAACGAAAGTATGAATGGGAACTAAAAACATTTTGCAACAACGATACAAACTATGATGAAATGTTTGTAACTCGGATATGCTTAAGTTTTTTAAAAATATGCTCATCATTTAAAAATATACTCATCATGTAACAAGAATTCTTCTTCTTATAAAAAGAATCCTTTAAATTGCCGTTTGCAAAAGTTAATATTCATTTTCGTTTTCTTTATTTATTTAAAATTCATAATTTTGTCGAATTGTAATATTGTTTTGAGAGTAATAAAATACTTTTTTAAAATTACAATTACTTTAGATTTTAATCATTATCAATTGATAAAGGATATTTATCAAAATAACTTAATGAGATAAATCTTTCTTGAGTCAGTTTGATAATCATACTTTACCAATAAAAATGATATTTTTAAGAAATTCTTGTCAGGTTTAGAATATTACAGGAAAATAAAAAAAGCTGTCTTTCCCTCCTTCAAATTATCTTTAAAACGGAAGTTTTCCCCTTCAGCTTTAATATAAAATAAATTATTGAAGTTCATGGAATAAAAGTTTGCATAAACAGACTCCGGTGACCAGAAGATAATTTCAATGACATTTAAAGAAGTACTTCACCTCGTAGCGCAAACATCAATGATTCAGGAAGCTTTCTTCAATATCAATGTTTAATGAGTGCTGGGATTGAAAAATCGCATTCCCCGGCACACAATTACTAAGTGCTTTCAATCTCATCTTTCATAAGAGAAAGCACTCATAAACAAAAAGGAAACAAACAATACTTGAATTATAATAACGTGCGCATATAAGTCTTCCGTAATAACGATGTTAAAAATGGTGTAATTTATTATCTTTAGAAAATGCTCTCCTTTGAATGATTAATGATGGAATCTACAGAATAAGAGCTTCATGATTTAAAGACATTAAATTAGGTTTGTTCAGTAATTATTTGACAATCAACAGCCTTTAAAACTATGCGGGATAAATGTGTGTGTGAAGCACCCTCCAAACCTGCTCTTCTTCCTCTTCTCGGAGGCTCGCTTCCCGGCACTTTCACAACTGATAGGAGTTAGTTTCAGAAGAGGGAGGATTTTGATTTGTGTGCCCTTCTGGTACCCCAAGGTTTACTCTTTATTTCAAGATTTTAAATATCAAGAGCTTCTGAGAATTATACAGAAAATTTCAATTGCTTTGAGAATTAAATTCGTAGCTGATTTGAAGAACCACTTAAGCAAGGTTTCTTCGACTTAACACCAATAAAACATTAAGAAAGATGAAGTTTGAGGTATTTGGAAAAGAAGTTACACATGGATTCCTATATTAAATACTTCAAAGCTTTGAGCATGAAGTGGGAGAGTTGGATAGATGTTTTTGCTTACATTCTGATAAATGTTCAGGAAAGTAAGCAGAGTTTATCCTTAAAGCTGTACTATTTTGATAGTCGTAACAAAGTATGTGTTTCTCATTAAAATAATTCGAAGCTGAATACTTAGATAGCAACAATATAATTCTTTTTAAAAGAACTTTTGATGGTGAGCAGGCATACTTTATGTGACGTGCAATAAAAAAAATAACAAAACCCCAAGGCATCGACTAAGGCAGATAAACAGGTAGAAAGTGAATTCCCATAAATATCTTTTTGGCTCAGCTTACATTGAGTGCATTTATCACATTCCAGTTATTACACGGTAACTGGAAGTGGAAAATTTACATGTTTCATCAAACTAATTTAAGACATCAAGAAGTTCTATTAAATGGGTTTAATACTTCCAAATAGAAAATTTTTTTTCATAATATACTAACATAGTTATAAATTAGCACAAGCGTTGAACATTATATCATAGAACTGAAACACTCTTCTTTTCTTTAAGCTAAATTATAACCGATTTCGTGTTTCAATCTTGGAAAAACAAACAAAATGCGATAAAAGTTTTTTGTTCAAAAGGCTTTTGTTACATTAATACATCACATGAAAGGCAGAGAATCTAAATAGGAAAATTGTACTCATTTATGTCAGATGTCGAAAAAATGTCTGATCTGGTTTCGTTGCTTGAAATTGCGAATAATTCTACTACAGGGCTCACAGATCACGCCATTGAGAGAAAAAAAAAGATTTATTGCTTTGATCTGAAAAAAGTTAGCAATGAAAATAACATCTGAACAGAAACATCCATTGTATAAAATGTACTATATCCTCTTGTCAGAATGATTTGTTTTAAGTTTCCTAAAAACGAGTGAAGTCAAAAATATAAAGATAGCTTTTTCTAAGAAAAATTTTGCGAATCATTAAATTAGATTTCCGGATATCTTTGAACAGCATCCTAAAATATAATTAGATAAAATAATCTGCACATAGATTTTGAGTTTATTTGTTCAGAAAAAATAGCTTTCATCCTTTAAATTTATTTACGAACTCCTAAACTATGCTTGAATTAGTTGTATATAAATCCCTATTAGATGTACATATATACTACGTTCACAAAAGTTATTTTATAAGATAAAGGGAGGTAAAATATTATGAAATTCGCTATATATAAATTTCAAAAATTAAAAAAAAAGTAAATACAATGAAGATTTTATTTCTCATCCGTCTAGAACCTCGGTCACTTTCAGCATACACAAATATCTGCGACCGAATTGGGAAACGCACCTAAAAACTATTTAAGTGAATACAGAATGGTAACAATTCAACTAAGATCATCATAAGAAAATCAGCTGAAGGTAAAAGAATGAATATTGAAAATAAAGAAATATATATATACATACATACATTATATATATATATATATATATATATATATATATATATATATATATATATATATATATATATATATATATATATATATATATATATATATATATATATACATATATATACATATATATATATATACATATATATATATATATGTATATATATATATATATACATATATATATATATATATACATATATATATATACATACATACATATATATATATATATACATATATATATATATATATATATACATACATATATATATGCATACATATATATATATACATACATATATATATATATGTATATATATATATATATATATATATATATATATATATATATATATATATATATATATATATATAATTTACTGTCATATAAATATATATATACTTATGACAGCTCAAAGAGTAAAAAAAAAAAAAAAAAAAAAACGAGATAAATTTAAATACATATATTATTGAAAAAATATTAACCAGCTCTTTTTTTTTTATTATTCACTCACTTCAGAATACCTATTTTTAAAGATTAGTCTTGCGAAACACAGCTAACCAATTCTTAATTTTGTATTCCTCTTAAATGACGTGATCAATATCTGAGCCAGCCCGCATGTCCCTAAACTTCCACATCACTCCAGTGGAAGGCTATTCACTTTACAAATATTTAATGTGTCCAGGCTGTTTCAGCTTTAGTTTTCGTCAAGGTCAGAGAACTATTGTTCAGAAAAAGAGAACAACTTCCTTACCCAATAGAATACATGATCCGTTTGATTTAACTGCCTCAAATATGATAAATTATGCCAGCATTAATTACACTTCAAGTTTCAGTGGCGATTTCAGGCATTTATAACAAAAATTAAGTTTAAAAAAAACGAAGTACAAATAAATTTGCGTAAATTAAATTTTAATTTCACAGAATTATGCGGCGAGATATTTAAATTTTATTTTAATGAAAACAGGAAGTTAATGCCAATAGATATTGTAAGCACAAAAGTGGAAACAGGAGGTATTTGTGTTATCAGCAGAGATCAATGTTTCCTCTTTATTTTCGCTCAAGTTCAGTATTTTCTTTTCGATTGTCTCTCCCGATGAATTAAACATAAATTGTGCGCTAAGTAAGGAAAATCAATGTATATTGTTAATAAACAAAAGAAAATGTTTATCGTTTCTTTATATAACAATAACAGTAAATATTATTACCCATTTCTGTGTATATTTGTGTATTCATGGCTTACAAGAGCAATACAATGGTCAATTGGAAACAATTCGGGCGAGAGTCTGGATTCTCTCTCGGTTTTATAAAATAGGTTATATTTGAGATACTTATTGAGTTTTTGTGACTCAGCCACCATAAGTGTCAGTAAGAGAATCATTTTTGTTCATTTAAATGCAGTCAAATCATGTGTTTCATACTTTAACTGGCGTTTTTTTCCCATAATATAACAAAAGAGAAATATTGAGCCATGGATTACCAACGTGCATAAGTCAAATCAACCTGTTATTAAAGTCTGTTTCAGCAGCGAATACTCAACCTTCTACTTGGTAGCGAGTTTGATACTGAATCAGTTTTTAAGAACGCAATGTTGATGGGACTCATGCCCGTTGGTCTAAAGTTCTCTATGTGAGTATAATGGAGACATTTTTATTAATGAAATAGTAGAAAGGACCATATCACTGATATCGATTGGTAGAAAACAGATAGATTCGGGCGTCGCTCTCATTCTCGGAAGGCAGTGAGTTTGAATTCAAACTTAATCAAAGATTCGCCACTTTCACTAAAGGCGTCGTGGTGCAAAAGGTTGCGGTCACAATTACTCCAAGTAATATTATTCCCTTAGGATTTTTCTACTTGGTACCCGCTTCTGAGATACCAAGAGTCTGACCCAGCGGCTTCCATCCAACTGGTGAAGTTCAACTTTGGACTAGGTGCAGGGATGGTTTGTCAGTCTTTCAACGGTTATTTTTTATACACGAGGGCTAATTAGACCCGAAGCTACTGCTTAAATGCTCAATCCCGATTTTTTGTGAGGAACGAATCCATACCTCTTCCAAGAACAAAAAATGCTGTCTTTAATCCTTAGGCCTATAAGGCAGAATATATATATATATGCATATACTTGGATTTAGAGTTCACAGTTTAACAGAAAATACAAACTTGACAACGCTTGTTTTTAATGAAATTATAGATAAGAAAGACGTTTCGAAACATTTGTTGTAGTAAAACATTATATCTCGCATCCGGAATATAGTGAGTTCAATACGTAGTCTAACCAAAGACCATTGTTCTGAGAAGGTCTATCTATGTTAAAAATTCTGTAGAATTTCTAATATCCATTCGCAGAAGGTGTGTTGATAAAAGGGTTCTAGCTCAGGTATCGATTCAGTCACTGAATCATAGTTCTTAATTAGATTACGGTTGGCGGTTTCGTTTGACAGAAATTGGCAGTTTAAAATCTATCATTATAACTTTACCTAGCAACCAGTTAGTGAATTACATTAATGGAAGTTAAAATAAGTGCATTCAAAAAATAACATTGTAAAAAATATTTAATGCAAATGAAGAAATCAATCAAAATCTATAATTCATATCTAATGAAAATATGTAACACTCCAATAAAAGAACAAGAAACTAAGTTAATCAGAACATCCAACTCAAAATTAATGAGAGAACATACTTCAAAACTTCTTATCGAAAAAGTAATCCACGTAAATATGTATATTATAAAGTACGTGACGTATAAAAAGAGTGATAACAAAAGAGGAGTCACGTATGATAATAATAAATAACAATGTACAACAAATGCGACTCCGCAAAACAAAAAAAAAAAAAAAAAAAAAAAAAAAAACTCGTAGAGGGGAGATGCAGTTCATAAATCTTACCTCAACCAACAGAATCTGGAATTTCGGAATATGTCATAAGTTAGGAGTTCTGTTTCGTCGTTAAAGTCATTTGGCTGCACTGCTATTTCATTTGTCACTAGGCATAGACGATGGTTTCGCACACACCGACTGACACGGTTGGAAAAAAAAAAATGGCAGGGAAATTTCGAGACAAGTTCGTGTCGCTTTTCATTATTTTTTCCTCACCCGCGTTTCTTTCTGCGAGATTTAAATGGCTCTCCGTAACTTTCGTGAACCCGTGTCTCTTATCATTTTACGGAATCTCGAGCATACATAATATACTTTTTTTCGCTCTCTTACTTTTTCAATTCCAGGGGGAAATTCTACCCGCATGCTGACTGCTCAGAAAGGTAGCAATTATGTCCCCGAAGACTGGGATGAAAGAGCTGACGAAAGCATAATTCGGAAAGGGAATTTGATGGAAACTCTTTGAATGCTGTACATTTTCGCCAACTTAGCGCTTTTGCGAATTGCCCAAAGGCTGATGAAACACATTTGTCAACTTTCAGTATAATTTATATAAATCCCAATTATGTGATTTGGTAAGTATTTGAGATACAAAATTGTTAGTCTTTATCAATCTTCGAAATATGTAATTTGATGTACAAGAAAAATGATGAAATGGATATTTTTTGCCTGAAATATGTTTAAATAATCACTTGTTAACAAGAATATAATGCATTTAATTTTTCGTTGCAGATTTAAAACTTTTTAGTAACTGAATTGCTAAGATTTTAAAGTGACTCAAAGCACCTACTCAGAGTGCCCCCAAGAAACTGTTCATTCTAGGGCATTAACCATATTGATAAGAGTTATATTCCCAAGAGGTGTATTAGCCTTTCAATGTAGAATTAGTACATAATTCGGAAACCAACTGTAGTGTTGGCAGAAATGAAATGTTTTAAAATTGTATCGATTTAGTGGGAAATAATGGAAGAAAGAAATCTTACAAAATATGACGAATAAAGTAGTCACTAGTTTATCCGCAAAAATGAAGACGCTGGAAAAGGTTCATTCAAAAAATGCTTTTATATGTTCGAATAGTATTGTACAAACTATTATACTTTTGAATAATTTTATATCCTACTATTGTACTTTTCAATAATAGGAAATTCTTCAAACCCAAACAAAGTAAAAAATAACTATCACTAAGAAAATATTATTGATGTTTTTTTAAAAAAAAAAAAAAAAAAAAAAAAAAAACAATGCACTTACTGCATTCGTATTCTACAGAATACGCAGTTTATTACGTAATTTAATAATTTTAAAATGAAAAAGTGACTACCCATTCTGATCTCAGAAGGTTTAAACAAAAAATACAAAGTTTGATATAAATACTTCAATTTTATGGTGACCTTGGTTCATTTACAGTAACATTGCATCTGTTTGGATGTTGAAAAAGTGCGATTTGTAGTATGTATATTGAAGGCAATCTCGTATTCAAAGCACTGAAATGGTTACCAAAAAGTGAGTTTCCTGTTTTCCTATTGAGATATTTTTTCCATTTCACGACATCTGTTAAAATTTCATCAAATATCTTCAATTGCTTAAATTTTGGGATTTCGCTTATAAAAACACACAGAATCATGATATCGAATTAAAAACGATGCCTGTAGTTTTTTTAGTGGCTCTAGTTTTTCTTCTTTTGTTATGAAAATACTAGAATACAGAAAACTCAGAATAGAATTTCACATTAGGGAAGTTTTCAGCACCAAGTCTTCTTCAGCCGTACATCGAAACTGTAATTCCTAATAAAATACTTTGTAATAATATCTGATTAGAATTTATAAATTAAAGAATTATTACAATTTATATACATAATTGAATAGATTTTCTCTATTGCAAAATTCTTTTATTATTTACTATGCGTTCTGAGTTGTTAAAAACGCACATTTATACGTTTAACCATAAAAATACTATTATTAATACCGCAAGATATTCTAAAAAGCTTATTTAAAATTATTTTCTCTCTTGACAGTTATTCTTCTCTTGTCAAACGTAAGATTTTATAGCATAGTTATAAATAACAAGAAAGTCGATTATAGCTGTGATGAAATAGAAACCAACATAAATAACTCCATTTCCAAGAATCGAAGTATACAGACATATTGATTGATTTTATGATTGATGGATACAGTCTTAAAAATGGGTTGTGCTGTGCTATGATATTAACATCTAGATATGGATACCAACCTACTTTTGATAGATTACAGCCAAGAATATGGATTCAAGTGAATATATCAATTGTCAATAAAATCCATGGGGCACGCAGTTTGTTGCGTAGTGCAACCCAGCAGTCGATGAAATCCGTATGTAATAACAGAAGGATGCTTATAAAAAATATAGTTTAAAAAAAACTGATTAATGCAATAAAAATATAGTTAAAAATTTTAATATTAAGTTAGGAAACATTCCTATTTCGAAACACGTACAAAAGCAGTTTATGTTTGTCTTGTGAAATAATAAGAATACGATGAACAAAAGAAAAGAATAAGTAATATGATTTTAAATAATGAGATGAATATAAAAGAGGTAGTCCGGAAAAATAGTTTTTTTATTCTCTTCTATAATTATCCTTTGAGCGATTAAAAACAAAAGTTCAGGTTATTTTTTAAAGACCATGGTCAAACAGTAAATATTAAACTGGACACGTTATCATTACAAACTATAATCTATGCTCAGTGACATTAATTAATATATATAGAAAACGCCTAGGAGCATTTATTAATACGGAAAATTTCTGGTGTTTGAAAAATATATTAAAAACCATCATTAACAAGAGAGTCGGAAATGTGTTATTAATGAGTTTTCTCAATCTTCTGTCGACATAGTTGGCGAAAATGCAAACTTGGCGGTCGCCACACAAGTTTCACAATAATCTGTTCGAGTTCTTATATTATATATTATGTTTTGACATCAAAATTTCTGCAATATATTTAAAATTTTATCAAAATTAAAAATGTACTTCGTTGTTTTTAATTAAATTGCCATGCAATAGATAATTTCAAAGAATAATTTTAAACTATGTCAAAACAACAAAATTTGTTCATCTGTGTCATTTTGAAAACCTTTAATTTAGAAAAATTCTTCGCTATTTATTGATAAATTTATTTCCAATCGAAACACAAAATGAATAAAAATAAAAACGAAGTAGAGAAAATAACTTATATTTGCAAACACGTAAGAATAATCGAAATGTAATTAGATAATAATTACAATTCTAATTTAGACGAGGTGATTATTAAGGTTTGAAAAAGCAGACAAAATTTCGCCATTACCATTGAAAAGATTCTTAATGATTGTTTGTTTTCGTGACCGACCAAATGTGTTTCCCAAGAGAGGTTATTTTTAAACGAGAAAAATAAGCTCAAAGCTTTATTTATAAAATGAGTGAATAACAGCATTCAAAATTACTTCTATTTATTCGTATGATGTATGCCTCACATATATTAATTTATGCAGAATACGATAATACACAAAACTAGAAGAATGAGTATGCTGAATATTAGAAGAGTAAACTTAAGGGGTATGATTCTGTGAATATATAGAAAAAAAAGTTATATACTGAATCAAAGGAAGTTTTCATTCAACTAAGTTGATTTGATAAGTGAAATTTAGAATAGATATATAATTTCTTTATCATAGATCTCAACGTAAGAAAACGAAGTTGAGCCAAAAATTCCATATTCAGCAGAAAAGGAAAAATAAAGTTTTGCAATTCTTTTAGAGTCTTTGAGGCGAAATGAGCAAATGGTATTAAACTTATATTTAGAATACAATCATTCAATTTATCTAATTAAAATATAATTATCAGATAAGAATAGAATCCTTACATTACAAATTTTATGCCTCGTCATTTTTTTTTTTTTTTTTTTTTTTTGACAAAATGATGTTCTGAGCATGATTGATTTAATCCTGATTTGCTGATAACTCAACTGACTAGAAAACCGAGTTCTGTTTCTAATTGATGTTAGAGTATGTGCAAAGGAATATTTTTCATGATGCTGATAATAAAATACAATTTTTAGTGGAAGACATTTTTGAACAACAATTAAATTTATCCTAATTTTTTTTTAAGTCATTTCATTTGGAAACCCTTATTTTTCTATACCCTGTTTTACTTAACTTCCTTTAATTAATATTTTATAATGGTGTCCAATCCCATCTCAGCAACATCTATTTCCCAGTGCAGGTATAATTTAAAAATATTCTATTAAAAACCTGAGTTTTCATTTAAAATGATATTTGCAGTATGTTAAGTGTGTGTGAGTGCAATTATGTGTCTAATCAACTTTTACACTTTAGGAAATATTTAATCTGTCTGCAAATCAGCTGTTGGCCAGAGATCCATTCTAAAACGAGACAGTTTAATTAGCAAGAAAGAATCTCTAACGTGTCATTGTTTTATATAATACTTTACATAATAAAAGAATATTTTTTTACATAATAAGAAATTTACATGATTGCATGGATAAGAACAATTACTCAGTTGATGTTTGAGAATCTCATATCATCAGTTATACCATAGATTTCTTTAAAAAATAGATAAGTTAATGCTCATTAAAAGTTCAATTACATTTTTTAAGTTGAGTTTATTAGATAATTACTCATTTTATTACAAAAAAAAAAATCACCAACAAAATACTTTGAACGAAATTCTTCGAATTTTTAAACGAATATTTTTTTGACTTTTTGAACGCAATTCTTTTTGAAATTTGAATGAAATTCTTTTTTTCGTTTAGATTTTATATTTTCAAACTTTTCAGGTAAAATATAAGGTAGTATTCAAGCTATTTTGATATCTTTTATTTTGAAAATAATTGCGATTAGATATTTCAGTAATTGTAATTTAAAATAATATTTAATCGTATACGATATTTGGTATTAGATCTATGTATTTTAGTTAAATAATTTATTTGTAACTTCCTTTAATATTATGTTTGTATGTATTTTTATGTTTAATATTTGTTTATTTGTAACTTCATTTAAATATGTAATAATTTTTTACAGTACCAGAAAAATAATTTTATTTAGATATTGGTCTTATGACATCACATGATTCATGCAGAATTTAAGTGGGGTGTAGTAAAATACATTAAAGACTAAAAAATTAGTATAAATAAAATGATTTATTTATCATTCGTATACGTTAATTTCATTCAAACCAATTCTATTTGATACTGTCAGAAAAAAATTCTTTCATTTCAATCTGATGAAATCTATGATTGTCTTCCCATTATTTTCAATATGACTGATTCCAAAACAAAAAGTAAACAAGAGACATTTAATTGGTTGATATTTTTAGCCTGAAGAATTAAGTAGAAAATGATTTGACTCACGCTTTTAGTGATATAAAAACCTTTAAATCATTACTTAAATGATATTGCAATAAAGGACGTATTGTTCTCGGAAAGTATAATCTTAAATTAAATTTGGAATTACCAGTCAAGAGTCTCCTAGTACCTGATATGCTACTAGTTAATGCACATAGTATAACAATGTTTCCCTACCAACTATTCTACAAACAGACAGAAGACTTAACCAAGAAGCCTTTATTTATTAGCCAGGATTCAGCAATAGTTCATTAATTCATGAGTTAAGATTTCGAGAGTTCTCTTAACGATTTGAAGCTAGACTAAGCCTTCGTAATTAAGTTCTCAGAGTGTATTGCATAATTTCCATCACGTTGGGAAATCCATCATTCTCGGACTAATTCCAGAAACTCTTACCAATGAAATGGATCCATCATTTTACTACAACTCGCATTGGCTCAGGCTCACTTGGTGTGAAAGTAATATGGATAATAGATCGCATATTACACAGTGTTTTTGGAAGGAATCTTTAAGAATCATTGAGAAAATTAGACAAAATATCATAGTTTGCTGGAAATGTATTTATTTGGAAAGGGAATGGTTAATTCGAAGTTTTCATAATTATGGTTCATTTTATTATCGAAGTTTTCATAATTCCAGGTTTTCATAATTATGCTATTTTATGTATCATAATTTATTTTCCTTTACATAGTTTATTATTAATTTTTATATTGTATGCATGTTACATTACATATTATTTTATATTCTAAATTTGATTGCATTCCATTTACAAGTACGTGTAAATATATATTTAAAACTATTGTCTGGAATAACTTATAACACTAATTCCTTTTACAAATCGATTACAGAAAATAAATAGATTTACATTATTACAAATTTTAAAGGACCATATAAAATTTTAGAAAAGTATAATTCTTTTATTATAATAGAATTTTAGAAATTTATCTGACTGACCTGCAATTTCATTTTAAGATTCAGAAAAAAATACAAATATTTAGATAATTCTAAAATTTTTATGAAAAAATAAAATTTTTTATAGAGTAATATTTTACCACACATAAAAATCTATTTAATCTTACTATTACAATTTGAGAGGATTAAAATATTTAACGAATAAATGTTAATTGAACTGAAGTATTTTATTCTTTGACTGGCGTTGGTAGTCATTAAGTGCAATGTTTTTATGTGAAAAAAAATTATTTTATGGTAAAATAATGGACCAACACAATCATATTGTGCCCAATAAACATTTATATATATCATGCCCAATAAACATATAAAAAGTAAGCAACCATAATTCCTAATATTAGGTAGGTATAAAATTTAAGTACAAACATTATTATACATGCAAAGAAAATGTTAGCAGCTACAACTCTTATTTTTATATCTTTTCATTTGTCACACACAATGCTAAGCAAATTGTATGGCTATTAGCTACAGAATGTATAAATATAAAATTGGTATGACTATCACAATATTCTCATTTTTTAAAGATAAGTTGGTGGACTGGATTGTCAGTTTACGGTGTCTTTTTACACACGAGAGTTATTCTCATCAAGGTTCTAAGACAGTATTCTTCGAGCAGAAAGTCTAAGGTTCGATTCCAGTCATTCGTGAGAAAGAAATATTGGTGCTGCGTTCTTGCTTTCTGCATATTCGTCTGTCAGGGTGTGTATTTATGAATTTTCTGGTTTTATCCCTTATGAAACGTGAATACAGACCATTATGAAATGTTCCTCCAAAAGACATTCAGAGGGGTGTGTGCAGACGTCTTGCAACAGATATAAGCTGTTTGGAATTTTGCATCATAGTGTTAAAATATCTACGTTCTTAGATTCGATACCAATTTTAATTAAATGGTAAAAGGTGAATATTTCATTTCTTCTTTCTTCATATATTATATGTTGTGTTGATGCTAAAGCATTTTCTTGGTTTCCTCACTTACGAAATATGAATACGATTTACTATCGATAAAAAACTTATCTCGGAAAACGAAGCATTACGAGTGGTAGTTTTAAAACCATTTTCAAGTGGTAGGCTATTGTTTTGTGATCCATTAATTTTTGTATACAACTGTAATTTATTTGCTGACTGCCTTGCTTAGGCCAGCCTTTATTAGCTGTATTCTTGTTCCCATTTTCAGTGAGCGTAATCTTTCTGTCACCCCACCCTTTCAAAAACTTAGGGTTTTGTTCGCACTTGTTCAACTCCCCCCTCCCGGCGTAAGCAAAACAGTAGTTTGAGTTTGCATTTTCTACTTCTGGAAAGTTTCCCTCCGATGAATACAGAGGCGAAATAGAGTTGACTTAGTTCCTTTTAATTTTTTCTTTAAAATGATTATCCTCACGATTTCAGTAATTATTTTGCTTACATTCACATGTGAGTTATTTTGAAATTTGATTGGATCTTATGTACATAATTTTCTTAATCGATTAAAATGGGCAATATTTTATTGTAATGATAAAAAATGATTAAGTTTAATTTATATATTTTAAGTTCCTTTTAATTTTTTCAACCCTCCATAAATAATTTTTTTTATCAACTTCTTATATAACAAAGTACCATAGCTGATATATTATGCCGTGTCACAAACTCACGCTTTTAATTGTTAGGCTATATGTTACAGTGTTAAAAGATATTCAAGTTTCAAGTGAAAGTGGAACCCACAAATACTTGAATTGAAATCAAACCATTCAACTATCAGCCCATGTAAAAAACATCAAACATGCTTTTTTTTCTAGTAAAAATGAATGATATAAGAATGTGCCTCAAATTTTCGCATACCATGCAAATTTTAAAAATATATTTCTATCTATCCAATAATCAATTAAAACCGTAAACGCACTTTGTACATTTTTATCACAATAACTGAACGTTACACATCATTGCGAGTTCAACCTTTTCTTTTATTTGTATAGCATGTTAAAGGCGCTAAAAATTAATATTCCTTCATGTATAAGGCAATAATTGATAATCTGAGAAATGATACGGAATCGATTATATAAAAATCAATTATAAATTAATATAATTAAACTCAACATAGTATATTTATCAGCAAAAGTTTATATTTTTTTATAAAAAAAGATTCCATGCTTCTCTTTAAAAATATTTTTTTTCCCTTTTTTGTTTGCATTTTGTAGTTTAAATTCTCTGATTATAGTAAATAGTTTGTCATATTGGTATTTCCATCAACCTAATCTAAATGAATAGATATTATGAACTCATATCATGAGGAAACTGCTTTTTAGTAGGATAAATGAGGAAAATATTTCTCACTTATTGTGTCGATGCTTACATTTTATCGAATATCAGAAAGACAAATTCGCTTGAATATCAAGTTTTGAAAAAAAGTATAAAATAAATGTAAAAGAATTGGATTTAGAAATTCCGAACGTGAATAGATAAATTCAATGAATTCATTACCCTTTGCAACCCAGAAAATCGAATGCTTATAAATAAAGGCTCTTGTAGGGGATTCTTATATGATCGAAAAATCCATATTATTTAGAAGCTGATATTATTCAGAAGATAAATAGATACCGTTCCTCAAATGCTAGATTGAATTCGCTATCCGGAATTTAAACAAGCTGACGCTTTTACGCAATTGATAATGTGATGGATTGTCTAGCAAACCGATTGAAAAAAAGCAACTTTATTATTTTTTATTCATTTCAATATCGAGTTGACGGATCCGTCATTTGTTCCAGATGTGTAATTTGCGTCCACTTGCCAACGGAATGGGTCGCCATTTTGTCGTGTGATTTTATTCAATTGCATTTGTAAGACAAAATATATTCTTTCGTGAGATGGAAAGACCTTTATCCTGGTGTTATAAAGCAAGCGATTTGAATAAAATTGAAATCCATCTCCAAGAAACGCCTTTAAAAGGGGAGGCCTTTAATAAATTCTAGAGCTTGTACGTCAAACACTCTCCTTACTGACACAATCTTAAAATGTTTGAGAAAAGGGAAGTGATTTCTCGTGTAAACATAGTCTTTGTTTTCTAAATTTTAGATGCACTTTATTATCTTTCATATTTCTCTCCCAGATAAATGTCATATGGCTGCTTCATTGATTTTATATAAGGATGTCATATGCAATATAATAGAAGTTTCCGCAAAAAGTTTCTTGTTTGACGAATAAAATGCTTGGAAAAGATTGATTAAGTCATTAAAAATTCATACTTTTGTCAGTAGACAAATCTTTCTAAATTCTTTTCAAGAGTACAAGCTAGATTAAATTAGAATAGACCCCTGTAAAAAATAGAAGCCATGTTATGCAAGTTTTATCAAGAAACTTCGCAAGAAGGAAACATTTTTCCAAACAATAAAATTGGTAATAATATTTTTGTATAAGGCACTTGGAAACAGTAAGCTGATATCGAAACAGAATAGTAAGTATTTCTTAGAAATTATTTTGAACAAGAAATTGAAAACATCAATATAATCTTTTAAATATTTTACATTTTATTTTGAGCTTGAGAGAATTTAAAATGAGGGATTAATTACCCATTTGTGAAGAATTTATTTACAGGAAAATAATTATTTTTTTCAGTGTGTAATATTTTTTTTTCAGATTTGCATATTATTATAAAAATAAATAAGAAATATGAATCTTCTTCGTTAAAGTTCTCTTTCATTGTTTGTTACTTTCATGAAAAGTTAAAAAAAAAAAAAAAAAATATCGGTATTACTCTTAAAACTCTCTTGGATAGTTGAAATGAAACTTTGCTAAGATATTTTTTACAATAATGTGCAAATAAAACATTAAATATATTTTTAAGAACTTGTTTTATTTCTTAAATTGGATAATTGGGGCAACATTTTCACAGTTTGATTTTCAAAAATAGACCAGAAGTTAATAGATTGAAATGCATTTTCACAACGAACAGTTGGTGACAAAAATTTCAATTTCCTTTCACTAATTTGATAAATTTTGAAAAGCCCCACCTACATTCATCAATAGCTTTGTATTACAATGAATGAACTTCGATAAGTTTAACACACAAATAGCCTTACTTTATAACCTCATCTCATCTAACGTTTGTTAACAAAGTTTTAAATTCCAATTCATTACTTCTTGAATTTTTCAAGAACGCAATAAATAAGCAGCAATAAATTTATATTACTATGAAAAAACAATAATGACCAGGATAACAAGAATGAATTCACCTACATTGTACATATTTGAGCAGTTTGATTTTAAAATAGTAAATATTAAAAAAATAATCTAAATTATAAAAAAATTATACATTTTACGTTTTTCTCAATAAAAACACGTCGTATCAAAGCTATTCCGAAATTAAAGATAGGATCAGGGATGGTATATTCGAAATTATAATTAATAACGGCATGGTTTCCCCGGACTGCCCATAACATTGAACACCATTGAGGCACAGGATGGTATTAGTGAGGGGCTGCGGTATTCTGTCCCACTCCTTTATGAGAGCTTTTTCTAGTTCTTGGAGAGTTGGTAAGAGCTCAGCAACTCGTCTGCCTAGAATGTCCCAAACATACTATACATCAGAGGTGTCAAACGCACTTTGGCAAAGAGCCCTATATTAAATTTAGAATGTGCAGGCGGACCAGATTCAAATAAAAAAAATGTTCTGAATTATAACATTTTATTTATTTAATTATATAGTATATAATATACGGTTGTGTGTTAAAAGCCATATCACATTTATTTAAGGGAAGTAAGACGTTGTCGACATTGACAAATTTGGATATTTTGTACCTAACGGAAGTGTGTATTAAGGCTAGTATATATGATTTATGAGTTAAAGTATAGCATTTATGGAATGTACTGGTTATAAGCTTTCTAGCAAAATCAAATTTAAATAGAAACATGCATATATTTAATTTTTATGACTTTTTGAAAATATTGCATTCATTACAGTTTTTTTAAAAGTAGGTTACCTTAAGGTACGCTTAAAATAAATTCTTGATGCAAATTTCACACAAAATTTGCATACATTTATTAAAAAATGTTTAAAGAATTAAACAAAGTAATTTTTTTTGCAATATATGCATAATAACTTATACAAGAGCAAAATATGTTAAACGTTTCGAAAATTTTTCAAAAATTCAAAAATTTTCACAAAACTTTTTCCATAAAAATTATTTTTTTGGCAAAAGCAAATTTTAAACACTTTACTACATGCACATAAAGTTCACATAAGCACAAAAAAATTTTAGAAGATTTGATGCATTAGTTTTTTTACGAGCGTACCTATGTAATAAAAACATGCAATTTGAGAAAATCTCAAAAACAAAAAAAAATGTACTAAATTCTTATTTTAAACAAAAATTAAAACTTCCAGGACCATAATCTGAATCCATATTAGCCTCAATGCCTCCCTCTTTCTTTTTCTTGCCTTTTCAGTGATCTTGCATCTTTATTCATTTTTTTGATGAGATGTTCAGCTTTTCGAACACGTATGCGATCGATTTCTTGCAGTGCGTCACACATATTTTTACCAGGAATAATACCCAGCTCCTTCAGCACCAAGGTTCGGCTGAGAACCCTTCATTAAAACAGATGACTGCATCCATTACTCCGAGTTCTAAGGTTTCTTTTCCCACAAAAAGTGTTCTTGGGAATCCTTTCCCACACACAGTTGTTGAAGGACTCATTGCAATTTTGTGTGCCTCCATGGAGGCATTTCTTCAACAGCTCTTTTGACGACAGGTCACGGAAGATTTTTGATAGCCAAGAGCACTGCTTCCGGCAATGAATGCTCATGGACATAATTTCCTCCTTGAGCAACACTCTTGTTATATTTACACCAACTCTCTTCCCAGTAGGACATAGAGCGTGCTGAGGATTTCTGTCTGTTGAGAGTTTATGAAAATATATAGCCCAAACAGCTTTTGCCATTTCATCTACAGAGGTTTTAGCATTGCGACGGATAGCGAGACCATAGTACTTCTGCAAAAGTAAAATCTCAGCATCAGTTAGCCGACCTCGCCCAGAAATTGCCTTGCCGTCTGAGAGTTTCATCCCTTTGAATTCATTCTTCAAGGCTTTCAATCGTGAGCCCATTCTCTTCTGGACATGGCCCACACACTCTAACTTTTCAACATCTGTGTCACCATACACTTTTGCTTGTTTGATTTTCAAGAATCCCTTTGAGTCGCCATCTCCTAAATATCTTGGTATAGCGCACATTTCTCGAAGATATGGAACATTTGAAAATGCGAAAGACACCCTCTGTCTCCATGCCACCGCTTGGACCTTCAGTAGTTCTTCTGGCAATCTTCGCAGCTCTTTTCACTTTTCTTGCATTTGAAGCAATACTTCGACAAGCATTCAAAGTCTATCACCTTTCCGGTATCCACACAAATAGCTGTCACAACCCCGTTGAGTGAAGTGTGGCCTCTCTTTTGCCACGAGCCATCCACAGATACAGCAATATCTCTGACATTATCATTAGCTTCAACAGCATTACTTACAGCAATGTCCATAGACTTTTTACAGACAACTGTCAATCCATTTTTAAGCTGTCATTGAGCCTCTCAAATTTTCGTGGAGGAGGAGGTAGGTTCAAGATGGCACAAATTGTTTGTGCAGCATTTCTGCCTTTCCTATGCAACACGCATTGCATATGCCAGCCTAATGTTTATGTCATATCCTAAACTAGATATGAGAGGATGTGCATGTTGTGGAAGAGTTTTGACAGACTTTGCAGTGAATGTTTATAAAAGAGGCAAGACCTCTGCGGCTATGTAACTCTTCATTTACAATGAAAGACTCCGATGAATTGCACTGTTTACACACGAACATGTCGTTAATCAGACTGTTTAGAACTTTAACACTAATAATAATATTTACATCTTGAGTTGAATTATTTTCAAAGTCATCATTCATTACAAAAGAATTTTCAAGCTTTTGTTTTGAAGCACTCTCAGCTTCAGGTACACTGCTTTGATCATACTTCGTAGTATGTTGATTCTGATGTCTCTTCCTACTGTTGAAACTTCTCCTTCGAGGCATGATAAACAAACAATTGATAAGAATTTAAACTCAAACAGAGTTATAGAATTAATTATAATAATTAATCAGCAGATTAAAAAATGAAGCAGCATAAATCGAACTAATAATCACAAGGCAAATCATAAAGTAAACACAAACAACACGCAAGCAATGTGAACAAATCATTCACACAGCTTGGAATTTTTCATTATCTTTAAATGTTAATGCCAGATTCAGAAAAAAAAAATAACGGAGGTTATACAAATGATCATTTATTCACTACTTTTCTGTTGAATTGGTACTGCAATGGTCATATTTGAAACCGAAACTTTTCTGCAAGGGGGCGTGGCACTGTTTGTGTACGTTTTTTTTTCGATTATTTAAACCATTAAAAAATATCAAATAAATGAGTGTTATACATTTTAGATTCAGAAAAGTATACTTTATTTAAAATAACTAAAATTGAAAAATTGATTTTTTGAAGGTTAATCAGGTCTTACTTCCCTTAATATATTAATAAATTTGATATGGTTTTTATGTTTTTTTTAGAGTAATTATTTTGAACTCGAGGATCTAGGTATCTGACTTCTCTTGTATTTGACAAATTCATTGATGTCAGGTATCATATTCGTTGTAGTTATTTTACGAATTGATTGGAGATGTTGCTTGTTCTTATTTACCAATGCTTGTTCTTATTTATCTTCATGATGGAAAACATCTGCTCACATAATAGAGGTGCTACCAAACATGCACAGAATTGCGTGCTACATGCTTTTTTAATTTCGGGTATTTATCCAAACTGTTGAGTTATTGTGAATGAAATATAACAGCATTTATCTCTTTTAATTTTTCTACCAAAATACTGTCTCCAATTGGAGATATATCAACTTCATTTGCAAATGAACTGGTTGGTGCCTGTGAAGCTTCAAAATTGCATGGATTGTTAAAAATTGGGAATTCCATTTCCTTCATTTTGTGGAAGTCTTCAAATAATTGTTAAATTCCGTGATCGAATTTTGCAAAAGTTGACAATATTGATACAAATTTTTTTTGTTCACTGTGCCAAATAATTTTAAATGAGGGAAATGATCCAAAGTTTGATTTTTTACCTGATTTTCTCACAGCTTCAACTTTGTTTCAAAGGCTTGAATACATGAATACATTTGAATGACAATCAGATTTTTACCCTGTAACTTTACATTCCGATCAGAAAGTGTTTATTCATATCTACCAAAAAGGCAAAATCAGCCTACCAGTCATTGTTATAATCATTTGGGTTGATTTTTTCTGACATAAAAGCTTGAATAGAGTCACGTAATGTAAAAAATCTTTCTAAAACTACTCCTCGAATAAGCGAACGAACTTCGGTGAAATAAGGGACATTAGAAAACTTTTCGTCATAATCTTGTAAAAACTGCCTGAACTGTCAGTGATTTATTCCTCTGCTCCTTATAAAATTTACTATTTTAATTATAGGTTGCATGACATGGTCCATTTTCAAATGTTTGGATGCCAATGATTCCTGATGAATTATTTAGTAAAATCCCACAAAATTCCCTGATGTTTTCTATTTTAATGTAGTTATAACACCCGAATGTCTGCCAGCGATGGAAGGAGCACCATCCGTAGTTGTGCTGCTGAGTACCTTTGACATGACTGCTCTACATGGTTCATGTCCGGAGAGCAAATTGGCCATTCTGTTTGTGTGATTCCATCCTTCAAAAGGGAAGCCGAGTAGCTTAGTGATACCGTTTCACGCTCGCACAAGTCCGAGGTTTGCTCATCTGGTTGGACAAGGATGACTCAGCTTTTTAACCCCTCAGTGAGTTGATAAACTGAATACCAAGAATGCTTGAGAACTAAACACTGGGATTTTGCGTTAGGCTGACCATCTAATTGGGATATATGGTTCGCGTCCTAGTGCCTTTCGGCCAGGAAACTAGGTCTTGACCCACATGGGCTGTAGTGTCGTACAGAGTTTATCTTACTTCCTTCAAAAGGAAATCACTCACCAAGTTAACACAATGTGGCCAGTAACTGTCGTCCACTAACATGAAGTCATCTCCAATTGCTGCAGTATAATGAGCTACAATAGGTCTGAATATCTAATCACAATATGTAATCCATTCGGAATGGCATGAAGATCGGTTCGCCTATCAGTATAGAACAACATTCTTATACACGAAATCTAACATTTTAGTGCACGAATAAAAGATTGTTTCTAGTACAACTTTTCCACCAGAGGAAAATATTCTTATTAGTGCACGGAAAGAAACGGGACAGGTCAAACATAAAATATCGCGACATTCTTTTCTCCTTTTTACGCTTTCTTGTCCATATCTTGAGGAGACGACGGTGTTAACATGACATACACCATTCATCGGCGAGACGCAAGCCCTACAAGAGAAGTCGGTTTTCGATACTTAGGTCGAAATTGTAGTACCAGTAGCTGAACGAAGGTGTTGTTGAAGAAGAGTCCGAGCCATAAGCAATAAATAATGGTCTTCAGTGAGCGTTGTTGCACGCCTATGACCTTGTACTGACTTTTGGCCTGCATTTCCAATCTCCCCCCCCCCCCCAAAAAAAAAACGCTTTTAAACTTTGGAAATTACACTTTGTGAAACTCCAACGGCTTGTGCTACTTGGGATTGTGGTTTGACCCTTCTCTAAGCGATCAACAACTCTCCAAACTTCTGATTCGGTTAAACGACTACGTTGAGACATCAACGAATTGAAACAAAACAATGCGTTTACTGAAAGTAGATCATTCTTCTCCGCTTTGTGTTACATTAAAATGAAAGCCAAATCTTATTCACTACTGCTAAAGGGTCGTCTTCCATATCAAATTCAAAATTTCAATTTGTGACTCTATTCTTCCATTTTATGCAAAAAAAATTATACCGTTACTTTATAAAAGACATACCATCTATTTTAATTAACGTATATAATAATAATAATAATAAAATTAGCATTTTAACATATTAAAGTAACGTATTAACCCAATTCCGTTAAATTGTTTCCAGTTAAATGTATTTAATATAAATAAGCTTATAATGTTTCTTTATTATAAATTAAAATATCGCTATACAAACATGGATATCCACAATATATTTGCAAATATATAAAATAAATTTTATTTAAAATACTTAATATTATATTTCTAAATTTTGTTATTATTTATTGATTTAAATAAAAAGAAATACAATTAACGTGGAAAATGCATCTGCCGTTATTTTAATTTCCTTTATAAAAAAAAATTTAATTTAATTTAAAAAATGAAAATAAATTACTCGCTCTCCCTCATATGCAAACACACATATATTCGAATATAAATCATTGTTCAATATTCGATACACGTATAATTTTTTTAGACAGACAAGCATGACAGTTTACATCAAATAATTGATGCTTGTTTGTATCCCTACCTATTTTCCTACGAATATAAGCGATATTATTAATCAAACAATTTTCAACTTCTATCCTGCAAGAAAACTTTTGAAAAATAATTATGCTATTTGTCCACTGATGAATATTTATGAATTTTGATTCTGAAATGTTCCACTCGAGGTGCCTGTTCATTTGGCAAACTTATTTGATTCACATTCATTGATTAGAACTCCTGGAACTCAGTATTTGAGATCATAAAACTTAACAATAAGACCCGCATTCTTCGAGGCATAAAACAATTCTCCCTCGAGAGTTTTATCATCTAGTAAAGCACATTGATTAAATGGCTTTCGTGAGATAAGAGCAGCACTTAAATATCAAAGGCTTTTCCAACATTTTCCGATTTATCCCGGAAAAGTTCTCTCTGTCAACAATCAGGATCAGACAGATGCAAGTGTTTGTTCGTCGGAAACCCGAGAGGAGAAGGGTACATAAGTTAAAAATGAGTGTTGAATTCATAATCAAGCTAAGAAGCAGTTGCTTCTGTTAACTAAGAACGGGTTTAAGGCTGAAGTTTTAAAAAGTGTTTTTACTTAAAAGAAAAAATAAAAGTTTTTCTAATAAATTGAGTTCGGTTTAAAAGCTTTTATAGAAAAAAACTTTTTTGGACAAAGTGTTCTGAAAACCATTTATAGTGTTTTCAGAAACATGTTTTTCCTTCGAAGTCTAGTTTTTATTCTTGTTTGCTTGCGACTATGTTCAAGAATGAAATTAAGTTTTAAATGTGCTTTACACACAATTTTGATTGATTTGTCAAATATTTCATATCCTACTAAGATAATAATAATTTCGTCGGAATGGTTGATAAGGATGATCACAGTACTCCAGTTTTCAGATCAATATTTTAAAAATTGGAATCCCCCTTCGAGCTTGTATTTTGGTAATGATTTAGAATACAACTTTAAATCGGTCCAAATTAAAATAACCGTAAGCTTACAGAATGAATTTTAAATGTTTTTCTTTATACATTTCATATTATATATTTCCTAAAAACATTTTTGAAATGAAATTTTCAACCGATAATATTTTTTGCCAGCAGAAAAGTAAATAAAAAGAATACATTTTTAGTTTATAACTTTATTATATTCTTAATACAAACATACTGAAAAAAATGGCTAATTTTCGTCATACTATTTTAAGTCATATTTGATAGTAAAATGAAACAGTTCTATAACATGCATATTTAGTATTTGGAATAATACCTAATTTTTTTAAATACAAATTGATTACTTTCTTAAAATACTGATTATCTACAAAAAGTACTTTAAATTAAATAGATACTCTCTCTCTATATATATATACATACATAAACAACGGTTTTAATAGATTTAATTAACTGACTTAATAGAAATACAGGTAATAATTTGGAATTCAATTAAAAAAAAATTTACAACCAGAGAAAAAATTTAACTACTTTCATAAACATAAAAGAGTATGAGAATTATAATTAAAATTATAAAATTTTCTGCATAAAAAAAACTAAACATAAAAAATTGTTATGGAAAAATATAACTAAATTTCATTTTGAAAAAAAAAAGCATTGAAATTACATAGAAAAATTATTATGAATGGGAAACAACAAATGACAGAAAAAGTAATGGAATTCACACTTACAGGAATTTTCTACTTTTAATTAAGTGATCTGCATTAAAGTAAAATTAAAAGAAGGAAATGAACGAACGGAAACGAAATTAACAAAATAAACGTATTATTGGTTCTATGACACAAGATTCTATATTTAGTGTGATATTCTTAATTCTATATATGCAGTTAAATTCTTAATTCTATATGTACAGTAAGATTAATATTACGAAGAAATGTGTGATAAATTATTAAAAATTAAACATTAAACTATTGTATACCCAAACATCTCTCTTTATATTTTATAAAAAAATATTGCTGTGCATTTGTAACAACGAAAAAGAGTAATGAAAACCATTTTACTCATTTTTCTCGAATCACTCTTTTCCACGTTTTTTTTGAGGTTTGTAATAATGTCTTTACGTCATTATGTTTTCTTAGTAATTAAGAAATGAATGATAGGATTTGACTGAGTGTTGGAAGAGATTATGGCTCAACTTAAGAAAGTTTTTATTTTACCTTAGAATCCTGTAGTACTTCTGGAGCTAAAACGTTCACATATAATCTTCTGTTAATGAGTATTTATCGACTACCTCAAATGCTCAGGATGATAATCTTGAAACATTTTAGCCATTTATTTATTTCGTCGGAGATACGAAAACATTGGAACTAAAAATAGGTAACACACTTTTTTTAAATTCTAAATAACAATAAAATCAATAAACTACCAAAAAATTAAAAAAAAATATTAAAAAGTGGCTTGCAATCGATTTTAGTCAATATAGCACCTGATGGAAATCTAAATAAGAATCTGAAATTTACTCGTGTCTTACTGAAACACGAACGTGTGAAGGAAAAAACTTGCCAAATCTGATAACTACGAGGCTATTTCTAATATTGGGAGCGTTATTAGCCGCATTTTTTTCTAATTGAACAAACCAAATAGACCCTACATAAGATCCACTCACAAAGAAGGTACGTGATACGATTAAGGATGACAATAAAGCAAGCTCTGATAACAAAAATAAAGTAGAATGAAATTCAAGAGGAAAGGGAGATCATACAAAAAAGGAAGAACAAGACTGAAAAAAAAATGGCGCACAAGTAGGTGGTGATGTGATAGCACAAGTAATAATCATGAAAGAGAAAGTCTCTATAGTAATTCAGTGAGGTAATAAGAAACAAGGACTAGACTAATAACTTATTGAGGCAGTACCTCAGAGGAAAGATTAAAGATCCTAAAAAAATGAGGCGAATTCAGGTGAGGCCTTATTAAAAGATCAAGTTGTCATCAGCTCAAGTAATATTTACAAATAAATGAAAAGATACGGGGGCCATTCCTATGTCTCTTTCCTTATTACTCGACTTTTTATAGATGTCATGACAATATAGGTCTTCACAATTTATTTGAGAGTTTTATCGTAACCTTTTCTGTAAGGAGGGGACAGAGGATTTACTCCAGGAATGAATCTAATACACCCTATATATAACAGAGTGGATTATTATTATTATTTTTTTTTTTTGCCTTTTCAACACCAGTTGAACTAATGTGATGAGGAAAGTTTTTAAGAAGCTTTAAGTTATCTTAAGGTGTCAACACTCGTATTGGCTCTAAAAATGAGGTCGCGATATATTTATTACCTACCTGAAGACAGACAAATATTTGTAGTAGGGGCAACTCATTTTTCTTCCTTGATTCATAGCTTTTCAGGTCGGCCAATCCGATTGGTTTAGTGCTTCACCAACCCAAGATTTTAAATTTTATTCGCAACCTTTTTTTATGGCATTTTTTTTTATTCACTTTATCTAGGAGGAAATTGGATAACGTGATTTATTGCGATCCTTTCAATTTTGTATTCTTCTAATTTATTTTTTAAGGTTAGAATAAAAATATAAATGCTAGCACTTAAAAAAACGATTAAAAATCTTACGCTTTTATATTTTTAATAAAATATAAGTAAAAAAAAATTCGGAAGCAAATACTCAGATTTAAATTCTTATAACTTTAAGTGATGGATATTTTGATATCCTCTCTACTGAAGAGGATGCCAGTGGAAATTTTAAATCTCTTATCCATTAAATGAAGCTGAGGAGGCTGTCTCTTTTTCAATGGTTCGAAATCCACTTCAAACTGGAGATATAGGTTAAATTATATAGGCCTCATGTGTAAAATATAAGGTATGAAACATCCACCAAACCAGCTTTTATTGAAAATTTTAAAATATTGCTCAGTATATAAACAGTTAAATATTTTATAATAAAAAATCTTATTAGAATCACCAAAACTTTTAAATTGCATTTAGTTTAACATTTTCATTCTTAATTTAATTGATTGTTGTTATTTACATATTTATCCGACTGAATGCACCACGTTAACTTATTAATCTATTAAATTTCTTATCTATTAAAAATATCAGGATTTTTACAAAATTTCTCTGGTATATATATTGAACAATCCTTAAATTACTTGCCCCAGTGGATTTAACATACCCTAATCTTTAAATTTAAATCCCATCTTAAGCAATAATTTACCCTTAAAACAGCAATTAACTATTTTGACTGAGAAAAAGATAAGGATAATTAGATAATTATACTTTATTTAGAGTAAAATACCTATAATTATAATACTTTTTGTAGTTAATAATAATTATATAATTTGAAAGTAATAAAAAGACTTATGGTCAAAATATGCAACTTTAGTCATCAGAAACAGCATTTAAAAATGTATGACACTCCTCACAGTTCAGTCGCTCTACCGCATATTTTCCAGAATCGCATCACAATCTTGAAGTGTTCTTCACTGTTAAGATGCAATACAAATGCATGAGTTATCTCCAAAATTAGAAAATTTTAATATTTATTTAAGTTGGGAAGATAGCAAACATAAATATTTTTTTAATAAAATGATTATAGCAAAATTTTAAACACTGGTTAAAAACTAATGAATTCACTTTAATTCCTTATAATTATAACCTTATAATTCGAGACACGAATTTAGTTTTGGATAAACTTAGAATTTAATCTAGAAACTTAAAGGCGCATGTTTCTAGCAGTCAATTTGGGATTTAAATACCATCATTGGAGGTAATTAAATCTGCTCATTGAATAGAGTTTAATTCGCTCAAATTAGTTTAATGGTGTTTTAATGTTGATTTATTCAGATGATTTTGATTAGAAAACTGCGATTCAAATGGAAACTCAGCATTCCTTCATAAACTTCTAGCGCCTATCTTGACGCTTTTGCGTAGAAGTGAACTCCATCGACGCCTCTTGTAAATTCAAAAAAGAACGGGCTACAATTAAAAAAATCAATCCATCTACATTCAACAGCTTTTTATTAGCGAAAATTTAGCTTGTGCAAGTTATTACGTCAAACATCACGTTCTTTCATCATATTAAAATGATTTAATACATGTATAGGGTGTGAGAGAATTCATTCTCTCTCTCTCACACACACACATATATATAAGAATAATATTTTATAGGAAAAGAAATTCGCGTCAAACTTTTTTATTTCCTTTATTCAAACTGATAAATGAAATTATTTACTTGCATATGTAAATTGCGTTCAAATTCAACCAAAATAATAACCATAATCTTTCAAAGATAAATTAACATTGAAACTTAAAGATTTTTCTATAAAATAGTCTCTTTTTATATAAGGGCACACAACTCCGATAAATTATTCACTAAAATATCTTTTCTAAATGAATTTTATTAGAAGAATTTTTTTCTTCACATTTTTAAAATGCTTCCTTTTCACTTTTAGTTATCGCCACACATTTTTTGAGTGAGGCAAATAAATTTGTAACAGCTTAATATGGGTAACAAAAGAAAGGAAGTTCTATAAAAATTATAGTCACATGAATATATATGACTCACGATGTATCTAAATTCATTAGGTAAATGCTAACTTAAAAGGGTGTTAAGCGAAGTTCACTGTTTAAAGTAACGAAAGACCTACATTACCTACGAAGGTAAAAAGTTTTAATTACAAAAACCAGGAGATCGCCGAAAAGAGAGGGTTTTTTTTATCCCCAAGAAAATGGGTTAATTGAATTCCATTTTTAGTAAATCAATTGACGGTTTACTGTCGAAAAATGCTGGAGTAGTCCATTTGATTTAGAGTTAAGTGATGCTTGAAGTACTATGATAATAAGCGGAAATAAAAGATGTCTCGGCGAGTTAATTACCTTGGAGTGAAAAAATTGCAGATTGTGAACTTCCTTTGAAGGAAATGAAACTTTGTGGTACTAAAATTGGTAATGTGTCTTATTAGAGTGACATTTCGTTTTTACACAGATTCTTAAGCTGAATTTGGATGGTTAGATTTTATGGTTTATTTTTTATAAGGAGCCTCCATGCTAATTAACACATGTGTGACACACGAATTAAAGCTCGACAGTAATAAAAAGTAAAACAGCTCAGTTTGAACTTAAAAAAATAGTGCTGTGATAATGTAATGTGTAATGATAATTGTTTTATACAATTTTATAAATTATGCCATAATTTTCAATTTTTGTTTATAACGCAGCATTTTTTTTTAATCACAAACATTCAAACTGATTTCGTGGGAAAAGAATAAAATTATCAAATTTCATTTAGGACTTAGTTGAAAATTTAATTTGATGGCAAATAAGAAAAAAGACAAAATCTGATATCTTAAAAAAGTTACATAAAATATGAAAATATTTATTATTAACATTTTAGAAGAGGCCTTGCCAAAACCTAGTGGAAGAGCAGCGCAAGTCTCGGGTTCGCTCCTAGCCACAGTTGAACAACGGAAAATGAATGTTTCGTTTCTGCCTATTCCATGTATGCTTGTCGGGGTAGGTGCTTAGGAGATTTTCGGGTTTCTTCCTAGTTATACGTGAATACGTCCCAATATCAATGAAGAGTTCTCCCGGAAGGGAATTTACAATAGGGATTCTAAGATGCATTACAACGACCCTCGTCCGTTAGGCTGTCCAATACGCAGTATCGGTACATTTAAATATGTTTTTCAGTAACCTAGTGACATGACAGCGCTCTTTAAAGCGAAAGGTCGCATGCTTGATCCCGGCCCCAGTTAAACAATGGTAGATGGCTATTTTAACTTTCCCTACTGCATGCCGGGCTCCATAATTTTTTATGTTTATGCAATATGTGATTGCGGCCCACTATCTGTCAGACTGTCTACTATGGGAGTACAAAATATTTAAAACATGTTTTACATATTTTAAGTTATATTTTCAACCGTTTCATGTTACAAGCGTAAAATTTGAGATTTTTATGAGAATTTATTTTTAAAACTAATTGTTTAAATACATTTATTCACACAGATAAAAAGTACCATTTATAAGTCAGTGATTGAAACTGAAATTGAAGTAGACGTGTGAAAACTAAATAAAATGTATTAAAAATATATTGTGCAAAATTCCATCATTTAACCGCACGGCAATTCCTACTTAATCATTTTGACATTAAAATTTACTAAGAGGCAAATATATACGTATAAACGTTAAAGTTTTACCATTTCCTCTCCCGAAGCAAAGAACATCGAATACTTGGATTTAGAAGCCTTCTCATGCAACCAGTGGCAGAATCGGAAGTGGGTGAGTTCTGCAATTTCCTGAATTGCGTAAAATAATAAAAACCTTTTGTACATGAAGTAACTGTTATGTATTAAAGGTGAAAACTTTCTCTTTTTGGATTGGGTGAAAGAGGCAGCACTATCTTACCTTCGTTGTTTAATATTCGCCGGGGGTATTCACACCAAAGAGTAAGTTTTACCTTTATCCGCCAGGTGATGCATGAACAATTTCCGGCTTAGGAAACTTTATAATTATCTCTTTTCACGCACAAGAGCACTTTTCTATGTATTCACGCTTTATACGTTAATTTTGAATTTTTTTTGAGAGTACTAAGAAAATACTTTTTTGTTACTAACTGTTTTCGAATAAAAATAGTGTCTTACCGGGTTCAGTACTTAATTGTGTTTGTGAGTATTTATCGGAGAAAAATAAGCAGCGATTAATTGTATGTGGCCATGGAAAGGACGATATATTTGCATGCAATTTAAAAGAAAATTTATGAGTATAGTTTAGCCAAAAGATATATTGCAAGTGTTAGACAGTATTTTTTTCCTTTATATTCACGTACGAGTTTTTATTCAATAAGGAAACAAATGCCAAAATGAAAAATGTAAGGTAATGGTATTTTTCTTATAATGATGACATATTTGAAAGATTTTCAATTTCTTTTTCGTGCAAAATATTGAATGGAATATATATAATCTGTTGTATCTTATTTCTCAAATGAATCAAAAACTTCGCGTTATATATATTCTTGGATGAATGAATAAAATTTTATACAAGCTCTAACACAAAGCTGTTTTCAAATATGAATTTGCGATATTTTAATAAATATTTCTTAAACCAAGGATATAAAAATTTTTAAATTTAAATCTTGTATTTTAAATTGGTAATGAGAATAAAACTTTAATTTTATTTTTCGGTTAGTTAAAGAAGTTATTTTTATTACATATTGCATTAAAAATTAGGTCTATCGTTAAGTTCTGTCTGCTAATCAATGGTGATTTATTAAAACCATATTAGAGCAACATCTTTTACTGACAACATCGGAGATCGCAAAAAGCTAATTCTAACCATAACTAATTCAGATCATATTTGGAAGATAGGATTGGTAAGGAAATATTCAAAATAGGTGCCAAATGAATTAAATCAGCAGAAATTTGATGATCGAGTCATCATCTATGCTTGTTCGGAACAAAATTGAGAGCAATTCTTAAACCGGGTGACGACTAGGGATGAAATATAATGAACACCTAAAATATAATGAAAAGTGGATTATCTACGAAAACATCCTAAGGAAAAGGGTATATTTTAAAGAAAACTTAAAACTCTAAAATGAATTTGACTCTGAATAAAAAGAATGTTGTGTAAATGGTGGGGCATTTGAGGACCAATATATTATAAGCATTAAAAATTGAACGAAAAGCTCAATTGTCAGTAACTGGATAATGGAAAGAGAGCCGTCTAAGAAAAGAGGACAACAATGTTCCAAAAAAAGAGTTTGTCAAAAAATTGCCGAACCAAACTGAGAAATTTTGTTCCCTACACCATATTTCTCGGGCTTATTACCCTCCAATTATTACTTGTTCCTTAGAGAATTTTTGGAATGGCAAAAATCAAGCACTGTTTCCATTTTTCGCATGAGGAAATGAAACATTTTTCCAAAAATGGGGTATCCAAATTGCCCTCATGCTAGCAAGATGTCATTAATAATATTGACAATTATATAATAAAGTTTATTGACGATACGAAAAATTTGTATTAATTTTATTACAAAAATGGACAGAACTTTCAGATAGACCTAATATATAATTATGTAAGACAAATAAATTGTAATGGAAAGTAAAATAAAACCGAATTGTGTTATCTAGGATATTTCAAACAAATAAAATGTATTTAGGTATTAAATTTATATAATTTTCAATACATACATACATATATATATATATATATATATATATTTCTAATGTAAATCCTTTATATTTCTAAATGTGTGGAGTTCGTATAAAATTGTATTTAATAATCCTAAATTTTTAATATTTTTTTAAAATGTAAAATATTTTATGTTAGTGTTTGGTTATTTATAACATATACATTTCTCATGACATTCTAATGGTTATGCGAAATAAACTGTTCAGAATATGGTAACTGAATCTTTTTGAGAAAAAAATCATATTCCATGAAAATCAATGTATATATATATATATATATATATTGATTTTCATGGAATATGATTTTTTATCAATATATATATATATATATATATATATATATATATATACATATATATATATATATATATATATATATATATATATTGGATGTTTTTCAGATATAAATTAAAAAAAAATCCTGGTTTTAAACAGCGGATGCATAAATACAGATTGTTTTTAAAAACAATAAAAATTTCTACTTGCTATGCTTCACGTTTTAAAATTGATGGCAGGGAATGACTCACCTGTTGCTGAATCGAGAGAGAAGTAGCCTTGAGGGTCACCAGCTGTTATTTCATAAGATATTCTTTGGTCAGGATTCACGTCTAGGTCATAAGCATCCATTTTGACGACAGTAGTACCCTCTGGGGAGTTTTCTGGGATATTCGGGTAATAAGCAGGTTCAAAAGTCAAAGGGGTATTGTCGTTTTCGTCTTCAACCTCGACATAGACGTCTAAGCGGGTGGTAAGTGGTACTGCGCCTCTGTCCTGGGCAATGACGGTTAACCAGTATCGAAGACTGGTCTCTCGATCAAGAACAGCTCTGGTTCTAAGATTTCCTGTCAAAGAGAAGAAAAACTTTTGAATTTTTTGATTCCATTAAAAAATAGACCATTTGTATTAAATATTTTAGTATGAATTCGCGCAAACAACAAAATACGATAATGATTGAGGAAAACACTTCTTTGGCTTGAAGCAGAAATGAAATGAATGACAAGTAAAAGTTCAGAAGAATAATCACATACAACGTTTTTTTCTTCACATAAATTGATTTTTGTAAAAGGCAGTAAATAATTTTCTTTTCATTTAAAACAAAAAAATAATTTCCGTTTCTAGGTTACCTATGAAAACATGAACCTTATTTGTAAAATTACATTTGTTATGGAATAAATGATATTTAAATAGATGCTTAAACACATATTGATAAAAAAAATCGTTAACAGACACCAACCATAATAATTTACACCAAACACTATTTAATGATCAATTCTTTAAGAGTGATTCTGGAAACGAAAGATATTTTAGAAAATTCAACGTGCAATCTGATACCTATTTCACTAATTTAAATTTATTCCTTCGCCCAACAGGAGTGGATGCTTAGTGGAGTTTATTGTAACCCAAACAAAATAAGCTACATTCTCAGAAAGATCAGAGCACAATTTCAAACTGATAATGAAAGAGTTATTTTAATTTAAAAGCATATAATCTTTCATTTTGGCTAATTTTGACAAAGGAAACAGTGAAAGAATCCGGAAAATGGAATTTCATTGTTGCTAAATGAGATTACGCTTTGAAACAATCAATGGGAAAGTTACGATTTTCTGAGGTACAATTATTTTCATATTCACGCACTGCGGATCTTTCGTACAAGGGCTATTGTATTTAAATTGCAATACAATACATTTCTCATTAAAACATTGCTTAGTTCAAAAGAGTTTCCAGAAATTTGTTCCATATATAACAAGAATAGGAATCAAAGTAAGATAATGGATACAAAATTATGAATGAAATAACTATTAACGTTGATATTGCAATATAAATGTTTCGCGAGAAATAAGAAAAATTCGACACAAATAATTTTCAAATATAAGCAAATTTTCTTGGATTTGATTTTTTAAGAAAGAAATGAGATATTTGTTTTGAAAGTTTTTTTTAAATATAGCAACTATTACTACTCGTGTAATTATATTTTGACATAAATGTTTTAATATTTTGCAAACTTAACTTAAAATACATATTATATTATACGTACATTTAAATCTAAAACTGAAATAGTATTCTCGCTAAATACTGATAACAGTATTGAACATTGTATTTTAACCCATTTATTATAAAAAGGTATTTTTACATATCATTTATGTCACTTCATTTCATTCACTAATACTTTTCAGTTTTTTCACTTTAATAAAATAAGAAGCTTGGGACATAAGAAATTAATTATACATTTATCGTAAAACTTTAAACTTTTATATGAATAATAAAATCTTGTTTATTATTATTTAAAAATATTGAATGAATTATCTAGGAATTTTCTAGACATTTGACATTAGATAGAAAACAGACTAACGGCTGAAGGCAGTATTGGAATAGTCATTTTGCCTTCCACAGTAAAATTTTTATAGTTAGTGGGCTATATTCAAGTGTCAAAAGCGAGCAAGCACCTAAGAATTCATTTCGATAGACGCACAAGTAAAAAAGCAGGAATACAAAACATTCATTTCTCCAATGGCTCATCGACTGCAAGAATCCGATATTTTTCTTCACAAAGAAGCAGATTTACCGCTAAGGCGTGGTGATATATATAAATATGTATGTATATGTATGTATATATATATATATATACATATATAATGTTGAAAATTATATAAAAAAGATTTTTTGATGTTTGATAATAACAAATAATTTTTCAGTTAATTTTACATCAACACAATAACCAGAATCAAGATTGTATTTCTTCTTTTTTTGGCATTTGATATTTAAGTAGGGTGCAAAATACCATTTAGTTAATGATTTAAAAAAATCAAGTTACAAATAACATTTCGCACAATTGTGTGGAAATTTTCTTTTATCTTTGTGAAAATTTTCTTGCGTAAAAGATAATCAATTCTATTATATATAATAGTCTTCCACGCGAGTAAATAATTTTGGTTTTTGATCGTTTTTCAGCAATGTATGTATATAAAAAAAAAAAAAAAAAAAAAAAAAAATACAATTTTATCTTTATCTCTTCATGCACGATTATGATTGTATGTATGTTAAATTCATTCTCCAGTAAATGCTTCTACAAATAAGCCTTGAATACTTCCCCATGGAAGAATCCCTATTCTTTGATTGCACTGATAATTTCGGCACTGATTCGGCAAAATTCATATGTGTTATTCTTAACATATGTTATTATTAAATCTTCTTTTATTTTGACGTGTTTATTTTTTTTTATCGGGGATATCATTACTGTACCTTGCTATCGAAGGACATCAGGAAAAACAGGAAAAAAGAAACGAAAAATCAAAATAAATGGATACCGGAGAAGTAAAAAAAGAATGGTGAATCGCTCTTTTAAACCTTTTCTCGATCGCTGTTCATCATCTTCTACTTCATCTTCACCAGAGAAGCGGGTGCGTTAGCGAATGCGTTATTCTAAGGAAAAAGAGGCAATGGCGCGAAAGATTGGGAATGGAGTGAAAGACGAAGTAAAAAGAAACGCGCTCTTTTTTTTTTCTTTTTTTTTGTTATTTTTCAAGGCGCCTGTTCCTGAAGATCATAAATGAATTTTGTTCGCCAGTTCAGAGGAGAAGAACAGATGAAAAATTTGTCCAAAAGACAGTTCGATTTTCTTCATCGTTTTGCTTTTCCCTGGTTGAGGTAGCTCCAGCGGCGTGGTAATCAATGTTTTCCTTTGTACTGTTTTGTTTAGTACTCTCTTTTATAAGTACTCTCACCAGAAGGAAACACGACACAATTTTGCCTTAGCTCTTAACGAGTCTGCTTTCTACTGAAATCGAAGATGTTTTTTGTTTTGTTAACTCGATCGCTTTGCAAAGTGGGTTTTTTACGATGATTTGAAAGAGTATTCTTATATAAATTTAGTTGAGTATTCTCAATATTTTTAGGGACACCAGAAGAAGTTCCTGAAACAAGTAAAAAAAAAGATGAAATTATTTGAAAGAGGGGTAATTATTTATGTTAATGAGCGTCTTATTTTCCTCTTGTTGTTTTCAAATATAATTTGGAGACAAATTATTGCATGGAGTTAATGATTCGCGAAAATTGAAAGTAATTGTCCTTGTGGGTGTAAAAGAAAGATTATTATAAAATATTGCTTTAATTGATTGCTATAGTTAGTTGAATAACAATGCTGAAAATGATGTGAAATTTATGTACGTTATAATTACCCAATTTTAAGTATACAACCTGGCAATTTTTTTAAAGTAATAGTCTGAACAACTAAATTTCAATATCTCAAGGGAATGTTTATAGTTATAAATTGTTTCTAAATATTTAAAATAAAGGTAAGTAAAATCATTTACTCAAGGTAAATATATCTTTTTGTTAAAAAAATACAAAAAACTATATGCTTATTTTAATTATATATTTATAGACTCATTTACGTTTCTTAAAATCGGTAGATTCTTATTCTAATAAAATTGCTTTTACAATATATTAACTAAAAAATTAATGGGCTTACTTTGAATATATACAAGGGAATTTTTGATGCATATGATAACACTTTCCATACACTTTTCATTATTTCAGAAAAGAATTTTTTATGTATGTGTTTCAACAATGAACGCAAACAATCAAAATCATAAAATAAGAACGTAATAATTATAATATATATATATATATATATATATATATATATATATATATATAATATTGTCATCTAATAAATATAGCAAGAATATCAAAGAAAATTCGAATTACTAAATAATAACAAAACAAGCATAAGAGAGATTCTTTGATTACAGCGCTTATTTTCAAGGAGCAAGGTTATTTAGAGAGTAATGAAATTGCTCATAAATTTCACAGAGTATATAATTCAGGACTTTAATGAGGCAATTTGAGGTTTAAGAAACAAATTATGTCCATTGCTCTTCTTAGGCTTAGCCTACGGACTTTCTTGAGTAGCGGATGAACTTTAAATGATCGGCAAAAGAGTAATGCTTTTAAGGAAAGAAAAATAAAAGTAAACTTGTGTTAAAAAAAGGAGAGAATCTGATTAATATATTTATCTCAATTCAAAAAAATCTTTTCCCCCATTATAAAGAAAAGAGCAATAGTGGATTCAGATTTTAAAGATGCGTCAGTACATTTTCTTTTCACATGAAAATGTTAAAAAAAAGAGGTTATTTAACAAAGACGATAGATATTTGATGCATTTACAATTATCTTAAAATAAAAAAGTATCGCAATCTCGTGATACTGAATTAAAAAGATGAGACTTCAAAAATATTTAAGATACTTAAATTTTTTCTATACTCTTATTAAATGGAGAAAAATTTCAAATATTTCATAAAAATCAGAAACTGTATTTCACTGAAAGCGAAAGTTAAATTCAACTGAATTTAACTACAATTAAAAATTAATTATTATTAATTAACAACAGTAAAACCAAGTTGTCTCTATTATACAGAAAACAATATTATAAACGTCAAAAATATGATTTAACAAAAGTGTTTCTATATCAGATATTTACTTAATATTGGTAGGCAGAGAAAAGTATTTACCAATTAAAAAGTATAAGTACTTAGTTTTTCCTTTCTTGTATGAAAACACTTAATTTGTCAACTAAATATGAAGTACATAATCAATATTGAGCTTATACATAAAAACCTAAATTTGAGTCTTCAATGTGAATAAAATATGTATGACTACCTCTATTATTGGTAAAATATTTTTCTAATAAGTTAAATTAGAAAATAATGCAATAAATTCAAGTACATAATTAAGGAGATAACGAGAGAATTTGTGATAAATAATATAAATCTATAGTAATAATTTTTTCTTTAAAGTAATATTCAGACAACCTCGAATTTCGGCAGATTTCCTCTTCTTTCCATAATTTATTTAATTAGGAAAAATTAAACTAAAACGACACCGTATTAATCATGTTAATTTTATAATTTAAATATTTAAAAAAACTTCTCATATTGTTAATTTAGCTTGATATTTTTAACTATTGTTTCATGTAATTTATATGAGAATTATTAATTTATTACATCGTAATAATTGCTTTTTACTGTCAGAAATAATAATATTTTGAAATTATGTAACTGCTAAAAAAGAATCGTTAATAAATTTAAATTCTAAAGAAATGCTCGTCTTCTAAGGCAGAGGCATAATGACTTGAAAAAAATTTTTTTATAAGATTTATCAAATAAATAATGAACGTTGTTGAAATTTTTCTTAAATAGTTAAGCTTTTGTTTCTCTCAAACTAATTTTATCATTACTAAAACAATAAGTATAAAAAATAGAGCGACATAAACGCTTAATTATCTAATATTTATTTAATTTTCTAGAAGAGGAAGATAAAATACATAATTTTAGTACTTTTTCACAAAAACATTATGAAATGTTTCTAAAAATATTTAAAACTAAAAGAGTTTCTCCACAAATTTTACAAACATCAAAGACTAATTGAAAGGAAAAAAATATTGCATGTAAATTTATGGGGAACAATTATAAATGAAAAAATCTTTATTGAGAAAATTCAAAATTAATTTATTATTCACAATTTTTTTCCAACAAGTTAAAATTTTATCTGTAACTAGTCAAAAGAATACAAAGATGATCTTAACAAAGAAAAGTACTTTGCAATAGAGCGATATTCAGAAATACCCGAAGGAATGGTGCAGAAAATTGAATTTCAAGCTTAAAAATTATGCGCCCGAAAAGAAGTCAAACCATTTATTTACTATTCATAGATTAAAATATTAAAAAAAATCTTAACTTGAAAACAAGATGTTTTTGACGAAAACAAAATAAACAAGTGGAAGGTGAACATCTTTATACTTAAGTGGCAGGTAAATTGAAAATTCGGTGATAACAACGCACACGAACTAATAATTAAAAATATCGATTAAAAATACCTGTCTATTCATATTTAATGAAACTATCGATTCAGGAAAAAAAGAATGATGCCGACACACTTCGAGACGCGTAAAATCCGAAATAAAACGGGAAAAGTGTGTTCGATAAAGACAAAACTCAAAATTATTCCAAAACACTCGTTACCTAGTGATAAATACTTCCCGCTAGTGAAGGGAATTTCAGGAATTCCGGGAAATTCCAAAGGTTCTCGCCTTTTCCCCTGGAGTATTAACAACACACTCCAAAAGCTGGAAGTACCCGTAGAAAGAAGATCGAAGATGAGGGGGTGGATGTCTCCCGACTTCTCTAGTTTAGTCGGCAACTGTTGACTTGCAAACCAACCGACTTAAAGTGGAATTATGCATTCCAAGCAGAAGATGCGGTACATTGCAGCGGATTTAAATCTAGATTAGTCATTTGCGAAGAAGGGATTCTTTGAAATACAGCAGGGATATATTTCTGCTGAGTAATATTTGATTAAATTAAATTAAATAATAGGTAAACTTACAAGGCTAGCTTATTTAAATAAATGAATAGTAATTAGAACAATGGAACTATAGCTAATTATCATTGCGTTATTAGAAGTACGTTCATTAAATGGAAATAACATTTAAGAAGAAAGTATTTTAAGAACTTACCATGTAAAGTAAATCGAAAGAACTTACGTTAGAGAAAAATAATATCTTTAATTTATAACGTAAGGAATAATTAAGATTTTATCCTAAAGCTATAATATAATTTTTTTATAAAGGTATAATATTATAAAAAAACTTTCACTTTATTTATTGTATTGCCTAATAATATTCCTTGCTCTTTCAGAATATTAATATTCATTAATAGAAAAATAGTAGTTCGATTGCTTATATATATTGAAAACTGATAGTTGTTAAATATCATTTCAAGCTATCTGGTTTCAAGTATCCTTTGAGTTTCGATTAGTATAAACAGTTTATTCCTTTGATGTATTATATATTTGAATATGAAAACATAAGATTATTATATTTATTTAATTCGAATCCGAATACAATTAAAAAAATAGTTTCTGATACAATTAACATTGGTTATTTAAACAGAAATTTTTCAGTAATAGAACTTCTAATTACAAATTTTGAGCTTTTGTGGCTTTTACACTGCCTTTAAATAGTTTGTTTTGTGAGTATTTCGTTGCGTAGAACTTCATCATGATGATAAGCAATATCAAATTAAGTATTGCTTTGTAATAAGTTTGAAAATATTTTAATTGATGTAACCAACGATTTTTTTGTTGTATAGACACATCTCAGCCATAAAAATTCTAACTATAGAGAATTTTATCGGGTATTTTATTATGAGGTGATCGAATATCGTCTTCATGAAGATTATTTGTCACTCAATAGTTACATTTTGCACGCGAGAGTTAATTGAACCGAAAATAGAAGGACCAATAGTTTAAAGTAAATTCCGAATTTCTACAAGCCTTCACGCCTAAGGTGGGAACCAAATCCATGAACTATAGAACTGAAGACCAGAAAGATACTATTTAGATGATAACTTTTCTTATCCTGGTGAGAGTATCATATGTATTATCAAATTAAGTAATTAGAGAGAAAATTTTTTTCATTTAAATTATATTAAAAAAGAAGAAAATACATATTCAAATGAGATAAGAAAGAAACCGAAGAAAATGTATCTTTTGTTTTAATTGCTTGTCATACTTTTGAAGTGAAGATTTTAATCAAACTTCTTTTTTTTTCTATAAAAAATCCACATAAAAAAATAAATTAATGCGAATAAATTTATCAAAAAGTAATCAAGAAAAACAAAACTCAGAATTTGAAATGTAAAAGCAAGCTGTCAGTTTACTTAAGATATGAATAAAAAACTAAGTTTATAAAACTGGAAGAGAAAACTCACTCAGTTAATTATACCGAACAGCTCTGCAATTTATTTGTTATGGTTAAAGATTAGTAATGAAGAAATGGTTACAATTTAAAAGTAGAGTGAAATATGGATGGTAAAAAATCAAATCATTAAAAATGAAGATTTTTATTGTTGAATAGAAAAATTCAAAACACTTAAGAAAAAAAATTATGACAAAGTATGAGAAAAAGATTTAAATTGAAACAAAAGTATAAAAAGAATTATAGACACACAAAAAGCATATACAGAATAACAATTTACTGAGTGCGGGGATTACTTTAAATTGAAAATATTTTTAAGAATTTTAATTTTTTTAAATAAAATAATGTATTTTGTGTGTGAGAGAGAGAGAGAGAGAGAACATTAAATGCAACAGAGTTTTTTTATGATTAGATTTCTAATGGTTTTTAGAACTATTTGGTAAATATATCATGCTGAAAAAGATAAACATTAATAAGATGTACTTGAACTCGAAGTTGTTAATTTATATTCTATTCGTATATTCCTTAAAAATTTTCTAAATATTGTTATAATAAGAATGAAAAAAAATACTTAAAATACAGAGGGTATTAACACATTTTTAGAACGATTTCCATAACGAATTTGAAAAAAAGTAAATGTTTTAGGATAAAAAATTTTGACAACAGCTTATTATTTGAAATGGAAAATATCATCTACTACTTTAAAATTTATTCATCTTTCAAAATGTCACATATAAACATGCTATGAACTGAAGGATATGTTTTTCCGCTTTCCAAAGATAAACGTTCTTATTCCAGAAGTCAAAAACGTTGTGAAATGCATGGTATTAAAATTTCTAAGTGAAAAATAAGCAATATTATTAATCGGACAGGTAAAAACTGTCAATCATTATTTCTACGTAGAAAGAAGACAAATGAATAACCGTAAAAGGTACGTACTGTTTCAAATGTTTCTAAAGTGAAATCACTGGTAACAAGAGAATATCCGCCAACACAAAAATCAATTGGAAAGACTTTAGATACATCTGTAGCAATAATAAATAAAATTATAAACCAGCATTTACAACTTAAAAATGATAAAAAACATATAGTACACCAGCATTTGACGAGACATGTGGCTCAACGCAAAACATTTTGTAGAATCCTGTCTGAAAACCACTTAGCAGGCGATAAATGGAAAAACATTGTGACCCTTGATGAAGCATTGGTTTACCTAAATGACTGTAACAAAAAAAGGTCTTTTTACTCTAGAAAATGAGGAGAAAAAATGTACTAGCCTGTTTTCATCAATGTAAAGCAAGTTTTAGTTAGGGGTATATGATTTTTGTAGGTTTCTTCTACAATGGGAAATTAAAAATAAAAAGAGTGGAAAGAAATGTTAAAATTAACTCATCGTACTATCAGAAGATTTTACGCCCAATATTTACAAAAGAAATTCCACTTCTTTATCCCAATGACTTTCAAAGAGAGAAACTTCATCAAGACAAAGCTATAAGTCATACTTCGAAAACTACCATTGCATTCCTTGAAAAAATGATGTCTAATACAAGTATTGGATGCATACATTTTCAACATATCCCTGCGAAGTCTCCTGACATTTCACCAATGGACTATTGTGCCTTTGGTCTGTTAAAAAAGGCTCTTTCTAAACGCAAACCCACCACGATAGATGGACTCTGGAAACTAGTGGAAGAGGAATGGAAAGCAATACCCCTGGGAATATTGCGAAAAGCTCTGGAAATATCATGGAAATCACGATGCAGACTTATAGTCCTGAAAAAAGGCTATCAGATCGAACATTAAAAAAATTATCTTTACATTTTAAGCATTAATTAAACGGTCACGAAATCGCTCTAAAAATGCGTTAATACCCTCTGTAGTAAAATACCTTTGTGCATACCTTTTACCCTAAAATGCCTTCTTATGAAACAGACTTGAACATAATAGTTTTAGTTTTTTTTATTTCAAATGGGTAGAAAATATGCTGCAAATGTATACATTTAAATATATAATATGGAATTCAAAAAGATCTAAATATATTTTAAAATTTCATTCCAAATTGATAAGTTTTTGAGACAAGTATAAGATATTTATTGAACTGCAGATGTTTAATTAAAATCTAGAACCAAAAAATATTTTCGAATATTAATTTCATATTTATAGTTTTTTTAATACTTGAATTTCTATACTTCATGGTACTGGTAAGAATCTGATATACATAGATATCTACGATGCGAAGTAAATCATTGCCAAGTAATTCTGAACCGTAATTAAGTGACGATGTCAACTCAAAATTGACCCCTTCTCTTCAAACTTTCACACCCAACTGAAAGAGGAATATTATTTGACCCTAACAATATGACAGGCTTTGAGTAGCTCGGCAAATAAATCAAACACACAAACAAACACACATTGTCTTGTAAATACAAAAAAAACATTACCAACCAGACTAATAATGCTTTAAGTAATGGTCTAAATAAAATTAACAACTCAAAACATTAATAATTTATCAACATTAACAAAACATTATATATAATTAGAATCTAATTAATTTAATTATATTAATATAATTGCGATAAATATCATACAATATAATTACACCATATCAATGATCAAAACTATTAATAACATTAAAATAACGAAGTACGAATTGTAAAAGTAGAGTTGATTTTCTGCTCAATTATAAAAATTGTGTATTACTTCCATTTTTATGGGGACATTATAAACTAATTGATAAATAAATTACCTTGGTTTAAGAAAGCCAGTGGGTTTGATACCTGAGGCACCCGAAGACTACCATGTTCAAAAAGCCTATGAACATTAAAGTCTCTAGAGTTCAATGCCCTTTTTTCTAGGATAGCTTGGAGTAGAGAAGGCAATGCTAGCAAAGTGTGGACTTTGTAGCTTGACATTGTTTAAACAATGTGAGGTGGTTTGTTGTACGTATATAGCAGTTTCAATTGGGAATAAGAGTTAGCTCTGAAAACGTATCTCAATAACGTAAGACAAACCTTAGTTTTACGTACCTTTATCTAATAATATTTTTATTTAAATAAAGAAATATTTAATGTGTTTATAGTTGTTTGTAAAATACATATAAATAGTTGCCTTAAATTTAAAAAAGTCACGTGAAGTTGTGGCATTTATTTTTTTAAGAAAATGAAACTATTTAAAATTAAAGTTTTGCAATACTTTCTAAATTTCGTTTTCCTTTCAACGTCTGAATTGTAAATATATGATGAAGTTATGCAAACTTTGTTTATTCATTTCACAGACATAAAATGCAAGTTATTCGTTAACTGTAAAATAACTGTCATTAAAGCAACCAATTCCGACTCAGAATTTAACGAGGGTTTCAGAAGATACGAAAATATTAATTTCCACCGAAACGAAATTTGTTACAATAACACTAGGAATGCTGCCGATGAAGACTTAGGATAAAATTATGTTGCAAGATAAAAAAAAAAAAAGTTATCCCAAAAATGGGAGTGCGGAGAAAAGTTAAGATTTTTAAAAACAAAAGAACGTAATTAAAATTAGTAATTTGACGATTCAATTGAGAAAGCGAAGCAAAGAATTTGCCATGAAGACAGGGTAAATGTATTTGAAAGCAATTTATTATCGTTAGAAACAGACAAATAACTAGGAAACGGAAAACAACTTTTCGCAAAATGAAAAATTAAAAATAACTATTTTTACTACTGGATCTTCAGGTATCTGCATTTACTCTGCATAATTAATTAAAATCCTTGCAAAAAAAACTTTCGTAGAAAATGAATCCAAAGGGACTATTTTTAGATGAATACCTGATGTGAAAAACATTTTTATGTGAATGTCACTGTTTTTCACTATTAATTGAATTATTTAATTTCATTTTCCTGCCATATTAACATTCTTTGAAAGTTTTGTGTACTTTGAGCGCTTTTCCACAGTGTAGTTATCAACTACATTGGAATTAGAGGGGATCAATATTAAATGAAAGTTATTTCTCTTCTCAAGCACAAATATTCAATTTCCATTATTTGCTATTCATAGAGTCAATTAGAATAAAGGAAATTATTTCATAATCGTTTCTGTACAGCACTTGGAACAAAATGTTTAATGTCATTATACCACTGGCCATTTGCTACAAATTAAATGCAATAACAAAGCAAATATACACATTGCCAATATTTTTATATCAATTTGTCCTTTTATTAATCTGTTTCACATATACATATTTACATATTTCAACTATCAATTTAATGTATAAAAGATTAAAAGTTAATAATAATAAAATTATAAACTAATAAGAGAAAAAACTACTCTTCACGCACATCTGGTAAAAGAGTATTTTAAAACATACAGTGAAAATTTAATAAATTAAATACTATGAATTTAAACGTACGTCTTGTATAAAAAGCAAATTAATTAAATTGAAATATATATAAATTAAGATATCTGTATAAATAAGAAATATTAATAGCATTTAATTTTATCATGATATAAATTAGTTCGTCGGAAAGTTAAAATTAAAATAAATGTAATTATATATTTTAAAGAATATATGTATATATATATATATATATATATATATATATATATATATATATATATATATATATATATATATATATATATATATATATATATATATATAACAAAACAATATTTGCTCATTTTGAGCAAAAAGTTAATAATTAAATAAACACTAGCACTTCATGTAATAGTATACGGATTAAACAAAAAACTTATGAAAAAGAACATAACAGCAAGATAAGCTTGAAGCGAATTATTATCTAAAAAATATATATTTACAGAATAAATAATGTCAGAAAATAAATTTTATATGTTTCTTTGGTGATTTAAATTCTAGCTGATGCAGAGAAAGTTTGAGGATGATATTTGCATAAACTTTTGTAATCTTCATGACTTCATTGCGTTTGACCGTTGCAAATAAATAGTATACAAAAATAACAAGCATGGTGCTTTGCGTGGGTAGTTCCGTGCAGCATCATCAAATGAAAAAGAGAAATTCATGTTTGCTGAAACAGTTCGGAAAGGAAATTTGCAAGAATTTTACAGGGAAATCGGTTTATAACGATGTTTAACAGGAAGCCGTTTCTGCTTTATAGGTATATTTGCTTGTATCAATAAACATATTTTAAACACTAATTTATTTATTGATTTAAGTAAACTGACATGTAACATACTTTTGCAAATTTTAGAAATTGATACTTTTTAAGAATGAGAACGTTTAGTTTTCTAAGATTATGAAAGTTATTGGCTAACATTTTTTTGTGAAATGATAGAGATCAACTGAAAAATGCATCCAATTATTTAATTGGTTTCTGTTTTTGGTAGAAAACATCAGAAGATGCAAGTCACTAGATAATTTTCGGAGACTTTTATCTTTTAAAATAAAATTTATTTTTGTATGTGAATTCAATCATTTACATTTTTGTCCCCCTTGTTTATTATTTCGCTTCAGATAAAGCTGGATGGTAATTTTGATTTCAACACTAAGCAGTTTATATCGAAATCGAAGTACTCTTGTCTTGTATTGGATCATCTATTATTATCAGAATAGAAATTATTCTTGCATTTAAAAGCCAAACTTTTAGATATACTAAGTTATTAGCGAAATAAAACATAATTTTCACTTCGAAAAATTTAAATTGTAAGAGATATAAATGGTCAATTCAAAAACAAAATATTTATTTAAAATTATTTAAAAAGATGAAAATATTGAAATTCTTAAGCATAGTCTGAAAGTTATATATGTTTCACATCTAAAATGTATGTTCTCATTAAATATATTATATATATTTGATGCGCACATTTATTTAAGAGATGCATACTTTTTTGTTAATAAAGTTTGACGTTTCACCATAAAAATGAACCAATGTATATCACGATGGTTAATTCGCTTAATGGTAGTTAATGAATAATTTAATTTATTCTAAAGACGGGAAGAGAAAAACAAGCTTGTTATAACGTGAGTGGGAGTGACATATTTCTTTTTCATGTGACCGGCGGGAATTCTCTCGGGGGATATCCAAGATTTCCGTTTGAGTAATTGCCGGGAGATGGTCCTTTAAAACAATTATTTATTTAGCGCTACACAAAAATCAGACCGAAGCTAGTTATTTACCGCTCATTGCATGTGTTCCTTTCCAGTAAAAACCTTCTAACTGGAGATGCAATCGTTTTTATGGCCCTTTGGACGTATGTGGAACTCATTAATAATGACGAATATAAAAGGGCGAGAAAAAAAGGGGGAAAAATATTTCTCCCGAAATTCGACAAGTAAAAATGATTTATGATCTTACAAATGCACTGCAGAAGCCTACTTGATACAAAAGGTTCATTTCTATCTTTCCGCCTCTTTTTTATTTAGCTATTTAACGTCATTTTCGAATTTATGCTTGATGCCACAAATAAAAGTCGCATTTAAGACAGCAGCAGCACTTTTCGAAATCATTGAAAGGGAAGACTTCATGGTGAGTTTTTCAGTCTTGTTTTCGGATCGACTTTGCCTTTATCTCTCTCTCTGGATCAAAAATGCCATACATGAATTGTGTTTTGTTTGTTAACTGATAAATGAATGAATGCTAAACAGATGCTATTCAAGGGGTTCACTAATGATGAAGGCTACAGTATCTACAATAGAGCAATAATGTGTCACCTCCAAATATTAAATGCTCAATTCAGTTAGAAAATGACGAACAATAAATAAAATTTCCATAGAGGATGCTGAAGATTAATGACAATAAATCAGAAAATTAGATTAATTTGCATTATAATTTTTTTTACAATGGTAACATTAGATATTTCTCCATATTAATTAATTTTTATAGCTAAAATCTAAAATAATACTAAATGTTATAGTATTTCAATAAAATAATTTTTTATATTAATTTTTAACAAAATAATGCTGCAATATTTTAGCATAACATTAATCGGTAATTTCACTCCTTAATATATAATCGAAAAACTTAACTTGATTAACTTGTTCATCGATACACTTGAATAGTAATTAATAATCAATATCATTTATAAAACATATATGATACGTTTTTATAATATAAAACGTTATCAGATCACGTTATCAACATTATCAGAATGTTATCCATAGCATGCATCATGGTAATAATAGAATATATTAATTGCTTAAACCATCAAGAGTTTTTCTTTAAGCAACACTCAGGTTTGCAGAAAAAATTCCAGGTGGTCTTTCAAAAGCTCAAGTATCATCTATTATTATAAAGCAGAATTATATATATATAATGTCAGTATGAAAGAATAAATTTGATTTTCATGGTGAACAATTGTGTTTTTGCTATTATAGTATAACCGTAAATAAAACTTTAAGCACTGACAGGCAATATATAATACAATTCAACATTATTTGATACCATGAAAAAGTTTACTAAACACTGTTTATCATATTTTTTATCACTGTTTATCACATTTTATTTTCGATGCAAATGTAGTATACCAAAAACAAAAGTACAAATAAATTCATAAATTTAATCAAAAAACGATGGAATCCAAATATACATATTCAGTGCATTCCTCTATTCTAAGCCCAACCTCACTTCCCTCGGACCTATAAACAAACCTGCTAAATATTTGTGGAAATTTTTTCATTGTTATCAAATTAATGATCAAACCCATAAAATTATCTTTTATAAATAACAAGGGAAGTTATCTTACATTTTTAAGGTTCTCATTAGATCCAAATAATTGATAATTACTTTATGAGAAAGTGACAGAGTAGCAACCGTTAAGTGCTTTTCAGATGGAATGTGTGAAAAAACTTCCATAACAAGGTCGCCAAATAAATGTTATTAGTTATGTGATAAGAGGGGAAACAATGCTATCAGCTAGAAATGAGATAGTGTTGACCATCTCCACCTAAGACGATACCACTTGGTGTTTATGGATTTTTTTTATCATTTTAATTAAAGTTTCACAAAAGGCTTTTGAATCCTGATAAAAATTCCAATTATAAACTCAATGGATATTTACGAGGATATCTTGTGTTTCTGATGGTTGAGTGACGCTACGCAAAAATGGTCTGTCAAGATGGTTAATTAAATTCTCAATTAAGAAACATTGTGATGTTTACAAAATACAAAATTTCCGAATATATATCGGGAAATTAAAGCGTTTCAAGAGAATTTTATTTTACATTCGATATTGTTTCTATAAGAACTTCAGGTGAAATGTTTAAGAATTTATCTGAAATGAAATGGGTTTTTGTGAGGGCACCTAATGGGAAATATTTCTAAACTTATATTCCTTAAAAGTAGGTTGGTGATAATAGTATAATGTTAATAGTACATATTGTAATCTCAAAACATTAAATATTATTTCTTTACGAAATAATTTTACGAAGAATAAAATTGTAGGAGATGGTGAAATGCTTAAGATGTCTCTTTAAATTATTCTGTAAAGGCACATATTATTTTGCTTTCAAAATTCAGATCAGTTATTATAATTTATAATTGAAAACTTAAAAACATACATTTTGAAAAGCTTTAATTTTTTCAATATAATATTTAAAATTTCAGTAATGTGTGTGTGTGTGTGTTTCTAGAGGAAAGAAACCTTAGAAATCAGTGAAATACTTAAGAGCTTGATGTAAATTATTTTGTTGGTACACCAAAATTAATTATACTTCTTTAAAGTTAAATGACATGTTGATTATATAATTCAAAACTTAAAAGTAGACTATGCTGATCATCTAATTCAAAATTTTTGAATTCTTAAAATTTAACTCAAAATATTAAATTTTAGAAAATTTTTACTTTTGCCTCATAATCCAAAAACATTCAGTATTGTATTTTAGGAAGAAAGAAACCTTTGAAATTGGTACAATACTTAAGAAAAAATATTATTCTGTGTTAGGGCACCTAAGCTAATTATTCTACTTAGAAACTCAATTCAGTTCAAGATAGTATGTGTTGAATGTCTTATGTCTTTATTGATATCAGGGCACATGAACGTGATACAAATTTATTAAGCTCATTTACTCAAAAATAAAAAGAGTAGATATTTACCTTGTGCTATTTCCGCTAAGCGATGTTTATTAATGAAAGTATTTAATCAAAACAGAATGCTGTCTCCCACCCGCCTGAGAACATCCAACTCCATAACTTAATTGATAATAATACTGCTGCTAACACATTTAGGATGATTAGCTCAAAAATTAGGACTAAACCAGGAGCCGTCGGCGTCACTTGTAATCCTGATGATTAGATTCGCTATTTGGAAAGAAACGAAGCGATGACTCGAAATTACCGAATTGTGAACCTAATATGGGTAAGACTCATTCAGCGAGAATCACGCTGTCTCTTTGCAGGATTCGTGTCCTAATCACCTCTCCTAATGTGTAAGTGAATCCTTTGAAGCACATCAACGACTTTCCGAGGAAATGACGGTCTATTAATAATTTTATAAACACACACAGATATCATAAATATATCTGTCCTGCTTACAGAACTATTTGGCAATTCCACATTTTCTGTTTGCAATTGCAAAATCCTTATGTGAGTAAATTAACTAATTTATATATGGGAGTTCTCTCTTTTAACAGTTATAATTACTATTATGGAAAAGTCACTGCTATGCCACCTCCTGTGTCAAAGAGCATTCGCGTGTGGGGTTATTTTAATTTGTTTTAAGCAAAAAATTTTACATTCTAAAAGTAAAAGTTAATTTCATAAATTTAAACTCCTTTAATTAAATATATAAATGCTTACAAAAATTAAAAATCTTAATGAAAATTTTGTCTGTAGAGAATAACGTTTTTTAAAAATTTCTTTTATATTTGGAGAACAGATTACAGTAGCAGTAATGGTTATATTGAAACACTAAAAATGCTTGAAAGCAGCTAAAGATAAAAATATTTTAAAGCAAAACAAATATATAGGTTTGTATTTTTATTCACATAAGTGCATAGAAGACAGATAAAAAGAATTTTTAATATCAATGAAAACGAAAATAAAAAATGATTGGTATTCCAGGCTGATTTTTTAAAAATTTAAAATCTTTAAGTACAAAATCTTAAATAGTATTCTACGAAATTAGTGTATTTAAACATAACAAGTTCCTTGTTTTTATAATATCAAATGTTTCTTTTCCTTACTTACAATTTTTGAAAACTTTTTATGTGCTAAATATTATATATACACTGTTATTTAAATGCAGATTTTTAACTTTAAAAAAATTATCAGTAGTTATTTTATTTTTTATGAATAGTTTTCGATTTTTTTTAAATTTAAAGCATATTTAGTGAAAAAGTTTTCAACTAAAAATGTTTAAAAATTTGTAAGAGATAACAATTCTAATATATATATAATTACAGCCTTGTATTTATATATATATATATTCCCTTTTTTTTTGAGAACATCATTATTCATTATCTTTTCGTTTAAAGTTACTGCAGTTTCTTTTTCACACACACAAAGTACTTTAAAATAAACAACCAGTAAAAAAATTACTTTTAAAATATGGACCACCACTGATGCTTGAATACCATGTCAGTTTAGAAGCGTAACAAGCAAAATGTCCAAACATCCTTGAATATATGTAAAAATTGAAACACCTACTAATTTAGGGTTTCTTTCTCAGCTATGCACCAACTATATTTAAAATAATATATATTACATTAAATAGGAAATATTTAATCTATGGTGCTATAATGCACAAAAATAGAACTCGCTTTGAAGCCTGTAAAATATGTTTCGCACAATATGTGTTCAGTTGACATCTTTCTATAGACTACATATATAATAAAAAACTTAATTTTCTTCAGCTGAAAGCAATCATTTTTAACGAATTAAAAATTAGTGGATGTTACAAAGTTCCAATTTAGAAATACAGGGATTTAAAATGCGATTTCAGAATGCAAAAAAGAATTAATTGGATTTATAAATCTTGGATCATACCACTATTCAGACACTCAATCTACAAAGCAAAACTAAAAACAAATTCAAGCAAAAAGTTCAATTTAGAATTTGCTATAAATCAAGTGAGAAATGAAATTAAAAATGTAAAATGAATGGACATACAATTGGAAACTGCTGTAAACAAATAATAATAATAAACGACATTTAATTGCGCAATGATTTATGTCCACATTGTGTGAAGATAATTCTTATATATATCTTATTATTTTTAATAATTTTTAGAACATATGTATGTATACTAAAGTACAGGTATGCATAACCCCATGCACATTTCTATAAAATACGATAAATTACATTACAAAGCTTTGACATCATTCAATTTTCGGAGAGATATCCCATTCCCCGATTAATCTAGTACCGAGACACTCTTGCCCCACCAATCAAGGAAAAGTCCATCTCCAGGACAGTTGTCTTCGTGTTTAGAGGACTGATACTTCCGACCAGCACTGCCTAGTGCCCATTAATTCTGACAAGACGAGGATGAGAAGTCAAATCGAGGCCAAGAGTGGTCATCTCTCGTCGCTCCATGTCCAGGATCTACGCTCATTTCCTCTTCGTTGCACGCCTCCCTTATCAACTCTCGAAGCGCTCTAACGTCCACTTTTGTTTGCCGTTCAGATGGAAGAAGTGATTTCAGAGGGGTTGGGAGGGAGGGGGGGGGGCAAACCAAGTCTTCGATAACACGGGAAATAATGCAGTCGCATTTTCTGCTTCAGGCTCTGGATTTAGGAAGATGTGCCTCAAATACTTGCTTCGTAACTTAAACACGGTTTTCATGAATCAAAATGGGCTTGAAATGCTTTTGAGCTTGTCACGTCTTAGTGTTTGCGTGTATTCGTGATTTGGCACTCGCAGTTTTTTTTTTTATTTGTGAGACAATGTCCTTTGCAAAAGCATGTGCTAATTAGTGTATTTCGGAATTTGAAAGAGGAAGAGAAAAAAAGTAAAGCACCTAAAAACCATTTTTATTAATTTATTTTAAGTATACAATTATCTGATATAAATGTGAGGAATAAGTCTGTTTGACACATGAACAAAAAAAATACGAACTTAATACATTTAATATAGTTTAATTGGTCTCATTTAAATTTTAATTAAAACGCCCTTTAATAATAAAATTTAAATAAATAAATTCATATTTATAATATAATTTAACTAAATAAAAATTATTAAATATAAGTAACTGAATGGATATATTTTTTTTATTTAATATGAGTTATATTAGGAAAAATATGTTACCTATATACTTAATATTTAATAAAATCTTAAAACAATTACGATTATTTAAAACTATTGTTCAGTATAATTTAATTAAATACGCCAGCTAAATATATCGGTAAAATAATTTTTCTGATATTACCTGCATAAAATGTCCATTCCATTATTTAAAATGAATGCTTTTAAAATAAATTTTATTTAGTTTTATCTACACTTTGAAAATATGAATTTCAATTGTTTGCAATAAAATGAACAAAATAAAATCTAAATTAACATTTTCTAAACTTCAAAAACTTTATCATATTCTTTCGACTAATGTTTTAAAATGTTTAAACGAAATGAAAGCCATAATATTACATCATTTGAATTTTTAGAAATGGCGATAGGAATAAAATGCAAACTCAAAATTGAATCTCAACTATTCACACTTAAAATCAGAATCATGAAATTTTTCCATTTTAGAAATGCACTTAAATTCATATTTATAAATTTATTCTAAATTTTATTTTTATTATAATATCATTCAATTAATGAGTCCTGAAATTTGAATATCAAAATTCGCAGGAACAATCGCTGCTATTTTAAAAATATGAAATTCAAAAGTGAGGAGTAATTATTCGAAAAATCAAGAAACTGACACTTTTAGAAGTCATTAATTATATTCTATCAATTAAAGATCTTAGCTTTGCTACGAAAATTGAACGCAAAGGAGCCTATTGAAGGCGTATTAAGCGATTAAAAATTCAAAGAGATTGTTAAGTTATCAGCCTCCAAAGCATCTAAAGTGGGGGAACAACACATAAGATGTTTGACTTTAATTAATTTAATTAAGTCTTCTACATAATCTTAGGCTCAGATATTTATTTTTCACAATTTTAAGGAGAGAATAATGGAAAGATTATACGGCCAATTTAGTTCTAGTTTTACGCAGGGAAATCTAAATTGATCTTATGCTTCACCTGTTCCACAATAAGTTTGATATTTGCAGTTATTTTAAAAGAAAAGAATAGCTGCTAACTAAATGTCCTTAAAAGTTTTTTAATTTAAACAAGTATTATAAAAATAACACTTAAAGTGCTTATGTGAAAAAATACATTAAAAAAAACATCTTCCTTATATATATATATATATATATATATATATATATATATATATATATATATATATATATATATATATATATATATATATATATATATAATTTTATGAATACTTTTTATGCAAAAAACATTTCATTTATTTTCTCTCTTCGTAATATTTTAGTAAATCTAAAGGGTAAAATTACATAATGTTTTATAAAGGAAGCTGAATTTTTTTACAAAATATTTCTAAAATAAATACCATATTAAATATTGGAATAAAGTAATAAATATGGCAATAAATCTTAATTAAATTTGTTAATTATCAATTATATTAATTTTTAAATTTAATTAAAATGATAAATATTGAAAAAAACTCCTTAATATTTGTGATAAATTGATTTGGAATTTTTGTGATAATTATTTGTGAATTTCATTTTATAGTTGTATTTAAGACTTTCAACAACTGAAAGGTTAAATAGTTAACCATGTGGTAAACAAGAACAGATGAATAATAAAATGCAGACCATTTCTAACACTTTAAATATATTAAAATGTAAAAGAAACAAACACACACACACACACACACTCTCTCTCTCAATTGAGGAAAGACGATTTATTTGCGTAAAGCCTATTTCGAAATGCTTATCTTTCAAATAAACAAGACTTTACGCAAGAACTTTGGCTAAAATAAAAAGGGTTGACAAGTAATTGATTTTCTTCCATGTTAGATGACAAAAACAGCCACCTAAGTTAATTCACTCAGTAAAAATTTAGAAGTAATTTTTTTAAGATCTTTTAAAAGTTCAATGCTGATAAATTTTTAATGAGAAAGGCAACAGTGAATTAAGGGTTTTGAGAAAACAGGTTTTTCGGGGCTTGAGACGTGTAAATCAATTAACAATAAATGTCATGAATAATTAACAGTACAAATCTAAACTATTTACGTCGAAAAAAAAAAAAGGGAAATTCAACGATTTTTTTAAAAGCACCATATCGAGCTCCTTAAAAGAAATTATTCAGTTTTATTAATCCAGTTTTAAGTGCTTCAATTCAACATATCAACTAATGGCTTATTTTTCTTGGGGAACAATGTTTCTATTTAAAGAGTAAATTAACAGCGTCTCACGATTTGAGTCAATACATTTGCTTTGGAAGCATCTTTAATTGGTTAATTTGTAATATTAGTCAAATTTTTTGAACGAAACAGTGGTATTATTCATAAAACTTAAGAATACATCAATATCAAAGAAATAATAGTGAAATAATATTTTGTTGAAATAGTAATAATAAGTTGTTCTTAACACAAGCTTATATTTTGATGGAATTTGAAACCTAGAAAATAAAACATACTTTGGGAAACCATAAAGGCTTCAATTTATATTTTATTATTATTTATAATTTTTCCCATTTATGAGGATTCCTGGTGCTTGGGGATCGATGCATATTATCCTAATTACTTATTTTTTAAAAGACCAATTTTTTCAGAACCCCATTAACTTTAAATAGGTTATGAATTCATTTTTCAAGCCACTTATATCTATTTAAAAAAATTGCTTATCTTTGTAACACACAGTGGATGTGTGTGTGTGAACTATCGATTTTAGAGTTTGTTAAGGATTATGAATATTTTATTAGATTATATATATATATTTCCGTTACTATGTTCTCATTATCTTGATGTGACATTTATGTACACCTTGCAGGGCGAGTAAATCATATGAACTTGAATATTTGATACCTCTCTCCTTACCATTCATACCCATGCATCGAAGAATAAATATTTATATCAAGTTACAATATTTTATTCAACGACCTGAGGATAGAGTTAAAAAAATTGCCGTAGGCGTCTAATAATGCATGTTTTAAAATGTATAAATCGGAATATTTCATATCATGCATTCACTGAAATAAAATATTTATTTTCCAATATCAGTTTAATGTCTTTTCAGTCCTAGGATATAAATAAATCCTCACCAGTATGCTCACCGTCTTTAGAAGTCTATAAGATATTCTTGTAGTTTTGAAGAGGAACTAAAAATAGATAGGCAAGAAAATAATGGCTCTAAAATTGTCACTTAATAATAAATTCAGTTTGAAAACGAATCAGAAAAGATTCTCGACACAGGAAATGATTTCTTTTGGTACCAAAGAATCTTGCCCTATTTGGCAACTCTACATATTCCAAAGAACAGACATAAAAAATTGTACACTTCACCGAAGTCTAGAAACTGAGTAAAACTTCCCTCATAAAGAAAGGTAATTATTCTAGGAATCTACTATCAAGAGATTTAGTAACATGAAATGTTTTCCGAAAGAAGTATTGCATGATTTTCATCATCTAAATATTTTCCTTCATTGATGTTTATCATTCCGTTACCATTCATGATTATCTTGTATTTTTCTTTGGTACATTCTTCCGTCAACTATTCGGTGTATTATCATTATTCATTAGATGCTCAATATTTTCATCTCGATACATAGATTTCTTCTCATATATTCCTTTACAACCGGTAATTATTATACCAATGCACTCTGCTTAACGCTTTCAGATCAGTGATATAGATTATTTCATTTGCAGTTGTTTTATCAAAACCTATTTTTAATTATTCACTTGGTAATCAATCCTAATTAATCACTTGGTAATCAATCCTAAGAATATTATTAGAGTCCATTAAAGTTAATGACAAAAAAAAAGTTACATCATATAACTCTCATGAAAACTTATGTGGTATTTTTTTGTCGCGCCTGTGATAATCGTATGAAATAAAGCTATGAGTTCTTAGAACGGCAACTTCTTCAATGTTTTCGGAGTCTACCAAAAGAAGGCAAGGTTCTCCTGAGATCACCCCAGAGAGCTGGGCAGTCAAAAAAGAGGTATTTAAGGAGCTTATACATATATTCTCTCTCTTAAAGCATATACTGACCAAATAATTTTAATTCATAAATTCCTAATCTTATATATATATATATATATATATATATATATATATATATATATATATATATATATATATATATATATATATATATATATATATATATATATATGTATATATATATATATATATATATATATATATATGTATGTATGTATGTATTCTGAAGTTACGAATAAACATCCTGAAATTCAAATGTCATAATAAATACAACACTGTATACTTTTTCCAAAAATATTTTTAAAAAATGAATAAAGGAAATAATAGAACACAACTAAAATGAAAAAACAATTCCGAAAGGGTAAGTTTGATTCATATTTAAAGATCTTCCGCAAGAAATATATCTTAGGTCTTCATAAGTTCAATGAAGATTCAACTAGCGGTGAAAAGGCAAAAAAACATTCGTTCTCTTAAATTAAGCAGAGCAGACATTTATACCCAACAGAGCAATAATAGTTACCCCATAATAGCATCATTCCCGTAATAATGATATAAACATTCACCAAACTTTATAAGCAAATAACATTGTGATACGCAACAAATACATAGATTTCTTTGTTCAGATTTAATTGCAAAGAAAACTTCGAAGATAACACGGCTTCCCCAGCCTTGGCGAACTTATTTTTCAATTCAATTTTAAAGTACTTCTTATTTTGCTGGGGGCCATAAAAACTTTTATGGCTCTTCGCGTCTCAGGTCATAAAGGCTGCTTTTTTTATTCTATTTATGAACTGCAGTTTTGCGTTATATATGTCGGGGGCCGTCTTCTGAAGTTATGGCGTAATTTGGATTGGAATTGTTTGTATATCGTGCCTTTCATACTACAGGCAAATTTGATATTCTTTTGTCTACTTCTCTAATGAAAAGGGACAAATAGTCATTGATTAATATTCTCTAAGGTACACTAAACAAACACTCCTTTAAAAATTGAATTCCACACAATTTAAAGGAGTAACCTTGCCTTATTAAAAACTAAATTTAAATGTAAACTATAGTATCAGAAAAACCGTTTTCGGACATGAAATATCAATGAAAGAGTTTTTGAAACAGAAGAAATATGTTTCTTTTTCAAGCAATAGCTTAAAACTTATTGCATAATTTTTTTTATATAATGATGTGTTTTTATTTAAAGCGTGCTAGTTTATTTGAAAATTATTATAAAGAGAGTGATTTTGTTAATATTTATTTTGAACTTAATAGGCGCTGTTAATTTATATAGGAGATTCACTGTTTTCCTAAATTTATACATATGTATGTACATTTTCATAAATATCATATTTAGGCTATTGATGACATAAAAAGTTTATTTAATATCTAATTTCTGAATTTCCTAAATTATTAAATTCAATTTTTGAATATCCTTTACAAAATAAACGTGTGTATGTACTTATATAGCCATATAAAATCAGAGTAACACAAAATGATGACAAAGCTGACATATCCTGAAGCAATACACAAAGAATGTTTCAACATAGCTGAATATTCCGGTTTGTTGTGTGTTTTCGCTTTTCAAAAATAAATTATCTATTTCATCTAAGAAATTAATCTTTCTATGAAGCATAAGAAGAAAACTTTTTTATCCACTTCTACCAGAGCATTATCGGAGTTAACAAGATGTTATATGTGTTATTTTTTAATTTGTAGAAACAAAATAGCAAGACCCGTTTTATCTGTCTCCAAAACTGTGAGTATTTATACTGAGTAACTCTCTAATTATGTTTTGAAAAAGATAGGAGGGAAAAATTGATGGAAATAAGTGGATAGAGAAAGTAGTTTTCATTAATTAATTGAAAGAAGTTTTCTAAGAACATAGTAACTTGTTACTATGGTTACAGAGACAGGGCTGTGTTATTAATGAACGTTCATACATATGAAGGAAAGTGGGTCAGAAAATCTTTTTTCACTGATGGGATTATTTAAGGAATTGAATAAAATAATTTACGATATTTGTGTTAGAAATTAAGCGGAGAAAGTTTGCATTACAGAGAAAATAATGAATTGAAATAAATTACGTAAACCATGACGAATATAAATTTTTAGGAAAAAAGATATTAAACGCCTCCCTAAGTGTGCGATCAGCTCTTCCATTTTAGTTCACAGATCTCTGTTTGTTTCTGTACCCAAAGGAAGACAAGATATGTTGAAATGCATAGAAATAAAATAATAAAAATTTTTATTCTATCACTTTTTGAACTCCCAAATCCTTATCCTGTTAAAAAACATTTCTAGAGAAAATATTGGATCTTTTCTTCAAAAAAGTCATTTAAATGGAGAAGGATTTTTATGCATGTCGAAAAAAAAAATATTGACCACGCCCAAAACGATAGAAATTGTTATCTATTTAGAGAAAAAAAATTTAAAATTTTTTCAGTAAGTCGGCCTTATTTCCAATCATTGCGCATTTTATCTTATTTAGGGAGCTCCTTTTTTCAGCAGGAAGAAATCCTGAGAAGAATCAATTCTAAGGAGATGCATCCCTCCGCTCCACTTCCCCTTGAAAATTTCACTCGAGGGACATTTAATGCAAAAGTTCTTTTTTGTAAGGATATGTTTGGACACTGGTAGCCAGTGTCCAAGTAGATTTAGTTATTGGGGAAAAAATGGCAAAAACCAGATTGATTATACATGTATATATATAAAAAAAAGTATTGCCATTTAATTGTAAATTAATCATAAGTGAATCGGTGGATTATTTCAATGAATCGAAGCATATTTAATAACCATTGTTTTGAAAAAAATTTAAAAATCTGAATGAAAAAGGAGGATTTTAAAAAATAATACACATTTAACTGGCTATTTGCAAATAAGAAGTATTAATTTGATTTTTTATACTTATTTTATGCTTGGCTTATTAATTCAACAACTATAAAAGTAGAAGCAATAAAACATTTATAGTCAGTTGTTTTTTTTTAATCAGTTGATGTAAAAATATCAAAATTTGTCTCGTTTTTCTAATATTTAATTGATTATAATCAGACATTTCAGCTAAAAATAATTTGTTCTCAAGAAATTAGCATTTTGTTTCTAAATATAAACTCTTCTCTTGAACGTTTATCTTCAAACATTGTTTCGAAAATCTTGAGATAGATAAATACTAATGCATTTTCAACTGTTTTTATGAAATATCTAAGGTTGTTAAGTTTTTACGTATAAAATACTTTAGGTTTTGTAAAATTATATTTATAAAACCTAGAGCATTTTAATGTAATTACAAAATTGTAAAATTAGAATTTTACGAAACTTAGTTTTGAAGAACAAAAATTAACGAAGTTGATCAGATTATTAGTTCTTTTTAAACACGCATAAAAGTGAAATGATATAATTTATAGACAGTAATTGAAATTAAAAACACAACATTATTAACTTTTATTAATTGATATTCACACTTAGAAAAGAAAAGTTAAGAATTTTATGATTTTATATTGCATTAATTAAATTTAGTTTCGAAATACATTTTAATACATGAATAAATTTTAAAAGTAATGAAACTTTATAAAAATGCTAGGATTATATTGTAAAATTTCAATTTCATATTAAGTATAAATGCAATTCAATACTAACATGAAATCAAAATTTATAAGGTATGTAAATTTAATCTTTCATTTTATTTATAAATAATCGTATTTTGAGATGAAGACTTTTATTGGTTTAACATGCTACTTTTCGCAATAAAATAAATCAACTTGCCCTAACTTTTCTTTGAAGGAAATTAGTCTCCTGAAAATACAGGCAACTGCCTCAACGAATGGAATAGTCTGAGCCTTAAATCAATCCAATCCGAGCAGAGTTGAGACTAACTCAAAAGAAAAAAAGGAACAAATTTAACAGGTCAAAAATACCGATACATAGGCTAATCGGAAACATATCGATAAATATCACAATAATGTAATTTTACTTGGAATGCAATTTTAATCGATATCGCATGTTGCAGCGGATATGAGGATCCCTGGAAGTCATAAACGAGAATCTCTCAGTTTTACCTTTATAAAATGATAGCTACACTCAAAATAAGCACTATAGTCAACCATAAAATAAAATATAACGGAAAAAACGCTCGTAAAGACAGGTGGCTGGACCAACGATTTGCCATAAAAGAAGTTTGGAGTGAGAGAAGCAAATATTCCAGTTTAGTGTGAGTTGGAAATAGGGAGTTTAAGATTTGTCCCTTGTTTGTTTTTAATAGTTCTTACCAAGTGGGACGAGAGACGGTTTGAGGGAGTCGAAAGATAAGCAAATGGAGACGAAAGCATTTTTTTATAAGGGTGAATCCATTAATACACTTTCTATCAATTCTTGTAAATCTAGACTTAAATTTACTTTGCAGTTATCAAAATTACACAGGTGACTATAATAGTTGAAAAGTTTGCTATCGTAAAAAGCTATAGTTTTCGTTATCTTTTGATCTTTTAACATAATTTTAAAATAAATTCAGCTAGATATTTACATATATTAAATCATTATAACAGAAAGTTCCAGGTTACCTGGTGAATGTACATGAAATATGGTTAGAATGGGAAAAGGAAATAAAACATGTGTTAACTGCTTTATAAAAAATTAATGATGGTGTAGTTGCATTGGTCAGTTTTAAGGAAATAAGATTATTTTTCAGAAATTCACATTATCTTAATTGATTCATTTTTCTCACCAGTTGATATATATATATATATATATATATATACAAGTTTTATTTGTCTTTCAATCATTGTTCTCAAATAAAGATTATTTCATAAAACTAAATTATTTACACAATCAAAATATCATGCCAGCAAGATAACTATTATATCCAGCTGATAGTTATAAAGTACTTAAGTTATATGGTCAAAACGGAAAATGAAATGAAAGACTTGTTAGTTGCGTCATAAAAAACAAAACAAATTTTGATTAATGTTAATTGCTTACATTAAGTAAGTTTAAGTTTTAAGAGAATTAAACTGTCCTCAGTATCTTGATGAGTTATGCTTAAATACTTATTTTACCGATTACATTATTTCTTACTTAAATAAATTTTCAACTACTCAAATTGTTAACAGAGAGTAATCATATATATATATATATAATATTTTCATTATTATTGAAAAAGATTAGCATTTTATATTAATTGAAGAGCATTTGTTTTTTAATAATGTAATCATAAAAGCAAATACAAAGGAAACAAAAACATACGAGGATTTAACTTGAAATAATATTTTAGATTAAACTGGCACACGTACTTTTTTAAATAAATATTTTTCAAATACTAATACAAACATTTTTAATATTTTTGTGTTATTTTACTCTCCTTTTAATTAGTAGTTGTAAAATACATGAAAAATAAGAATAATATGCTTATTTGGATAAAAAAAATTCTAATTTGTAAGTAAATAAAATTAATTTAAAAAATTATTGGACAACGTAACAAAAGGAAGCAATGAATTTGAAACTGTAGCAAATTATGTCTCCCCAACAGAACAGAATTTGATAACGTTGTGGTTTTAAAAGTTTTGATTTAAAATCAACAGCATCTTTTTCCTGACTAGAAGAAGATTTCTTTTCATCCTGAAAATCAAATAGAGCTTGATGGAAACACATCAAGCTATTTTCCTACCAGGACTCTAAGAGGATGTCTTATCTGCATAGTTTTCCTTCTACTCGTATGGAATACGAGATACCGGAAGCCGTGGATTAAGTCATTGATCTGGATTTTAAAGAAGTAACCACAAAAAAGCAACAAAAATTCCGACATCTTTGTGGAACAAGTTGTTTTCGAAACAAACAGGAAGGTGAAAGTTTTTTCCCCTTTCTGTTTTTCTCTGATTCCTTTTTACAAATTCAGGAACATGGTCCGGGAAAAACACAGATTGTGAAAGCGGAGACACAGGGAATTCCACTCTCGAATCTATCGGCGTTTTTCGTCCAGAATAGCGAATTTCATCAAAGCTTAATCCAGGCTAGAGCTTCGGCAATAAAGAATTCCTCTTTTCCAAAGTTTCTGAAGAGATCAGGATCGAAAAGATCCAAAACACGAGATAATTTTTTTTTTCTTTAGACGACTGAGTAAAGATCACACGGATATATCCGTCGAAGTCAAAGTTACGGCGTCTCAGTTGTTTTCTTAGATAAATATTTCAAACAACTAAATAATGAAAACAAGACTTCAATTTACAATTCTGTGTTTGCCAGAGACTCGCTTCCGTTTCTTTAATTTGCAATTTTATCACGATTTTATTTGCAACTGTTTTTAATTCATTGCATTTAAATAAGTATTCATTAACTGTCTCGGGCCCTTACACCATGAACTGTAATTTAAATTTACAAATGTAAGCTGTTATTATTTTTTTTTTTGGTAACGCGTACCTCATTGCACCCAATTGGTTAAATGCAGAAAAATATAATAAATAATAATAAATTAGTATATCTGCATAGGAAAATTAAAATTTTTATTTCAAGAGCTGATTTTCGTCTAAGGAAAGAAATTTCTCGCCACTAAAAGTGAGTATTCTGTTGATTTCTGATGTAGTTAGACTTATAAGTGATATAGTATACATTTATTTATTTCTATATTTTAAAAAAGAATTAGGAATGTTATTTTAATTTCAAAAGAGAGAATTAAATAATTAAACCTTTCTATCAACAATATATTAAAATTTTTGAGTTTGATTTAAAAAAAAATGTTTGAATTTAATTAATAGCTCATTTAGTTTAGTGTGTGTGAATGAGCCTTTTGTTTTATTTTAATTTGGAATTCATTGTTCGCAAAACCAGAAAACGATTATTGCATCAAGACATATAATATTTAAAACGTAGGATAAAATAAGACTTAAGGGTTAACAAAAGATTAAATACTGTAAAAATAAATTTTATGATATATTATTAGAATACATTACAAACAATTTTTTGATTTACGTATCTGTGCATAATTTAACAGTTTTATTAAAAAAATTAAATAGAATTCGTATAGATAATCAGAAAATTCTCTAAGCAAAAAATTCAATTAGTAATAAATTTCTGTTAAATTGACACCGTAATGAGAACCAGCCCTTATGTTATAATCTACTCTGTAATGTCAATCTTCAAATTATATTATATAAAATAGATATATGGATATTGATGTACAAAATATTAAATTAATTAAGTTTTTTTAATTAGATTTAATTTAAATTAATTAGGTGTTTCTAGAGACTAAGTATAAATCTTTCGATGCGCTTAAAGCAGCAAGAAACAGCAAAAAAGATTATTGTGGTAAAAATTATAAATTGCTGCATATTGCAAAGAAAGAAGCAAAAATGTAAGTATGATATTAAATAAATACAGAAGAAAAAAGAAAATATTCAGTAAAAAAAATTAAGTTATTATGTCATTTATACCATTTTCTAACATTAACTACCTTTGATTATCTTGAAATAATTCGCTTGACGAAATCGTAGTTACACTACTATGAAAAGCGAAAAACAGTTAAATTACTATTCTTTTTCTCTTGCCTTCAAATCAGTAATATTATAGAAAATATAAAATACGCTCAATAAAAATTCAAAAATAAGATCCATTAAAGAAACCAAAACATTCAATCTTTTTTAGAATGAAGTTTTTCGATACTATATAAACAACTAATCGTATTGTTTGGAATAAACTTGTACTACGAATTTGCCTTAAGCTGAACTGATTGCGGTCATCATGTATTTTGTGATAAACACTGATCATACGAGAGAGCAACTGCTTTATACAGAGACAATAAAAGATTAATCTGATTTTTGGTTTCATGAGGCTTAAGTGCAGTACATTCGTTACGGTTATTTCTTTCTTGCATCGCGTCTTTATTTGTTGCTGGTTATTTTGTAGAGACTATCATACTTATTTCTAAGTTACACAATCATTCGAATAAAAACCGTATTTGTTGTATGATACAGATAGAAGCCTGTTTATTTAGAAATAAGTACTACGAGTAGGGGAAATTTAACAGAAGGAAGAGACATAACTCCAGGCTGGAATGAATAATACATAAATGAAAACTCTATGATGATTGCGATTCTTCGGCCATATTACACTGATAGATTGAAAGAATTTTTTAGGAAGATATTATGGTTCCAATTAAGGTTAGAATGACATTAAAACGAAATTAATTAAAAAATTATTTAAAAATAAGATTACATTGTAGGTCATCCATATATTGTTGCTACTATTCTTCAGTAATAAATAACACTTTGAAATAATGAATTCGTTCATATTTCCTAACCCTTTATTAAACATGAAATGAAGACCAAGAAACAATATAAAGCACAAAAGATTTTGAAGTCGAATTCTTTTCAGAAAGTGAAATTGTTCCATGACGTTAGAATAAAATGATTAAAGTTTTCTCGTATATAATGAATTTACAAATATCAAGACTACGTATAAATAGACACGAGACAGCTGCTCGTATTGGCAACAGTTGATATAAACTCAAATTGATGTGAAAATCACACATGTGGCTTCAATTCTTATGACACTGTATGCACCCGATTGCTGCTAGGGTATATGATGGAAAATATTAGCATAAGTTTTGAACAATCAGTTTGAAGTATTGATATCGTTTATGTTGTGATTTGCACTAAATTTTCACACTAATAGATAGAGAGTAATTACTAACAAATATCTTTTTAGAAAAGTAATTTTTAAAAGAGGAAAAACATTCTGGCTCAAAGAGTGATCAATCAACCAATTATTTTCATTGTTAATGAATTATTGATTGAAAGTAGCCAACCCGTAAAATATGCTGTCACTGAAACGATCAAAACTTCTAATATTATTTATTCAACAGAAAAATGAATATTTAATTTTATTGGATGTAAATGGAGACTTTTTATTTTGTTTGAGCTAGCGAAAGCAAACTTCATTCTTGTTCACATTCTAAAATCTAAGTAAAGTCTTAAGGCATAAAAACTAAAGTGAGAAAATATAAAGTTTTGAAATTTCTTCTGTCAAATATTTCGCTAATTTAACAGATGCTAAATTTCTTATCCCCCGTGGAACAGTAGTAATGTCTAAAACTTAAATTGAATTTTAATAACGATTATATATTTCATAACAGAAAAGAGAAATATGTCTTACATAGAGAAAAAGATTTAATTATGGATTCAATGTACACAGTTTTCAATGTTTACTTAAACGTATGTTTTAAAATTCAAATATTCAGTTTTGTATCATATATTTTCAATGTAAAAAATTGTAAATTCAAGATAGCGTGTTTCTCATTTGTATATAAACTATTCTTTAAGTTGTTTTTAGGTTAAAAATACATTTATCTGAATAAAATTTTTAAAAAATGCATCACTTAAAAGATTATTATCTAAAATAATAATAAATTTAATAGTGAATTACAACAATAAATAATAAGTAGCTTAAAAAAGAAAAATATAATATAAAGTGTACTTTAATATAAAGTAATAATTACATAAAGTAATAATTCTAATATATTTTAAAGAAAAAATCTTTTAATACGCGAACAAAAAAATTGTAAAAGAGCAGTTAAACAATGATAAGTTTTTGGTCTCCCTATCTTCTGGTGTCCAGTTTCTTATTGTTTCCTCTCTCGCATTCCATTTCTGTCCAAGAATAAATAGCACAATGTAAAAGTACTGTAAGGAAAATTGCTTTTTGTCACCTAGTTGCATTCGTCCTTTAAAATATTTCACTTCTCTATTTAGCAGAAGTCAGTTTTTAATGTATTTTAAATTTTGTTAGCATCAAAATACACTTTTACACTACTTTAAATTGTTTGCGCATAAAAAAATTGAAAAAAAAAATAAATTAAACTGTAATTAAAAGCATTGTTTTGCTTGTAAAAATACACATTGCTTATTGTGAGATAACATTGCTTTCTAATAAGCAATGTTTTAAAGTAGCATTGCGTTGGTAAAATAGATACCTAAATTAGCTAATTTAGAGTAAGCATACATAAATTCTAATTTATAAATGTGACAGAAACTAATTTGCATAAAATAGTATTCTAATAAGGGCAATAACTAAGTTTAATAAGGATAATAACTTGGTTTAATAGTAATATGTACATTTCAGAATTTTCCGCAAATCGAGTGATTTAAATTATATCCAATCGTATAAATTACTAAGTTTTATTGAAATAATTTAGCACATTTAAATAATTTTAACTGATCTATATTCACATACTTTAGCTAAAAATGTGTGTGAACTAGTTTGTAACAAAAATATTGCAAAATTTGAGGATGCATCTCATGCTTAAAGATATTGGAAAGAAGATTAAGTTCAGTAAGAACATTTAATGATAGAAATATTTTTACTACAATAAAAAATAAATGACTTTGTAGTCTGCTATATATTAATATAACTTTATTCCAACCTTTTCGACTCTGCAGATTCCATCGGAAAAAAATATCAGGATTTCTTAATGAAATAAAAATAATAAACTACAAAACCAGTGTAATGAGTATAAACTGTTTCATTCAACAAAATGGTTTGTTAAATACAAAGTTTACAAAGTACAATAAATAACTTAGTAAAAATATGTAATACATTTTTAGAGAGAGAGAAAATTTCTTATAATATGATTGCATTCTGAAATTCTCTATGACAACAAAAAGTTTTAAGAAAATTATGGAAACTGAATTTTTTTCTATTGAAAACAAAATTATGCTTGAAACGTGGATATCATACCGAAGGATTGAGCAAAGAAAAAGGTCTTATAGTTTTAGAACACAAAGATTTAAAAAAAAAAAACACGTTTATGAGTTCGATCACTGAAATGAAAATTTCTCGCCGTAAAAGGAGAGTAAATTGAGCCAAATAATATTTAAAAAAATATTTGTTTTCGTTTTGTATCTTTAAGGTGAAGGAAAATGCAATTTAAGGAAAATAGGTATAATTTTTTTTCCTAAACAAGTTATACGCTTTGTGGTTCAAATTGCGTACTTATATGATTTAGGTTAAGTTATAAATATAAATAAATATAGTGAAAAAGTGGGAAAATAAAATTCACAGAAATGTGCACAGTTAACTGAAGTAGAAACTTGTGAAGTCCTTAAAACCACAGAGAAACAAAAAAGAAGCCTGGTTTGAGCGATACAAAGTTCTTAGGATCTACCACTGCTCCGAATACAATCTCAGCTCCTTAGGGAAGTCTTTGTAAATGTTTCAAGCGCAAGGGCGAACTACGCTTTATTTAATACTATCAAGATGCTTTATCACAGACTGAGGGGGGAGGCACATGAAAACATAAAAAAGAGAAGGCACACCAACCTCAGTTATAGTACGCTATAAAAATTGAAGCTTATGAAACAGAGTAGTAGCATGTAAAAGATTTCCCTGAAGAAAATGCGGGAAAAACAATTTGCGTTATCCACCTGCTTTTGGAAAAGGAGCGAGAAAAGGAAAAGAAACAGGGGTGGGAGGTTCTCACACCTCCCCCATGATGATAGTGCTGGCAGATCTTTCCTTTCAGAAAATAAGCGAAGCAAAAATTTGATTCGAAAAGCATGGTGGGTGGAACGCACCTCAAGAGTGGAAACAGCATTTCCAGGAGTTTTTCATAATAAGATTAACCATCCAAAAGAGTAATTGTATTACTAGAGAGGTGTTTTTATTTCTTCGTAAAGTAGTTGAGTGTGAATAATTTTATGGCCCTTTTATGCACTAGTTTCATGTGGCTGAAGCTCTTTTTTCCTCGTCCAAACTTTTCCTTCCTTCTTTTCTTTTTCGGTTATACATGGTTCCAACTATTAAGGAAACAGGGTTGGAATATTAAGAAAGTGTTGCGTGGAAACCGAAGAGGAAAATTCGTTTCCATCTACTTAAGCAAATAAATTGAGAAGGATGGTTGTGAAGTGGATAAGCTCTTCTATCTACTCGATTTGCACACACACGATGGACCGATTTTAAGTCACCTAATGCGTGAAGAAATAATTGGATGATATGTAATTGAATTAATAGATTAGCTGGGAAAATTCCCACAACTAATCCTATATTTCACAGGGGGAGTTGAATAGAAGAGATGGAGCTACATTTGGGCGCACTTGAGTTGAGAGCCACCATCTCAACAGCCAATCATCCTAGTTTTCAATTTGTTCTTCAATGAATAAAGTTAGAAACATTCGATATCTCTATTTTAATTTGGAAAGTAAAAATTTTATAAGCAGTTATGGATTTAAGCACTGATAATGGAAAAATAGTTACATAATTTGCTTAATTATAGTAAAAATAATAATGGTTTTTAAGAAGAGGGATTTCAATAATGGCAATTTTACAACAAGAAAATTACATTGCTAATTTAATTCAATTATTAATTTAATTGAGTGAGATTTGTAATTAATGTACACAACGTGTCTTACGAAATAAATATATTTTATATTTTAGTTTATATTATTGAAGTGAGAATTATGAGTAAAGCCAAGTACAGCACAGAAGCAAATAAGATATGGTATAAATAACGGAGAATAAACTGGCTTAGGATTTAAGCAAAGTTAAATGGTCATAAAGTTAAGAATGGTACTAATAAAGTAACTAAAAATGATTTTTACAAGAAAATGTTTTTGCATTTACATCTAGTGTATAATGTTGAATCTGAAGGAAATTGAATTTTTTTTTTGAACAAAAATGATATTTCAGACAACTAAAAATTTATTAATGTCTATAAATTTAAACGTAATACTTTTTATCACTAAAGCCGTACGAATATGGAGAATTTAATTTGTCTATCATCAATTTAAAACTTACATTTAAGTTTACGATAAATACATTCAGAAATATGTACATTGAATAAAATTATAAGATTCAAATCCAAGTTATCAGAGTGAATTCAAATGATCCAAATTTTTAGACACAAAAGTTTGCAGATTCATTTGCGAGGGTTCAAATGTTAATTGAACTTCCAACAAAATAAGCAAGATGACCAAAATGTCTTTAAATACATTACAAACGCTAAATTTTTTGTGTTTTTAAAGTCATTCCAAATGATAATTCTATCTGTAAAGTTTATGATTTATATCAGTTAAGGCAAGGACATAGTGACTTAAAATACAGAAAAAAAATGGGGTAGAAATACACGATTTTTAGTCTTTTTCACATTTAAATCATGAAAAAAGTTTTCTCCTTAAAACCACCGTCAGTGCTATGAAGAATTTAAAGAATTAAAGTTCGAAAAATTACCACCTGTGTTGCAACTAAGCTGTCCAACTTTTTATCCATAAAAAAAGCCAAACTATAAGCTGAATGGTTAACACTTTAACAATAAATTTAAATTCAGGATTTTCACTCCTACCTCAGACGTGGGTATTTCAAAATCCATTTTGAAGCGTAAATATCGGTTGAAAGAGCAATCTTGAGCAAAAAGTAACCATAAAATGACAAACCAAATATGAACATTCTCAATAAAAACATGATTCAATAAGAGTATAACTAACACTCTCATTCCAGTAATATATACATAATTGTGCTAAATTTTTACAGCCTGATGCATTATCACCAATAAATCTTTCGTGTGACTGGTAACACCCACCAATAAAACATGTCATCTACAATTTGACAGTAAGGTACTTTTACCGTGTACCAATGGCTGTCAGAGCTTTTGACAAGCTCTGAGATTAAAACGACATCTTTGACTTGGATGGTGGAAACTTCTTCCCAAACAGCAGCAGAGTTTATTGGATTTGGTGGGTCGCGGGATATTGGACAGCGAGGAATAGCTATGGAAATCTAAGTGAATTTTTTTTCAGAGACAAATTCCAATTTACACAATCCCTTATTTCAGAAATTGTTGAAGGATGAAATGTTTAAAAATATTAAATGCGTAAATTCACAGACAACCATTTAAAGGTGTGACTAATGAAGTATTAACTTACGAAACAGTTTGGAGAGACATTTTGAAATTTTCATTTTATGTTCGTCAGATTAATGCTCACATGCTAGGAATATGTAAGTATTAGTTTAAAAATTGTTTCACTTGACATTAATTGATTGTCAAAGGAATTTAATATATTTGGAATGAGAGAAGCCTTTAAATACTTTACTAAATAAATATTATAAAACATACAGGATTATAATGAGTATGAAACAGCAGTTACACAATGATATGTATATTAAAAATAAGATTAAATTATGAACTATCAATAAAATCAGTGAAATATAAAATGCCAAAATTTCTTATATTAATGTAAAAATAAGAATAAAAATACGCATGAAATAACTATTAATGCCATCTTTTAATTTCTTTTTATAAGCGATAAAACTTTAAGCAATGGATAAGTGCACAAATTTTATGATCATATCAGTCAAATTAAAAAATTCAAATGTGTGTGTGTGAACTATAAAACGAGAAAAAAATGAATAATATCAAAAGAAAATCAAGTTAGAAAATTCAAGTGTTGAACTGTGAAACAAAAAACTTGAATAAAATGAAACTATTTTTATATACGTATTATTATTGTCATATATTTTAGGAACAGTCTAAAAATTTATTATTACAATAAATACCATACTAACTACTCAACAATAAATATCAAGCGAAGCAATTCAAATAGATTCAAATGATCAAAATTTGGTAGAAAGATACTTTTAAATAATGGGAAAAATAAATTTAAGGCTAAGAAAAATTTAGAAAAAAATTATAGTGCCAAATTTTCTGCACAAAGAAATCGAGAATTCACGAAACTTGAAAGTTTATTTTAAGATTATTCCCACCGAATTGTAGGAACTCTAGAATAGTACTTCTCTTACTTATAAAAGAACCAGATAGTCCGCAGTGCTGAACTTATGAAATTCAAATTTTATGATTTCGAATTCCATTCATGGAAGTTGGTTGTATCGAATTCCGAGAGTATTTTTCCATCCAATAGGAAATGGAATAAAAATTCGAACATTAGAAAATGTATAAAAATACTATTTTGGGGAAAAAATAGAATATTGGGTGCATCATGAGACAGTTATCGGCCAATCGAGCGGACTGACACGCTGAATAATTAAAGGTTAGGAGAAAGAAGTATAGTCTGAGTTGTCATAGGAACGGCCTTATTTTTTTTCTCTTAGATGAAAAAAACTGGAGCAATGAATTGTCAATACTATATTAGATATAAATCTAAATCAAAGTGGAGGAATTCGCCACGATCAATTTTACAATCAATTTTAGCTGGAAACGAAGCCTTCGATAAATTCTTTTTTTCCCCAAACAATGTTAAATTATATAAAAAATGAAAGAATTATTCAGAATAATAAATTCATGAATGAATAATAATAACTAAATACTTTACTGCACAAAAATGTGAATGGGACTGTTTATTAAAAGAAATAATACTAATAATGAAATAATGATGATGTTCCAAAACTTTAATAGATTTTTTTAATATGCATTACAAAATCCGATACACAATAAAATGCTTATAAAAATAAATTAATGTAAATAAAATGAAAATTTATTGAATTTACTTTTGAACTTCTAGAATTTTTGAGGTACGCAAACTAATTTTCCGAGGAATTTATATAAAATCTTGAGCCATTTACAGAGGTCTCATATTCAACTCTATACTAGAATTTACAAATTATTCACTCAAATACGAAAAAAATTGCTACAGGCAGGATATGAAAGTAATGGAGTTGTAGGACTGAAAAGTATGCAATGCGGCAGACAGCAATTATAGAAAAACTAACATTTCGCAAAGCTGTTAGATCAGTTATTGCTACTACAGAGTAACAGTAATTAAAGTTTAAATAACTTTGAATATGGCATTTAAATTAGCACTTGAGAAATTGTATACAGCATTTCCGAAGTAATAATGTAATTTGGATTTACGTATACGACCATTTCATCGACGTATCGCGAATATCAATTATCTGGTAAAATATCAAATCACAGACATAGATGATGTCAGAGTAAAAAAAAAAAAAAAAAAAACATTGAAAGAGAATGGTATTATCGATGACTGACGAAAATTCAGAAACAAGAAACCAGCAACACTTTCAAAAACTGCTATAAGTTTTATAATTGAACATTAAAAAGTGTCAGCACAAACTGTTCAGAGGGCTATCGGTGAATGGATTTTCAAATGAAAAAAAATGTTTTCTGTTTTTGACAGCACGTCACGCAGATTTAAATTCTCCAGACTACCAATAACTAAGTTCATTTTACCTGGTCCTACGAGTCACGTTTCCAATTATGTAGGGCAGATGGACCTGCGAGAACACCTTATGAACATAAAATTCCATATCAACAGGGGAATTTTTAAGCTGGCAGAGTCTCATGGTAGAGAGCATATGTAGCTGGAGTAATACATTTGAAACTGAATCCGACAGAAGACAGATACCTAATTATTTGCACCCGTTTATTTCCAGTATGCATTCAAACGGACTTAGAAAATTCCCGGAAGGCAGAGGTGTCCTATCCAACATACCCAAGTTCTTTCAGAATCAATCTTGGGATTTAAAAACTTTCATTGGCGACTTAAATCCTTGAGCACACACCTTTTACTCCTTGCAACATGCAGTTCAGAAAAAAATATCCCTCACTTCGCATTCTAATGAATTTGTGAAATACCTTGCTGGAAAGGAATCGATTCCATGCCACGTAGTATTATGACTGCTCTTGAGAATCCCACATGATATCATGTGAATGATAGCTTTTCTTGTACTTGAGCGCAAAAATTTAATGTTTGATGTTCGTAAACAACATGTCATACTCGTAATATGCAGGAATGACTTAAGATGAGATAAGGTTAGTGTGAAATGTTTCAGCTACTTATTTCTGTCATCCCACGTGCCGCTAAACACAGTCAATGGTCTTGTAATTTTCAAACATGATTAAGTTATATTAGATCGATAAATAAGATAGATACGACTCACTCTCTACAACAGCAGGGGAACTAGATAAATGAAATTTATAAAAATGTTTTTTTTTAATATTATTCCTCAAAAAGGGTGAAGCATATTATGTTAATTATAATACAGAAAATGGGTATGAGTCACAAAACTTATGGTTATGTTTTTGTCAGTTTTATGAATTAAAGAATGGTTGCATTAAGGAAACTGTCAACAATGGAAAGAAATAATTTTCGTAACCAGCAGCAAGTGGGTTCTATACACTAATAAGCCGCACAAGAATTGTGCTGAGAAGACCGGCCTATGCACATTAATGGTTCCGTAAAACACACTGCAAATAAACAGCCCAAATTCATGTAAATAAATTATAAAGTATTACAATACACTTTACAATGAAATATAAAATTAATTTTTCAACATGAATCCAAAATTTACCAAATTAAAAACAATTTTTAACTAAAGCTGTATATATATATATATATATATATATATATATATATATATATATATATATGTGTGTGTGTGTGTGTGTGTGTGTGTGTAGGTATAACAAATCTTTAATTTGTAAAAGTAGCATTTCATTTTTAAAATCTTATGCCATTTAATCATAAATAAAATGGGGAATACAATAAAAATATACGAGTTAAAATTTTAGGAAATTTAGATATTTAAATTGAAAGTCAATTTTCAAAACAGAAAGTAATAATGAAGTTTTACTTCAAATAAGCTTGTGAAAACATGAACAATGACTTGGTATTATAGTTAACATCTTAAGAAAAATTACAAAGCTTAAACTTTGACCTTTAAACACGCTTGAAACATAAACAAAATGGCATGCCTAAAATGAAAGTTTCTAATCCATTTCAGTGTTAATTGAAGTTTTTTTCATGATGGTTAAAATAGCAGAGGTTTGGAAATGTTTTCGCGAGCCATGTTATTAATTCTTAGGTCTGAAGATATATTCTGGAATAAATTGAAATGTTTTATAGCTCAAAATATATCACTTTTAATAAATTGTTTGTAATAATTCCAAGCAAATGATATCTAAGCAATTTAAAATATCTTTAACTCATATTGCATATTTTTACATTATATATTTTCAGTTGCATAATGCATTTCTTAATAAGTTACAAAACCCTTACACTTAGTTAAATTTAGGCTTGAAACAATTTTAAGTTCAGTTACTGATAAATGGCATTTTGGTTTCTTAATACACATAAAAATTTAGCTAAACGCAATGTTTTCAATAGTAATTATTTGTCTTAATTATCAAATGAACTTTAAAAATATTTCTGAATGCATTTCATATAATTAATTCTTGAAAATTAACTCATGATGACTGCTATATAAAATATATAGAACTTAGAAATGTATCGTTACATAAATTGAAACAACACATAGGGTATGTGTTTAACATATAAAATCAATGATATCAATTTGTGGGTAAATCAGTGACTGTTCCACAATGAGCAGATATGTTTGTAGTGATTTCGAGTCCACTTTAAACTCTAAGTCCTGATGTAATTAGTTCTAGTGAGCAAAATTATTCTTTGAACGAAAAACAAAGCAAGCTCAATGATACTATGAGGAATGGCTCTATAAGATAGATGTGCCAGATCATATTTATTTTCGAATGCCATCACTATTTGTGTGAACTTTAAGAAGTACCTGTCATAGTGAGAGCATATTTCTAGAGTCATGGTACGTAATATAACAATATGCGACGGAATGGAATGTGTTAAATACATCATAAATTGAAATCTGAATGCTGTAGGATAATCAATTAATTATGTAGGTTTTGAAAGTAAAAATTTTTTATGCCTACATCATCTACCAAGGGTGCCGTCATTCCTTTCCCTTTCTGTAAGCAGATGTTCTGTACAGTGATATTTCCACAAGTACATAAAAATACTTATTTAAATTTTATTTACTATTAAGATTCCTTTCTCGCAACATGGTGTGCCAAATAGGAATTTATGGGCTCACTCTAGTGTAAGATCGCATGAAGCTCAACATTAATTATTTCTAAGTGATTATTTAGGCTTGCTTAATCGATGAATATTAGTCAAGAATTGTTATCCCATAAAACCTTAGCAAATTATGTATTAATCTTTGGAACGAATTTTCTCCGATTTTCATTCTGTGCCACCATGAGACGCAGCATGTGGTTTCAACAACAAAATAGTTGAATTCTCATAGAACATTACAGTACACATTGAATTGGTGACTACAAAGACCAATAACGTGTGATGAACCGTTGATTAATTCTCACGCTCTTTGCATTTAAGTAACAAGTCCGTTTTTGGAACTTTTAAGTTTGTTGCTTGCAAACAACTTTTGGGACTGAAACAGATTTTATTTAAAGAATCATACTCAACTATTACAGATATGCTACAGATATGGGTGTATACCAGCTTGTGACACGTTTTGAAATACTTCGAAATGAATAAATTTCTAAAAGTATATACAATGATCGTGCGCAATATTCCCAGTAAATTCTATCTTGTTTACATCCCTTCATTCCTTGCTCTTTTCTCATGACGTTTTCGATGACAAGACAATTTTTAATCCTTTTGTAAGATAGGTATGTGCTTTAAGTTTGTATCACTATTTTTGCGACATTATAGAAATATATTTGATATTTTTTTCATTTATGGTGTAAGCAGCTTAGGGATACATATATTCTTATTTTTTAAAAAAATCTTCGAACTTCTCTTTAGAATCTTAAAGTTACTATGGAGAAAAAGGTATTTAATGCAGTCAAAATGTTTCATATCATTTTTCTTAAATTTAGAAGTTCCTTTTTAGACAATAACAAGCACCGAAATCCATGAATCTGTAGATTAAATTGCTGAACACACATATATGTTTCTATAAGTAAGGCGAGAGATATTTTAAGTTTTATACAATTTTTGTATATAAAATATTTGTTATTTGCAAAAGAATATTCACGAAACTAAGGCATGAATTCTTTCCAAAAACAAAAGAGAATTCTATTTAAAAAAAGTCAATTAAAAGTTAAGTGAAAGAAATGAATATTGAAAGGAAATCACTTGAAACAGTAGAAATTATTAGTTAAATTTCAAAAATAAAATTATATTGGGGTTGAATATTTGCAAGTTCCAATTGAAACTTTTTACGAGTTTCATATTTTGAAACCTTTTAAATTTTGAAGCTGCGAAAAAAAGCAAAAAATATTTCTGTAGAGATTTCTGAAAGAAATAATAGTAATGTTCTATTGACTGAGAATGTAGATTCTCAGTCAGTAGAACATTTTTTGGGTTTGTCATTCTTATCCACATGATAATTTCTAACAAAATGCTTTCCTAAAACGATAGAAGTTGTGTTTTATAAATAAAATTTGTATAATATCCAGGACGCGTTGAGATCATACACAATCCCTTATATATATATATATATATATATATATATATAAGTTTACTAAATAAAATTATTTTCATTACATGTATGTATCAAAATTGCAGTGTTAATACATACACTGCAACAAAATTGCAGTTTATTGCAGTGTATGTATCAAAAGTAATATATCAATTATACCAAATAATCAAATATACTAATAGTATAATTATATCAAAGTTCATTAAAAAGCATTTTCCATCTTATAATTTCCGAAAAACATTTTTGTAATGTTTTTTACTCTAGATTATTAGATTAGTGTACTATATCTAAAAGAAAAATCCATTCCAGAAATTAAAAATCGTTCCGTCTTACAAAGAAAAATTATATTTTGATTTACATTTCTCATCAAAGCTTGCTTTTTATTTTCTTAAATATTTAGGAGTTTCAAAATAATCTTAAAGCAAATGAAAATGCTGACAAAACTGTATAAATATGGTTTCATGACAGATATATGTAAACTTTAACATGTTCAAAGAAACATTCTACTTAACTGTTTTGAGAATTTATGATATATAAAATACAGTATAAGCTATATACAGTGAGTGTAAAAAGTATTCGTATAGTACAACAAATGATTTAAAAGAGATCCGTTTACAAAAATTATGAACATAAATTCCATTTTAATTAATTAGAAATATGTAATAGAATATATTTTCACTAGTTTCATGTGAAATTTACACAACAATAATTTTATACAAGAATAAATATTTACAAAACTGTAACAATCCAACATCTTGTGACGTAAAAAGTATTCGTACACTAAAAGAAATGCAAAATTATTTTAGTTATATTTTGTGAATTGTTTAGCCATTAAGATGTAGTTATTGACGTCATTTTGTAAGTTACTTAAAAGGTTTCTCAGTGGAAATTTTATTGCAATGAGAAACTAGAAATTCTGTAATGGGTCGTAAAAGTAAACAGACAAGTGTTTCCGAAGGAGAACTGATTTTAATGTAATATTATGTTTGTGTTGGCCAATATATGCCTGATGTACGAATACGTTTTACATCACAAGATGTTGGATTGTTTCAGTTTTGTAAATATTTATTCATGTATAAAATTATTCTTGTGTAAATTTCACATGAAACTAGTGAAAATATGTTCTCTATTATACATGTCTAATTAATTAAAATGGAATTTATGTTTATAATTTTTATGAACGGATCTTTTTTAAATCAATTGTCGTACTGTATGAATACTTTTTACACTCCCTGTATATAAACATCAGTTTGAAATTTTAAAAATTTCGTGAAACTATAATCAGAAATCATCAACAAATTTCAAATATTTAACTTTTATATTATTGTACTTAATTTATGTATTAATAATATTTTAATTTGTTTATTGATTTATTTTATCAATTAATCCATGATACTGTATTACAAATTCCTATTAATGATTGATCATGGCAAAATATTTTGTATAGGGAATCAGCGTTTTAGATGAAAAAATGAACTTATTAAAAGAAATCTAGCCTTTTAATAAACATTTTACTCTTGTCAAAAGTATTATGAATAAACTTTCAAATTTTCAAAATAGGAAGCTAAAACTTTATGTCCAGAACAATTAACAAGGAAAAATAATTAATTTTTCTAATTCAACTGATTATTATTTTTCTAATTTTTTCAGCAAAATTTTAGTATCGAAACGGAAAAGTTCCATAGCATAAAATTAGTCACAGTTAATAAATTGCCCAAAATATGCCCAAAGGTAAATTTTAAATTTGATCAGTAAAAAATATTTTTTTTTATAATTTACGAGCATGTATGTGATTTTTAAAGGAATTATGTGACGTAGAGAAACTTCCTAATTTCAATTATCTTGTCTTATTACTGTCAAATAAGACGACTACAGGAAATTAAATGTCAAGATGGATACTTGACTTTCTATTCTTTATGGTACGTGGGGAAAAGGTTACTATACTCCTCGGTAGTCGTCTAGAAGGAATGCAGTTCCTTATTTTCTTTCCTCAGATTTACAAAAGATATTTATATCTACACACGCACACAGATACTGATTTAACTGAAATCATTCTTTCAGTATACTCCAAGTTGAGACTTGAATGCACAGTTTATAGTTATCTATTTAGAATTGCCAAAGAATATTTTATATAATCAAATAAGAGAGCTATTGCATACATTAACAACAGATTAAAAGAGTATACTGAAATGTGTGAAGCATGAGAATGTAAAAAATAAAAGCATACATTTTCTATCTTATAAAGTAATAAATAACACAATTACATTAAGTTCAATACAAAAAATATAACACTACTCCCGGAAAAATATTTTGTTTATTTCTCCTCAACGATCCAGATTTTGCTTGTAATAGCTAATTAGGCCAGGACCTATAATTTAAAGTTAATTCCAAGCCCCTACGAACATAAATGTCTGAAATAGGAGCCACTAAGGACCAGAGCAATAACCATTCGGATGCCAGCTTATTAAAAAGTTGAAATTTGAAATACAGGAATTTGGCATTTTTAAAAAACTAACTATTTATCAAATACATGAAATTTTCTGATATACATAGAACAAAATTTTAGAATCATTGAAAAATAGAATTTCTAATGATACAAAAAATTGTTCTAAAAAAATCACGCTATCTATAGTATATTCCAATCATAAAATGTAAATCCAATAAAAAAATAGTAAATATTCTAGGTTTTTCAAACATAATTTTGAAGTTTTAGTACTTCTAAGAATATGATGAATTTTAAAAAGGAGGATATATAAAAGAATGTTTAGTTGAGAAGAGCAAAATCAACTTTTATTATGAAGTGAAATTCGTATCGAAATTAAATTCAATTTTATGTATGAAATCATAAAGCAGATAATAAGTAAAACTGTCAGAATATTTAAAGAGGCACCCTTTTCTGAAGCCCCCAAAGAAACTATAAAAATGGAAAAAAAAATTGAACGCAAAATTACTATTCAGCTTATAAAAAAGGACTGCCCTCTCTGATGACACTGCAGGATCCCACAAGTCGAAAAATTGGTATAAATATTCAATAGCATTTTCATCTTCACGGGGAGATCCTATCGTTTCCGCTTCTCATTTTCCCCAGAATTCCTTTTCATTTTGAATTTTAATATTGACGACGCCACGTTTCTCCTGTTGATACGAAATCTTTATTTTTTATGCATCTTCTTTTATGACAAATACGGTGAATACGTATGAGGCTTGACGATGTTAAGAAAACAAAATCGAAAGCCTCTCATATTTTTGAACAGGAGGACGTTTTAAAGAAAAAAGCCTGTTTTCTTGATCAATGAATCTTAGAAATATATAATTACGGAAATTACTTTGGCTAGAAAAATATTGTTGAAAATTCACGTTAATTCAAATGAATGAAAACTGCTTGAATTCTGATAAGATGACGAAGCTATTTTAAAGTTATTTAAAACAATAATAGCTACTCGTATTTAAGATCCTCCGTAAATTAAACCATAAGATAATTTAACTTAAATTGTGTAAACTATTTTTGATTAAAATATGTGTCTAAAGGAAATGATACATAATTGCATGATAATAATATTATAAAACAGAAACGTTTAATTTATGATTATACAGCTGATATTTCCCAAAAATGTTTTTTTCTTATTTATTATGTTTTCTTGCTTTTCCAAGACTGATCAACTTAAGCACTGTCATCTGACTTTGATTCCAAAGATAAATATTTAAAAACAAAAAATGGTATTTCCTTCCCCCCATAAAAACACAACTTTTGAATGCTTTATCTATAAAAAGGTAACATTTGATTTCTTGACAAAGATCTGCAGTGATATTTAAAAAAATAACCTGCATTTACTTTTCATGGAGCATTCTGCATTTAATTATTGATAGAAAAAAATATCGAAAAATAATTTTATCAAAATTAGTCATTAAGAGCAAAATGAAACAGCGGAACTATTTTTTAATTTAATGTTTAGATATTGATTCCCTTTCATTGTAATGAATGATACCGCAATATATTATTAAGAAAAAACCGATCCCTAAGTAACCATTAAGGCTAAAGATTACCGCATCCTCCAAGCAGCCTATCTCTTGAAAATTCTTTGAATTTCCTATTCATATATGCTGGTAAGAGTTTCGGAATTTTCTCTTAGATTCCCAGCAAATCCTTCGAACATTGAATAGGCTGGACCAGGGTTTGAAGTTTTCCACCGAAGTCTTAATAACTGCTTTCGTTGTGAGACGCGGCCAGAGATCATCCTTCATCAAATTTTGGCACACGCGAAATCTGCAGATACCCGACGAGGCCATAATTGCTGCAGCGTGATATGCAAATAAATTCCGGACCCAGCCGGAGAATGAGCTGAAGGAAAACCTATTTAGAGAGAGAGAGAGAGAGAGGAATAGATACCTGTACAAAACTCCGGTTGTTAAGGCAAGTAACTGAAATGGTATTTTAAAGTTAGTTGCTGTGCTGTGTTTGAGGGCTGTTCCTCTTATTCTGGAGACAGTAAAATTCCAGAGTGAGAAACAAGATTAGTTAGGCGAAGAAATAAATTATTTTTCCGAATCAAACACGAGATCTTTTTGTAATTTTTTATAAATATGTATGTATGTATTATTGTGAACAAAAATATTATTTTTGTAAAATTGCGCATTTTTATGAATTTAAAAAAAGTAGATTTTGAACACGTTTAATTTTTGCCTCGTCTTACAATTTTAAGTTTCTTGCTGTCGCACTCTTGTGTTATGAAATATTATAATAGCGATAACAGGAAATGATTCTCATTTTTGTTTCAAAGTAAGAAATAACAGTTAGTATCAGAAACTCATCTTCTCTTGTCCTGTGCGCACAAACAGTGGAGTTAAAACCATCCATTTGATTTTTTACTAGGTACTGTGAAATATATAAAGTTAATAACTTTATGATATGAAATATTAAGTTATTACAATTCTTATACATTAAAACTGAAGAGTTGTTACTAAATAGAAAGTTATTTATTTGTTAATAAATGCTTATTGATTATTAATAACACGCTTCATTTTCAAGTCTCTTGATATGTCTTGATTGGTACATGAGCAAAAATTATTTATTTTTACACCCACATTTGGTGTATTGGTGACAAATCGGCATATATAAATTCATATGCCAATGGGATACAAAATGTATCATTTGAAATATAAATTATATGATCCTTGCTTAAAAAATGAATTAAAGCATAGACATCCGTTTAATTTCAGAGAAAGAATTTCTGAAGTATGCGTAAATTTGATTTAAAATTTTCATAGCATTATATTCTGATATTATAAATCTTAATGAATTTGTAGTACAATTGGAAATAATACTCATAAGTCGGAAAAATGTTTTACATTAATGGATTGGGAAACTAATATTTGATCTAAATATCAGTTCAGAAGCTCTTTCTTAATATATTTTCAAACACCAGCCCATACACCATAGATTTCTCCTTAAATATACTCATTATTTCCATACACATGCAAAAGAAAATAAGATAAATAAAATCGCCATTGTTACCCTAATATAAAAATGGCCACAAAACGCGATACCATTAAAATAGCCTTACCAGTCAATTTTTTACCACTATAAACCTCATTACAGTAAACAGCTGACGGAATTTTCGGAAAAAGCAATTATAAAATAATATAATAAGAAAAATATATAAATAAAAAATCCCCAAAAGAAATAGGAACCAACAAAAGAAGCTGCATCGCTTCTCATTGGTCGGTAGCAACGGGTTCGCCACTAAAAGCCAACTTCATTATTTTCAAATTAGGATCGAAAATTCCGGAAGAGAGAGAGGAAACATCCCTACCTACAAAAATTATATTACCATAATGCGGGGGAAGTGGAATATAGAGATAACGGAATTGAAACTGTTCAGATGGGAATTTTAAGATCTGCAGAAGGTCAATTTTTTGAATCCCATTTCTGATAATAGAAAGTGGTTATTATTGTCAGAATGTGATGAAATCTCATGAATCTATTTAAAAATATTTTTAATGAAATCTACTCTTAAAAAAGAAAGATAACTGATGGATAATAATTTTATTTAATTCTCAAAGAATAAGCTATAACTTCTATTCTGCCCCTTTTTACCAAAAAAAATAAACTTTTTATTTTATTAAATATTCGAAAAATTTTGTAATTTCATAAAAGAAGAAAGTTATTTTGAAATTTATCTTTATGATTTTCAATCTTGTACGAAAAAAATTCTCTTTCGTTGATAACTAATCTGTATTAAATTACAATAATATATATTAAATTTGGTTTTTCTTAACTCAGATACAATTATCTAATTTTATTGTTGATTTTGTGTCCGTTAATAAACGTTTTTTTTGTCAAACAATTTAAAGAAAAATTATATAAACACACAAAAAACTGTAAACACAAAATACCGTGTGAAAATTCTTTGATCTAAACAAACTATTTCTTTGCATTTAATTTATTTTAAAACTTGTCTATATGACTTTCAAATTTTAAAAAACATGATCACAATTATGATTTTCAAAACTGTATTGCTGCAATGTTTAAATAATTAATTTCAGACTTAATATTTTCAGTAAAATGTTGCTCTAATGTAAGATTTATACTTCTAGATCCTTATAATGATTATTTCAGGTATAAATATTATACTCGTTCATAATAAAATTACACTCTTTCAGATTGTTAGGAGATTTGATAAGTAATTTCTAATCTCATAAAAAAAATTTAATTCTAACAAAAAATAACATGAAAACGTAGAAAGTATTTACTGAAATATAAATACATTTCCTAAGCGGATGACTCGTAATAATAATGATCTAAAAGAAAAACATAAATTAACTAATAAATATTATATTTCTTTTTTGAAGGAAAAGCTCCCCCTCCCCACTGCACTTTAGAAAATCATTAATTTCATGAAAATCATGATTTTATAGGCATAAATTTCTATTGGCAACAATATCATTTTAATGCTTTTCGTTTTGTTAGCTTATTTTTAACTTTTACACATTAATATTTAAATTAAATTTCATTTCCACTTATACAGTTTTCAAAGAACCACAGAATTTGAAATTCACAGTAAGAATATCAAGATACCAGTTAGCATTAATATTCGTTTGCCTTAAAAATTTAATAAATGCATGAAAAAAATCCTTAACTTAAGAAATATCATGAAATGTGAAGTTGAACTTTCCATTTTAACTTAGTCAAAAAGAATCAGCAGTTTGTAGCATGTCTTCGGAGATGAGCAGGATGGTGTCTCAAACAATGTCAAATGAAAAGTCGCCTGTTCCACGTATTTCTCACAATGAATTGAAAGTCAGGCACAATGGTCTCCGCTAGATTTGACATTCTTCTGTAATTTTTGATTCTCTACTTAGTCAAACAGTGAACGCAAAGGCATTACCATCACTGTTTGACTATTATATTAAGCAGTGAAAAGGATTCCTTGAAACAAGAACTTCTCAAATGGAACCAAAATAAATGATTCCATCTCAAGAGACAGTTGCGGAGGAATTAATAGTAGGTAAATAGAGGTACTATATTAACAAAGTTCCCTTTATCCTTCTTGTCTGTTGTTCGAATACAAAGAGACGAACAAATGCGTACCATTTATGTAAAAATAAATGTACGGGTACATGTGAAGAAATCAAGTTTATCAATTTCAAGAGAAAAAAAACTGTACAAAAAATCTTTAGTTTCTAATTGTTATTTTTAAAAGAGTATTTACTAACAATATAATTAATTTAGTAGTAAACGTTATTAATTCGTAACGTTGTTAAGAATTAATAAATAGTAGCATTGTTAACGAGATTCACTTTATTTTCCTTATCTGTTATTCATATATAAAAAAAAGAAAAAATATTAATAATTAATTTAAGAAGTATCATATATCCATATATAATTTCTTAATATATTTTAACACCTTGAAATGAGATTTTATTTAAAAAAAATCCTCACTTTTGAATAAAATTGAAATTTTTATTATAATATTAATTAATTAATGATTAATTTGTCAAAAAGTTTTGCTTCTGAATATAGTTTTTAGAATTATTATATTTTTAGTAATTTACATACTGTATAAATTATGAAAATAATAATGCTAAAATGACGCAATTCGTGTATTGAATAAGCACAGTCAAATTCTTATTGCGCTGCTTATACCCATTTCCTTAATAGTAAAAATTATTGTTTTGTAGTGAAGAAAATACAGATAAAAATCTTATTATCACTATCTAATGCATTTTATACAAATAAATCACATAAAAATCCCAGAAAATCAAATATATCATCACATAAATATAAAACAAAAACTGTCATCATTAATAACAATCTTCCAGCACTTATTTTTAACACTTTTAAGTCAAACTTTAGTTTGAAGCATTTATTCCTAATCTAGATTTCTATTTAATTGATTACATTTTCAATTCACATACAAACACTTCTTTAGAAAATTCAAATCTAATTCTTTTAAAAGATGACATCTAAATTAATTATATGACTTTAATGGATTTTTTCCATGCCACTTGACGCTGCAGTAACAGCACACAATATTAATTCCCTTAAATATTTTTCAAACTAAATAACAGTTCGGACTGTCTGAGAACACAATTAATTTTCCTTGGCACATTTTCTGTAATCTTGATTGATGTGAGGAGCTCTTAAAAGGGAAGAACGCTTTGAAAAATGAGTATAAAAATTAATTTATCAAAATAAATATTCTATTGAGATTTGGCATGATTATTGGTGCGTGATAATATTCCATAAAATAGTCCTAAGAAATTACTCACAAAATGAGTTTAACTCATTTTTGAATAACATAACGAAAATTTTTAAATTATCTGAAATACAACAGAGATATATCTTACATTTTAAATTATTTTAATCCTGTTATTTTCTTATGGAATAAAAGCAATGGTTGTAATCTATAAATAAAAAATAAAGAGTTAATTTTGATAAATACTATTATTAATATTTATTTTTACAAATAAATGATGCATCGCAAATAATTTTCAGAAATTGTTTACTTTTAATATGTTAGAATTTTCTTAAATTTATCACTAAATTTGTTATTCAAGTTTCAAAAGCAGAAAATCATCGAAATAGAAAGGAAGTCATTTTTCATGAAAGGCAAGTTAAACATTTGAAATGCATCGAATACAGATAATTAAGTTATGATTACACTGGGAAAATTATGTATTCATTTTAGAGATATGACTTTCGTAAAGTAAGTATATTTAAACTTAAAATAACATTACTTTATAGTTTCCATTGTCAAATAAGCTTACGGATCTCAAGAAATACCGATTCCTGTTATTTTGATTACTACACACACACACAAAGACAAATGAAGCCGCTCATTTTATTGGATGAGGTTACGACGTGATTAAAATTCAAGTAAAATACTCTGAATAATTTGGAATCAAAAATACTTCATTGTTACAAATAGAATGTAACAAAATTTAAATACATACTTTCTCGCAAGCTACATTTAATGCATTTAATAGAAAGTAATTTCTAACACTCGTATGTCTATTAGAACAGCATTCGAACACTATTCTTTTCCAAAACTGTTAAAAGAAATTTAGTTGGCATTTTGAAGGAGTTCAATAGATATGATACCCTCAATGAAACGGAAATACTGCTGTGTTATTAAAATTATTTGAAATTATCCATATATATTAATCTATCTCACAGAGGTAAACTCCGAAATCAAATAAGCTTAAAAGGAGATAGCATAATATCATTTAAATGAAGGAGAATTCTGTTTTAGGGAGGAGATAAAATTAAGTCAATGAGACAGTATATTTTTGTAAAAGAGGTAAACACACATTCCAATGCTATAATTTATGATCCTCAAAGTAATACTTTAGAAAATGATATTTTATAAAAGCAAATGAAATTTTATTTCACGTGCATGTTTGATGGCTGATTTATCTGATAAAAGCGAACAAACGAATGAACATCAACAAACCAGATGAGAAGAAAATATACTTTTCGTATTTTCCTAGAAGTGTTTTAATAAAATTCAGGTACTCTTTTAGTGTGATAAATTATTTCATTTTAAATGCACGTGTAATCGGAAAAATACCACTGTGATATAAAAGATTGAAAAGACGATTGATATTATGCCTTTGTTTGTACACTTTAGTAGCAGTACGAGCTGATTAAAAAGCTTGTGGTCACAGGCTGCAATTTGCTTGTCACTCATATATAAACTGTATTGAAAATTTATTTTGAAGAACTTTTTGCAGGATTGTACACACTTATTAGATCATACAATAACATTCAATGAAAAATTGGAAAATAACTATAAAATATCTATAAAATATGACTTCTTTCAAAAAAACAAAGCCTGCTTTTTTCCCCTCAATCAGCTTTTCCAAGTTATTTTCATTTCTCTTTTGAAAGACAATTTACTCATTACATCATAACAGAGTATTTTTTCTAGAAATTTTAATATGTATTCCATTTTTTAAAGTTTTTACTCAGGAAAATGTTTGTTTATATTTTTAAATGACATTTTATTTAAAATGTTAAATATATATAAAGGAATAGCGAATGTAAAAGAAATTTCTTATACGATTTAGTGGCTTCTCTCATTTGGAGCCCCGGGGCAATTGCCCCGTATGACTTGCCTTAGTCAAGCTCTGTTGACAATCAATATTTTTCCATACTATATTAAAGTAATATTAATTTATGATATCACTGTATAAGTTCTATCATTCTAATCACATTACAATGCAACACTTTCAGTAAAATCAACTCATAATATGTGATAAAAACGGTGCATCACTAAAGCGAAACTAAAAAAAATTAAACGTTGATCCTCGGAGTCCATTTTGGTGTATCAGCAGTTTACAAATTTATCTAAAATGTATCTTCGAAACAAGAATCCGCTGAAACAAATTATATGGTGTCCTTGACAACATAAATGCAAAAGCTTCTCAGAAACACTTTATTTAATATCATTTTCTAATTCCTCATTAATGATGACGGGTGTAAGGCCCCACGAAAATTGAGAGCCGAAAGTTTCCAGTGTCACACTAATTAAGTATCCCATGGGGCTGGTTGTTGTAAACATGCATGGCGTGAGAAACTGAAATTCAAAATAAAATTACCCGACCAGATTGTCTCTAGAGTAAACTTTAATGAGTTCAACTTGACATCCGAAATACAAACGTTAGGCTCTAAACCAAGGATTCGAATTTGGCGAATTGCAAACCGAAGAGAAGTATTGTCTTAAAGATTTGGATATAAGCGGCTGCAAATTAGATTCCACTTTAATGAACGTAATTTTCGACCTCCTATCCAATTCTTATAGAACAAAATATAATTTTATTGTCAACTTCCTCCAATATGTTAATAGATAAATTTTCTCGCATCGCATAAAATTAATTAAGATGTCGCGGAGGTAGTTTAGTGCTGAATCTTAAATTATAAATTTAAAACAATATTTTAGTCATTATAGTATAAATGAGTCAACAAAATAATGTTCAGAAATTAACTGGAGCAATATAGTTTAGTAATTTTGCTGAGGAATAGAAGTTGAAGAAATATTATTTAATTATCAGTGTTAAGCAATGGTAGCTTGTATTGGTCAGTCTGCCACACTACCTTTTGCTTACCTGGGCTAATTCTGAAGGTGTTTTAAAACAAAAGCTAAAAATTCTAATGGTTATAGTGTGTTCTAAACCACTGCAAATTATAGCACTCAAAATTGTAATCGAGCCCACGAACTATTAAAATGTGCCCGAGATCACTGATCACGCAGAAAAGTGATAGTTAGGAGATGCATTTCAGCAGCAAGAATGGTAATTTTGTTAAAAAATAGGGTAACCCAAACTTAACTTTTTACCCAGTCTAGTGGAAGAAAATTCAGTAGTACAACTTCATGTGTGAACTCAAAATGGTATACAAACTCTTCAGTACAGGTGCCTGTGGAAAGTAGAAATGTAAGTACCATCGCTTGTTATCTGAGATTAGTTTGGAAACTTCGATTCTGCAGGTGCTGTTTTTTGGAGTGAGCCCGTTGCAATTTATTTGGAAGTACCACATTGAAACTTTCTTTACGTATCAATAACATAAAATGTATTAAATCTTTTAGATTTTGCAATCTCACTCTCTCTAAATAAATTTATGTAAAAAATAGGGTAACCCAAACTTAACTTTTTACCCAGTCTAGTGGAAGAAAATTCAGTAGTACAACTTCTAAGTACAACTAAGAGAAATTGACACGTGATCTTAACACAGTTTTGTTCATCAAACTTGAAATTGGAGCTTAAGTTTTACAAGACTAACCACTATTTCTTAGTTATAATTAAAATGTTTCTCTGCGTGATATTAGATTCCTTTCATTACACGACAATTTGAACACATGAATATAAAAAAATTACTTTATTTTGATATTGTTATGATTAGTTTAATAAATACGTGTAAAACTTTTTATATTCAAAGAGCTATGAAATATATAGTTAATATTGGTTAGAAATTTTAATGTGTAAATTGTAGTTGCAGATGATGTCCATATAGATATCATGAAGATGATACAATGTTCTTTGTCTTTTTTTTCGTTTGATTTTGAATGTAAAATTAATTTAGTTAAAATTACTTTCTTATGATTCTATTTTTCTATTTTATCAATCCAAATTTTAGTTTAGATATACTACCTAAGTTAAATAAGGAGTCACTATTTATTTTAAATTACTTTTTTTAAATGATTACTAAATGAACCTACAAAAACAACTTACATATGACACTCTCATAATTATTAAACTTCAATTATTTCTACTGAACAGTGGATGCAAATAGGTATTTTTTTTAACAGGGAGAGACTCCTACTAAAAATTATTCAAGGCATTCTTATTAACAGAATTCAAATTTATTCACGCGTAACGCGATGTCACAAGCATTAGACATCTTTATGAGAAGTATTTGATGCGTGTAAAACGCATTTAAACTTAATTTAAATAAATCTTTCCGCAAGCACAATTATTGGAATGTATATAAATTTAAATGTTTTTAGCTATATAAGGGGATGTAAAATATATTAAAATATATAAGCTATTTTTGAAGTTTTACATAATATAAATTCTACACTCATTTACGTTTCTTTTCATTACTTAAATCATGACACATTAAGCAAGATTAATAGTAATTTTCGAAAATCCATAGCTCTCTCTCTTTCAGCTTTTCAAAAATTTTTTATAAACTAAATTAGAAATCATATAAATGCCGAATTATATCTTATACTTATTCTTAAATATCATGTCAGCCTGCTTTTCTATTTCGTATTCTGCAGCCCAAAGTGCTTGTAAGTGATTGTGGATGTTTTAAGAAGTTATTTCTAAAACAGTGATTAGGTAATTTCCGTTAAAGATAAGTTTTATGTCTTCAAACAGAATTACCTAATCAACGAAGCTTTTATCACTAATAAATTCTGCATCGTTGGCATTTGAGTTTGGCCGTCATGCTTATAAAACAGCTTTTAAAAGGAGAATTTCAGGATATTATATTTCTTATAATAGCAAAAGAAAAAAAATCAGACAGTAAAAATTGAAATAAAATGCTTAATTTTTAATCGAATAAAAATTTCTCTTTAACAAATTATAGAGATAAACAAAATAGATTAAAGTGAAAAACACATTTTAATAGTAATTTAAAAAATATAGTTACACACACACACAAATTAATCTATGTTATAATGAATGAATACAATTAAATAGCGAATAAATTTTCTCATTCCTTTTTAAATTATAAAATTAAAAGAATGTGTTAAGTCTTTGATGAATGCAGCATAAAAAAAGGATTGTTATTCATTTTAATGTCATTATTAACATATCTTACATTCTTAAATATATGAAGACTATACAAAACATATTTTGACAGATTCGATTAAAATACATTGCGTGAGTAACTATTTATCAATTTGCTTATTCTTATACTATTTGTCCATAATTCTGGTGAAAAAATATATTACCAAACGTTACAAATTTTAATTATTTTTTTCTAAATATATGAATGAAAGAAATAGAATAATTAACTTGTGTATCTACATTGTAACAAATGGAGAAACAACTATTTTTATTCACATCTCAATTTTTTAAATCATCAATTTAAAACTTGCATGTAATTAAAATAAAAATATAAATCTTGAGCTTATAATAAACATATATAAAACATGAATAATTATCTTTTGGCGACATAATTTTCGGCGGAAATAATCAACGTCATAATACAAAAATATCATTATTGCTGAGTTTTTGTGTAACCAATTATATTTTTAAACAGAATTATATTAATATGAAGATTAATGAAATGCAAATTACAATTTTATCAAAACTCAAAATAATTTTGGCTAACCATATTTTTTAAAAATTAAATCGATTGAACCGACATTAAGAATATTAAACGTTCAGTTTTGAAGTAATTTAAATTATAATTGCAAACTTATTCTACCCACAGAAATTTCAGCGATTATTTTGATTAAATTTTTCAAGACAAAAAAATGCATTTTAAAGTTTTTTTAAAGTAAATTCATCAAATGTTCTCTTTTAATATTCATGTTTGGGTGTGAAATATAATAGCTTAATTATCAAACTATTTGGACAGCAAATGCTTATTTCAATTACGGCTTCCCTTATAAACGGTAATCAAAATTATTATGTAACACCTTTCTGGACACAAATGTTCACATTCATACGGAGATTTCAGTCAAAGCTAAAATCATTTTTTAAAAAATTTTTAAAACAGATTAATTCGATTGCAGTTTTCTGGCTAAATAAAAGATTCAGAGAAAACACAATTCTAGTAAACATTAACAAACAATTCGTGAAATAAAAAAGTCCAGCCATGACTTATCAGTTTCTGAACCTTCATTCAGACTGATTAAATGTTCATTGAATATGTAGTTCAAACCCAAATACAAGATTAGATAATCTTGGCTGTCTTACAAATGAATGCCGATTTTATCTGACATACGATTACTAAGTGCTTTGTAAATATAACTGCCGGGGTTCCACATGATGGCATCCTCATTTGTGTGAAAGGTAACGCAATGGAAAAAAAATTAACGCCATTTTGCTTAGAAGTGTGCCTTAATTGAATAGCGGAATTCCATTGGTCGGATTTAATACCTAGACGACGGACCATTAGTTAGCTAGAGAGAAGAGAAAGAAAGAGTAAAAGCCTGTTTCATCGGATGTTTTTTTTTTATTTTTTTTATCCCTTCTTAGTCATAGTTTTATTATTGGAGATAAAAAAGTGAGCGAGATTTGTCACAGACAAATTAACTGTGACCTTGGCTTATTCGTCTATTTCAGATCACAGTGGTTGTAAGATTTGATTGACATTTTTCTTTATCGGGTCAATTTGTTCTATACCTATAGAAACATTTTAGTTTTAGCTAGCTATGTAAACTATTTAAAGGTTACAATAATTTAAATTGTTTTTAATTTCAGTTTAAGTATATGCACAAACGTCTTATTAATAATTAATCCTTATATGAAAATGTAGTAAGGAAAATATAAAATTTTATTATATAGTAATTTTTGATAACTATTTTAAAAAAGAAATATTCTCGACATTTCTATTTGGAAGATTATGGTTTTTGAATGCATTTATCAATAGCAGAGCTTATAATAAAAATCTTCATATACATAGAAATAAAATCATCACATTTCCTGTAAAATTATATAGAAAAATATAATTTAATAAAAAATTTAATTATAACTATACCTGAAACAATATAGTTTAAAGCTGACATATATAATATGGCTGATAACAGTCTCATTTTGTTTTTCAAATACATCCTTTTTTAAGTAATAAAAATATTTTCATTACACTCAATAACACATCAGCTATTTTATTAAAATTCCGTGGAATGTTCCAAAAATGATATATTTAAAGTGTTATGTTTCAAGGAATTGGGATATTTATTAAAAATATATAGTTTTAAATGACATAAATCCTATAAGCACCTTTCAAACAACTTTTTAAAATTAAACTTTTGATCTTAAATGAATTCTATTAAATAAATTTTTCTCTAAACTGTTGCAAATCCTTTAAGTTTATGTTTTGAAAAATAAGGCAGAGAAAATATAGATTTTAATGGTAATGAATAAAATTTAAGACGATAAAGAAATAAAATTAACAAAAGAAAAATCCCTAATTTCTTCGTTTAAAAATTTTAATTCTATTTTGCAATACAAAATATCAAGGAATCATCTTCATTTTTCATCAAGCATACATTTTATTAAGAAAATACGACACAAATTTTTCAAATTTCTATTTTCAAAAGTAAAATAAAAGAAAGATTGAAAATGAAATAGTCCATGGTCTGGTTAAACGCAAAAAGGCTTGAAACAGCAAAATGGAATGTTTAAAAAATTTCTCTCAAAATATACATAATTCAGTTAGTTCGAGTAAGATTCATCAAGTTTCATAGACCACTTGCTAATACAGAAACATATCCACCAAATTACGATTTTTGGAATTCAATATTCCAAGGAATAATTTTTTACACCAGACTATATATCTATTTTTTAACTAAATTTGACTCACAAAACATGAAAATCAAAATGTATAAATATAAGCGTTGGAAAAACTGTTATTTAAAACAAGTTAATCATAAAATTTGCAGTAGGCGTTTGCGGATGTTTTTGTTTAATATAGCTTATTAGCGTATATTTTAAAATTATTTCTTTATGTAAATGGTTAGTTTTCTAGTAATTTTACACTCAGCAAAATTTATTGCGTGAAATTTTATTATCAATCTTCGCGAAACCAAAATTATCATATTTTGCATTTTGATTTAAAGTATTTACCTTATTATATGCATTTAAAGTATTTACATTATGTTACACATTAAACTCAAGTTAATAAATTTAAGTTTTTTTTTCTTTGTCTTAAAGCAACTATATGGAATCCATCACTATAACAATAATTTCTCGAATTAAAGTCTAAGTAAGGTTTAAAAATCAGTTTCTTTTTAAGGAATACAATTAGAAAACTATTGTTGAAAAATAAATGAAATATATATTTAGATGAATAAAACGAACACACATTTCACAAAATGTTTATTTTAAAATTTTTTCACGAAATGCTCTTTAATTATATACTTTCGAATTATAGATGTTTACACATATATTGTGAAAAGTTTATATATTTTATTGTAAAAAGTTTATAAATTTAATGAAGAACAAATAATTAAGTAAGAGCGAAAAAAATGTAATAAAATTATTGATAAATAAAAAGAACTTACAAAGCATCAATCCACTTATGTTACCGTGTTTATAAGCATGCACTAAAAATTAATTTCTTTACAAAAGAATACTTAATTAAATTAATTAATAATTTTGCATATTTTCAATTTTTGAGACTAACTATATTTTTAAAAGCTACTCAAAATCAGTAATATAAATTTTATGCTCTTGAATTCAATGTTTATCATAGGTGCATATCGTTAACTGTTGAATTTATGAACACACTCTGCTTTATAACTAGCCACTAGTATAAATTCATATAAATCAGAACAAGTCTACGTACAATTCAAAGGAAATCATTTTTACACACTAAAATATTTAGAAAGTGTTTCATAAATTCATATTTTAAAAGCATTTTCTATGCTACACACAAAGCATAGCCTAAAATCAGGCGAGGAAATTTCTGTTGCCACTCTCTCAACTCTTAAATCCTCTAAAAATCCGACCATGCATTACAAGTGAACGTGCTCGTATATATAAAAAAGTTTAGAGACATAAAATAAAGCAAAAGTATTGTATTGTGGGTGGACTCCAAAAATGATTGGATAATACAAGACATATCTCACAAAATGTATGGTATAATCACCAGAAAGCGTTTAATAAATGTCTCGTTTGCGCGTCTAGAATAAATAAATGACTTAAAATCTGCAGAATTTCATGAACTACTTTCTACAGGTGACGCGGTAATCATTTGCATGTCATTTACATAGCTACGCAAACACTACCCGTCATTTATTACTTTCATCACGACGGCAGATGGTAAGGTTGACTTTTCTTTCTTGCTTAAAGCTTTTACGAGACATTTATTCAATATTCGTCTCGATGCAAACGATAGTTTTCGTCATGTTCTGGAACTCAGATTAAGTGATAGGAGACATTACCATTAAGTAATTCGCTTTCCTTCCAAATTAAGTGGGCTGTATGATTTTATCGAGTCCAATAATCGATTAATAGTTGAAATTCAGAATACTTCTACAGTTGTTTAAATTTTTTAAGGAAGTCAATTTGAATTCTTTCATGATTTTGTGCTTCTTTACAGAACAATATGAATATGAATTTAAAAGCTCAAATAAGAATTTCCAGATATGCATTTACTTGTGTCTTACTGGTAATATTAATTGATATAAAAGATGGAAGAAATTTTCGAAATTATCAGTTGGAATTCATAGAATAAATTTTTATAAAGTTATACAAAAATAAAATAAAATTGTTGTTGCCAAGAAAGTAAACTATTCACTTTGTATAAAATTTATTAAAAAGTATACGCCATGCTATAAGCTCAGAATAATCTTAATGAACAATAGATAACAAATGGTAGCTATAGCTAAAATAGAGGTTTTTTGAAATATAATAATAAATAAAAAATAGTTCCTTAAACCTGAAATGTTTGATCTAAAAAGACTTTTCAACCTTTTTAAATCAATTTGTAGAGATATTTATTATCTAATTCTTTTCAATAAATTATTTTTAAGAAAATGTGTGTATGTATAGTAAATTAGTTACTCAACTAATTATCTGAATTTTAAGTAAAAATAATGCTAATGACTGAGATTTGTAAAAATATTTTAATTGTAAAGTGTATTTAATTTAAGTATTAAAAGATATTTGAGAGTACATTTAATTCAATTAAAGTGAAAAACTCTGCAACGGGCGAGTATGGAAAAATTCATTTACAAAATAAATTATCTCTAAATAATGCAGGGATTAGAGAGAATAAAAATTGCTTAACTTCAAAGAAAATGCTAATTTTCAATTAACGAAAAGGATAGACTTGGAAATATATATATATATATATATATATATATATATATATATATATATATTTGAAAATAGGCACTACAATTACCTGTAATTGTTTAATGTTTAATTAATATTAAAGCAAAGTTTAAATCACGGATAAAATAATTGTTGAGTTGCGTTATAATTACTAAATAGTATCAGCATTTCTACAGGAAGCAATAGAATTAGATACTAAAAACTATTTGAATTTTAAGAGATCAAAATTAGGAGACTGTGTATTTTATTATTCGCTTAAGACAAATGGTAAGAGTTTTACTTCCGGGATAAACTTCCGTCTGTTGAAAAATTGAAGACAAGACGGATATAATTTTATAGTATGCTTTGTAGCAATTTTCATTGTTTATGCCAAATTATTTGTAAATACCAATGCGTACTTCTTAAATATAGATTTTACTTTTTTATTATGATCACATCAGAAAATGTTAATATAAATGCAATGTTTTTTTTAAATGAAATTACATTCTATTACTAGTATCTCGTGAAAATATCTATAATATTTACCCACTTTTAACATATATTTAAATGCAGTTCAAATACATTGACAAATATTCGGCCAAATGGCGTAAAATAAATATAATTTTTTTCACCTCAAATGTATTCATACAACTTAAGAACTGTCTAAGCCATAGAGTTTTTTTAATGTGTCCCTACACGCGGTTTAAAATATATTAGGAGTGTGAAAAAGTAAAACGAAAATGTAACAAATCTTATTCTTCCCTACATTCAAGTAGGTAGGGACTTTCACAGAGAAAATGTATATACATATATAAGTATTACATCCTTTCTCCTTCTGCACTCAAATTGTCTTCAACAGTTCGAAAAAGAATATTAAGGGAAAGTCTACCTCTCTCTTTAAAAAAGACTTATTCAAAGTGGTTGGACCTTTTTTGATGATATTTTTTTTACTTCACTGAAGAACTTTAAATGGATTGAATAGTCTTCTTGGAGAAAATCTGGCTAGTTTTTATCATGACATATTTTTCTCTTGCTATTCAACCTTACTATCCCATGATGATTTCTTCCTTTTTTTTTACTTTTATACCAATGCTATTTCTGGGTTATTTTTTCCCCAGACATCAGGCAACATAAGTTGAAAAAGTGAATTTCTGCAGTTTTTTGCGTAGTAAAATTTCCCTTTCAGCCATGAAGTAACTCGTTGTTTGTGTATAATTTATGAGGTTGGAAGAAACTTATGTTTACAATTGGTGGCATCACTACTTTATGGGAATTCCGAGTCGAATGACATTTTTTTTAATGCATTATATGGATTACTTATATTTTTTAGATAAATAAGCAGAAGGGAAATGTTTAGTACAAATAATCATGTGATCAGATTTTGAATTTAATCTAAAGACACACATGTTTAAGAAAATCTTTTAAAAAATTGATATTGTGAAATACTAATATCATTTTCAAAGTAATTATGAGTAGAAAAATTGCTATTTTCTCAGTACAAGTAGTTTCTGAAAAATATCCCATAAATTACCACAAATATCCTTTAAGATATTTTTTGTAATTAAGATTACTCTTGTATTTCGTATTATTTATATTTTTAGACAAACAGGCAAAAAGGAAATTATGAGCAAAATTAATCACGTGATTAAATTCTGAATTTAATCTAAAGGTACTTTCCTTAAGAAATATTTTTTTTAAAAAAAATTAGTGTCGTAGAGTTATAACATCATCTAGTTACGTGTGGAAAATTATTGTTTTCCAAGTGTAAATCTGTTCAGCAAAATATCTAAAATCACCTACGTACTGCAATTCGGCCTTTTAAATAGCAGAATAAGTATGTAATTACGAAGTGGAATGGAAATAAAATTAGGAGTAACTTAAATGAGATATCTACCAAAAATAATTTTTATAAACTTATTATTAATATTGTTACAGCAGGAAATAAATCATGAATTTTCAATAAAAAATTTCGATTATGAAATTTATAAAAGTCATTGTTTATATTTTATGTATTATACAAAAATTTAAGCTCGGTGTCGCAATGGTAGCATGCCTAACTCTAGATCAGATAGTTGAGAGTGCAAATCGTGTCAACATTGTACTTGAAAAAGTTTAGATCCCCTCAAATACTAACAACATAATATGTAAACTATAACGCTAAAGAAATATATCGATGTTTAACTCAAAATTATTTTGCACTTTTTGTTGCCCTTTCTAAAATTAAAATATAACTAATAAATATTTTTTTAGCTTAAAAAGATAAACAAACAATGATTTATGTACATGTATTAATAAATAGAGCTAGCAACATTAATATTTGTATGAATGCATAAAATTTATTAATACGTATACAAATTCAACATCATTTAAATTTTTTGTACTTCCTAAGGTAATAATTTTAGTTCTTTTATATTTTGCGAGTTTATTGGAAAGTAATTTTTATTTCCAAGTTTATCCTAATTTTTATCAAATAAAAAAGAGTCTTTGAACAATTTTAAATATTTATGAAAACGCATAAGACATCATGCCCCTTTGATTTATTTCTGTTCCGTATATAATTGTGCGCAATAGGATTTTTTTAAAGAAAACATGATTTAGCTGAAAAATGTTAAGATTTGAATAAAAAAGAAACAAAAACATTTATATTTACTGTTACATGCAAAGGATTTTAAAAATTTTGAAATATACACCAATCTAAATCCCCTCTTCAAAATCTTTTGTAAGCATTTTTAATTTAGCTTCTTTTTCTGTAAAATTTGATTTAAATTATTTCAAAAGTATTGCCAGATGCAGAATTATAAAAACTGCTAAGAAAAGCAGATGATCTTTAAGAATTTTTTATTTGGCAAGCGGCCATATATTTCTTATTTTACTAAAGTTTGAGAAAATTGAGTTACGTAATGGTTTCAGACAAAACCTTCTCGTATATAATCGAAAAATAGCCTTGAGGAAAATCTACAGTATTCATGCAGAAAAAGTAAAAAGATAACTGCAGTAAGAACGCTTTATAGTGTGATATTTCTGAATTTTCCAAAACTATGTCTATCTACGATAGGTTGTAAATATAAAATAAGCTAAGAAATCATCTGCTTAAGTTCATGTTTATCTCTATAGGAGTGTTCTATATTTTATTGACGACATAGTTTTATGTTTTCCCAAAAAACGCTTTTAATAATGCCTAGTAAGGTTTATACAGGAACTTTAATACTTGTAAAATTTAGATGAAAATGTTTTAACGTAGTTTATCTTCCTTTATAGTAACAAATATTTAATGAATTCAGCTTAGCTATTAATTATCTATTTGTATTTATTTGCACACACACATGTGTATATACATTAGTATAAAAAATTAAATGTAGTTTTCTTAGTAAAAGAAAGAGAAATTTACTTTTCTATTAAATTAATTTATTAAAAGACATTCTTAATAATAAAACCGTTTATTAAGTACATTTTTTAAAAGACAAAAGAGAAATATACATAAAAAGACAAAATTTCCATTTTTAATAAAATAGAGATAGACAACTTTTCAAGCTATTTGAATATTTATAGAAAAACGAGAGACGAATAAAAATGAATGCAGAATTTTTTAACCTTGAAATTTATAATTAAAGTGAAATTTAGAAATTAAGTTAATTGTAAAAAAAAGATAATATCATGCATTTTTTTCAATATTACTATTTATAGTTGAAAGGAAGGAAACAGACTAAATTTTAAAATAAGCAGTTAATATCATTAAAAATTATTGATATTACAAATTACGCCCCACTTTGTGTTTCAAAATAAAATATTACTATAAAATTCTAATAAATTATGTAAGTGTTTTACAACTGATTATAGTTTAAAGCAAGTTTTCTATTTAATAAAACTAATATTTTAGTGTTGCATACAATAAAATTTTAAATTTCTTGTAAAATATTTCTGGCTTGTAATTATAGCTTTCTGTCAGGAAGCTAAAGGGATTAAAATAAGAATAAGGTTTAATTCAAATTTAGAATAGTATTTAATCATTCAGTTTTTGAATTTCTTAAATTTTCTTAAGATTCATGAATTCAAAATACCGTTTCCAATCAAGAACATAAATTGTTTTATATAATGATACCAGTTTAAGTTTTTAAATGATATTAATTAGAGCTTTGTTAATGTTACCAACTCAGTTATTTTCTTATGTATACACATAACACGTTTCTTTTTCGAAAATATAAGAAAAATTCGAAAATATTGTTAAATATAAGTGCTTGAGATACAATTATTTATTACTATAATAAATAACTTTTTGATATGTATAGTTATATATTGATGTTTAAATTAAAAATCTAGTTATCAACTATAGGCTGAAATAAAATTTTAAAGAGAAATTGGAGATAAGTTTTTTTGTTTAAATCACAACAACTATAAATTAATTCAAAAATTGGAAGAAATCCAAAGAAAAATTTTTCTAAGCAAATTTAATGATTTCAAATTAAAATGAAAATTTCAAGTGCTAAAAAACATGATTAGCAAGTAGCGTTTAGAAACAAAATGTGAAGAAGTATTATGAATATCAGAAATTCTTGAAGCGAAACTAAGGATTCAAACGGAAGCGAACCTCTCTAAAAACAAATTGCTCAATCATTTCCTTTTATACCTCAATTTACTTGTATTGAAAATAGTAAAAAGATTTGGTAACATTATTCTGAAAAAAGGTTCTCTATTTGTTTAGCTGTCACAAAAAATCCTTTATGAAACACATATTTCCAAATGTTACAGTACTTCTCTCGATTTGTCAATGAATAATTGAATTAAGATTGCTGAAACACTCCGTTGTGTTCGCGGATAATTAGTTTTAAGGATATATTTTCTCAATAAAAATCTCTTTCTTTCTTTCTCTCCACACGATACTTTATTTTTATTTTGGATTTGATCAGAAAATCTTAATATATATATATATTTTGAATTGTGGAGTTTTATTTTGTTTTATTCCTCTTATGTTTTATAATTTTATTTCCTTTCGATTTGCACTCGTGAGTTTTCTCGTGTGATTCGAAAATTTATTATTTTGATAATATTTGTTTTATATGTTATTGCATATTGCGGCGAAATAATTTACCTACAATAAATGCAGATGTTTAATATATGTGCATATATATTAAAATTATAGATAATATATTATTAGTCTTGTACAAAGTTACTAACGGAATACAATTTAAAGAAACAAAATAGATTTTTTAATACAATTTTAAAAAATTACCGAAATATAAACTTTATTTAAATTGATTTTGAATTTGTGATTTTTAGCATGAATTCTTATCGTTTAGATGCAAAAGCATACATTCAAAAAGTTGCTGACTCTAATGCTGCTTGTTTTACATGTCCTTATTCATAATAATGAACTAATTAACCAAAAATAATTTCAGGTGATTAATATATGCCCCTGTATACAAAAACTATAACTAATTAGTTCCTTATTGTTTTATACAAAATAAATTTTTATGCAATTTTCAGAAAAATAAACCATATGTACTCATTCAAAGCATAATAGAAAACATTTCAATAAATAATTATTTTTTAAATTAAAATTGAGAGCTCTCTCTCTCTCTCTCTCTCTCTCTCTCTCTATATATCTATATCTATCTATATATATATATATATCTATATAACTATATATATATATATATATATATATATATATATATATATATATATATATATATATAATCAATTACATTTTTTTAAAAATATTTCAATAAATGCATGTGTTTCAAATTTTTTCTTTGACTACAGTAAAACAGTAAAAAGAGTTTAAAAAAAGTTTAAGTTAAAATGTTTATTAAGTTAATAAATAAAATAAGTATAAAATTCAATAAATTCATTTCGATTATTTATATAATACACTTTTTAATAAACGAATTTTATTTTAAAATACTGATAAAAGGTATACTTTGAAACAATATTTACTAAATATTAAGAATATTATGCTGAGAAATGTTTAATATATAAAATTAATTTGATTAACATTAAAATAGAGTGTATAACTAGATATTATTGTAATTCCTTCGCGCGTGAATTTAGCCTTGATGATGAGTAACTACTATTTTATAGAGTCACTGCTCCTATAAACTTAGTAGTGCTTAAACTCAGTTTCTACATGTGATAAATAAATTAAAATTAGTTATAACTGTTCAATGTAAGATTTTGTTAAGCTTTTGTAGGAAAACTTAAAATGTTTTTTTTTATGTAATCCTAAAAATGTTTCGTGAATTTCTGTATTTTCAATAAATAATTCAGCGAAATTTAAAAAAAAGTGCAGCCTTAAAGTTTATAAACTAAGTTATTTTGTATACTTTAAGCACAATATATTTAAAAGCATCTTTTCACATAAAATTACAAACTTATTAATTATACGAAATTCTGATGAATTTAAAAGCATTACCAAAAACATTAAATGATAAATGTAAGCGCATAAAATAACTTTAGATATTTAAAAATATGCAAATATATGTTATATGCTTGTATTAGATTTACTTTTATTCTTCAGTGCATTCTTTAAAATTTAAAAGCAACAATTTGGCATCAAAACTTGATAAGCCAATTTGAACTTTATTTGACAAACTTGTATAAAAATGATCATATTATAAACTTTATAAAAATTAGGCAGTTATTGAATATAAATAAAATACAAACCAAAATTTATTTTTGATTTTCAGCAGTGGATATTTGATTAGCTTTGGACTATTGTAAAATTTCCTGAACATCCATAAAATATTCTTTTTCGGAGGCAGAATACCTCTCACAGGTAGAAGGCCATGTTTACGTAAATTAAGGAAGAAAATCAGACAGTATCTGCAGGCCCCACCTGGCGAAATATGTATGCAGTAAGAAAAAAAATTTCATGTCAGTCTCCCGCATTTCGAAATGATCACTCTGGGATTTCCTATTCTAAAGAGGAAGATTTCATTACTATGCCAATAACAGAACTTAAATTTTTATGAACTCTTAAAAATATGGGCAATACATTTTGTCAATATTGCAAACTAAACTCCCGAATATTGAAAATTGGTGAGCATTTTGTACATTCCGCTGGTCAAAGTTCAATATCCAATAAAAATGCGAAGTTAGGCAATTCTATCTGAATGTTATAGAAGGTTTTCCATGAGGATTCTATATCACATAATCGCAAATAGTCTAATATTCAGACCTAATGAGACGTAAGTGCAAATCAAAATACTCAAAAGAATGGAATGGCCCAATTCTGGTTACTTGTCTCCTGTAATTTAGAGATTAGAGAAAGACATAAAACAAGGTCTTTCTCACTCGCAGATGCAAGGGTAACTCATTGTTTTGAACTAGGTATGGATACTTGAAGAGCGATAATTCTTTTTAAGCCCTTATCATTGGAAAACGGAACTGTTTTTAAGTAGTTTTTCTAAGCAATGAATTCTATTATCACTTAAGATGTCTGCAATTATTCCCTTGATTGTTTTGGTGCCGATCAGTACTAGAAATATCATTTAGGTGGTCTTCTAAGCTTGATTTGTCCTCGCAAGTTAGACGTTTTAATGAAATAAATTTAATAATAGCCAACAATGAAATTGAATTCGAAAACTTAAAGTAAGCTTATAATGAATCCTTTTTTTCAATGTCAAAAAAATGAAAATAAATAAAATTACTGTTTAATTCTTATAATAGTATCACCTTTATAACTTACTTACTTCACAAACGAAACATTAATTTATTTTCGAAGATAATGGAATATATGATTAAATATTTAACCACTTTGATATCAATGATTAGTTTTGAGTTCAAATAATTTCATAAAAATATAAATACGAAAAATAAAATATTACTAGTGATTTACCCTTTAATAAAACCATAAGCTTAAAATTCAACCCAATTCTCATTTTTCTCAACCATTGAATAAATGATAAATATTATGTATCCATCTATATTAAACACACCTACGGATTACAATAGCCCAATTTTTTTTTATCATAAATAACATAAAAGTAATATAAGTATTTATCGAAAATATTTCTTAAATGAAGAATAAACTCGTTTTATTTGGTTATTTAGCAAATTACTCGGGTTCTAATAAATGATAAATGATTCCTTACAGATCTTGCCGGCTCTTCGAACGGAATATTTTTTTTAACTCAAATAATGATAAAGTTATGAAACATTAATATTAGATTTAGACTATCCAATATAATGCACAGAATTTTACTATTACATTGAGATTTATTAGAATTATAAATATTAATTGATAATTAATACTTCAAGCCATCCAAAAAAAGATTTTGTAGTTAAAAAGTTTCATATTTATAAGCCAAATTATATATTAACATAATAATTTATATAAAGCATTTCGAAAATAAGTTTTTTTTATGTATAAGAAACTTTTTGCATGCATTTGAGGTACAAAATGATGCAATAAACTACCAGTAGACAGCCATATATTCTTAAGTATACAACTAATGAATTTAATCTTCTAATGGGCAAGAAAGAAGGCAGATAATCGGGTTATCTGCGTTCGATTGCTTCTTCAGTTAGCCAATGAAATCAGAGTCTTCTTATGTCATGCCAAATTACAAAATTCGATGCCATTCAATTTCTTTTTTTTTTTTTTTATTCTCAAAATAAAGTTAACTTTATTTTTTAATCCCTGATACTCCTGTAGGGAAAGTGGTTAAAATAAAAGTCATAAAAAAGAAAAACAGAAATCACGAATTCTTTTTCTTCCACTACTGCTCGAGGCATTTTTTTAATTATATTTTCGCCGTAAAAAGCTGCTCTTGGCATTCTCTTTGACTTAAAAATAAAATGTCTCGTCGCTTGGGACGTAATGCTCTGGTTTGAGAGCCGAGATACCTTTGGTTTCTAAAATTCGACAAGTGCCGATAGTTTTCCTTTTTCCAAGAAAATCTGTTTGCTTCAAAGCTATTTGTTTGTTTATTTTCATGCTCTACCTTTCAGCCAAGGAGAAAAGAGCTTCACAATGACAGAAAACTCAACTTAGTTTATTTATGCGTTTTTATCAATCTCCCATCGTGAGTGCATTCTTCGCGTATTCATGTGAGCAGCTAAGAACTATACATAATAACAGTACAATAATAAAATAAAGAAAAATCTACTTTAATTTTATTTTATGAAATTTAAATATATTTGAAAAAATATTGGTGCCCTGTGAAATTGATAAATTTAAATCCTATCTAAATGAAACTAACTGTTCTAATAAAATTTTTAATTTAAAATTAACATCTCTCTAATTAGAATAAGTTTTTAATTTTTACAAAGAGATCTAGACAGAAAGTATTCTGTCTAGGTTCGTTCACAAATTCTAAATACATATATTATCAGATGACACACTAAAAATATCTAAATGTATTTATTTAATCGAATCTCTCATATTTGTTTATAAATCAACAACTTTATTTCAGAATTCCCATTTAATATACATATATATTTATATAAAAATCCATATTATTATTTATATTAATAATCCATATTTCGCATATTGATTAATCTACTCAAACTTTTATTTTAAAATTCAATTATATTAATACTCTCTCTACATATTTTTAAATTTAATTCATACACATTAATTTTAAAAAATGTTTATGAATTAAAATGAGAGTTTACAATTTAATTACAATATTTTAAGTATATGGCGTAACTTTCTTTAAAAATTAAATACCAAAAACGAATCCGACCTAGAAACTGAAATAATGTACCACAAATTTTAGGAAAGGGATAAAATAGTTTTTAATAAAAATGAAACTGACATATAAAAAGAAAGAAACGTCTTTAATGACATTAGAATTGGGTAATTTGTGTATTATTATATAAAACTTATTTGGGGGAATTTTAAAATCTAATAAGTACACCATTTATAGAAATTACTTTTATCTTTTTTTGAAAACAGTATTTCCACACATCTAAACATGTAATGTAATTAAAAAATTTTCTTATGCTATCTTTTGAAGATATATGATACTTAAAATAAAATAATTTTTTTATTTAATTCATAACCCTGGAAACTGGGGAATACTTAGAATAAGCAACAAGTAATTGACACCTTAGGGAAGTAACAATTCAAATACGTCCACAAAACATGCATATTTTATTCTAATTAAAAGTTTTTATTGAAGTTTGATGGTAATATTGATAGCACTAAATGTGCTCTCTGAATTCCATAAATGAAATAGAATCTATTATAATTTGATAGTAAAATTATTTAAATTGTAAGAAATTTCATATTATTCTATTAGAGCTTTTCCAAATGCTCTCAGAAAGAAAATTAATTTTAAAATTCAATATATATATATATATATATATATATCTATATATATTTATATATATATATAAATTTATTTATGTGTGTGTGTGTATTTATAAAATGCCACACATGAAATGAATTTACTTCATTGCGGATATTTGTGCCATATTCATTAAATTTTCTTTTCGCAAGACACTTTCATTTCAGACTGGTATTATTTTAATAAAATTAAAATGATAAAAATCTGAAAATAATTAGAAATATTACTGAATAACTTTAATTAAAACTAGTGCTCGTGCTGATACGATACACCATTTGCAAGAAATATTTATTTCAGCCCCATAAAAAATGCTTTTAGTTTAAAAAAATATTCTACATAAAATTTGAGCAGAAATTTTACTCAAGGTTTTTCGTATGAGAAAAAATGTTAAATGTTCGAGAATTACCTTATTTTTGGTTTCGTAAACTGTTTTGCAAAATAGAATTTTAACTATGAAAAGATTTTTTTACAAAACCAACAAGAAAATGTAACATATTATTATAAATATTTAAAATATCCGCGTTTCTCAGAAGCAAAGATGAAAGTTTTTAGCATTTAGTATGAAAAACGATTTTTTGTAAAGCATTTTTCAAACTGTGAGTGATTTTTATGCTTTGGATTGCAATCTTGAAGTCACTTTTTGCAGATTATAATTTTAAACTCTAACTGAAATATCAGGGATGTTGCAAATATCATAAAATAAGTAAGAGATTCTCAGATATGAGAGGTGGTCAGTTGCTGATGTTGACTAATGGAGAGTTTTAAGATGTGTAATGACTCTAGAGGACCCGAACGCATGAATTTTTGCTATCTGTGAAATCTCTTATAAGAATTTATACATTATTAGAAAAAGTGCCATTGATCATCGAATAAAAAGTATCATATAAAAGTGCCATTCATAATAAACTTGACTGATGTTGTTACGAACAGACCTCAAAAAACATACGCAATTCAAGAGACGCTGTTACATTATGCACTCGTTATGAATCAACTTGCAGAAAACGAGTCTATGACAAAGGCATTCTACAATTAAGATAAAAAAAATTATGTGATATTTTTTAACCTTATAATATCAATGCATGAGAGAAAAGCAAATGAGGAAATTTAGGTAATGCATTTTATAACAAAACGTTATTTTTTAAAAGTGATTTAAAATCAACATTGGAATGTTTATTTAAAATATAATTTCGAGAATATTTTCAACCTACAGAACTTGGCCCAATAACCTGATTAAAACTTATTATTATACTTTCATAATTTTCTATGCTATGTAAAACGTTTCTTTGTTTCAAACATTTCCTTACTTCCTTTGAGTTTTATATTTATTTTCAATTACTTGAAAGTAGTTTACTGCAATAAGTGGTTTTGATTCTGTATCTTTCATAACAAAAAGATAAGATTTGTCCTTTTTGTTCTTAGTTGCCGAAACTTATATAGAGTCCCAAAACAATTTTCCACGTATAACTACGCGATCAATTTAATTCCCAGCATTTTCTACATAGCTAAGTGATTTCCCAGGAGATCTGCTAGAGTTCGGTGAAAACTTAATTAGTTAATTGGTATGACAACAATTAACCGGTCGTTATGCGGTTTTCTTCCATTCTTTAGTCGACTGTTTGAATAACCCAGCCAGCTGCTAACATCATCAACTTTGTTAACGCTCCTTCATAAGAAGGGGTCTACTGCACGCTTAGAGTGACCAATTTACTCACTTTGGGTAGTGTAACTCAATTTTGTAGATGTAACAGCCAGCAGGCAATCCCCATAACATGTTATAACTCCCTCAGCGAACACCTGATGATATTGCAAAGTTGAGTTGAATGTCTTCTGCTCATAGACTTCCGCCCTGGGATCAGACAAAGCCTACTCTCTACTATCCGTCTTCGAAACGGACATCTTAATCCAGCGTTTCATGCTCCGGCGACGTTTCCTGCAGGCGAGGGTTTTAATTGGATGCGGATCAGTGACGTCATTCTGCTTGTTTTGTCACGTACAGTTGGCATCGTGCGCGCTCCCTCCGGCATTGAGTGTTTAGCTATTAATCTCTACGTTGTGTATTCAAAGTTCCGCGTATATTACTGCTAACTACGGTGGATTGTGTGAGATTGTTTACGGGTGTTATTTCTAGGTGCTCTTAGCGAATCCCTCCCAACTCTGCAATCATATAAAAGTGTCATTTACTCTAAATCAGACTAGATTTAATGATTAAGGCTTACACTTTATGGTTTGATTGGGAAGGATTGTTGAAATTAAACTGGTATTTGCTTTATCTCATGGAAGATCTGAAATTTAATAAGAGGGAATATGTTAAAATTTATCTCTCTAACATTAAAAATGCGATTTCCTATTAATCATTTTATTAGCAAGCAGTGTTTTTATTGTTGTAATTAAATATGTACTTTGTTAAATAAATCCTTATATAAAGAGGTTAAACAAATTTGTAAGTTGTATCAAAATCTCTGATGTTGAGTATTTAAAAAAGAAAAGACCAGGCTTTAAATTAAAATCAGTAGCTATTAAGAATATAAAAATGAGAACTTTAAATTTGATTTTTGTTAAACTAACATAATTTTTGACAGAATATTAGTTCATGAATTGATTTAAATATTCTAACAGAATTAAGAATTTTACATCAATTATTGTAAAAATTTCAATGCATTTGTGTAAAACTAAATTAACTGAGTACAATGACATGAATGTGAATTTGTTTGGGAATTAAAATAAAATAAAATATATTATTGTTATTTTCCTTCGATCAGAAAAGAAACGCCCATTTTTGCGTGTAACCAATTACAGAAAATTTAAATCATAAATGAAACGTTAGAAAATCAAACATCAGAAAATTAAACCTGGAATCACAATAAAAATTGTGATATTTATTTAAAAACTGCAAAATCTACGATAAAAGATTAATTTTACTGAAATAGTTTAAATTAATTTGCTACGAATTACATTAGAAAAGCTATTGTTTTTTTTTTTTTTATCAAAATTTAAGTTATTCATATCTTATATTATTTATATCTTATTCTTTAAATTCATGCACCATGGTTGTATTAATTTAATTTAAATTGGACATTTTTTATGTTACTGAATTAATAGTCTTACTTTATTATAACAAGTATCTATTACAACTGGGCAATGAATTTGTTTAAAATTACTAATAATATAATATGATTTCGCGTAATAACATTTATTTAAGCACTTCTAGCAATTTTAGAAAAAATTGTTACGTTGTAGATGGAAACGCCTAATATTTTTATCGAAACAAATTAATTTAATGTGTGATTAAACTTATACACCACAGCCACAGAGATCACTTTTATACCTTTGAATAATTATTTGACTTAGTTTAATCATTCTTAAATCAACAAACATTTGTTACAACTAGGCCACAATTCATATTTGAAATATTCAAAGGAAATTGAACCATGTCACTTAGGTGGAATACCTAAGAAACGAGGAAAGATAGTTGTGATAAAAGATGATGCGTTCCGATCTATTTCTATTATCGCACTAAAAGTGAAATAAACTGATATAAAAAATGAAAGAAACTTATCCATGTGCGGAAACAAGATTTAGATGCAGCCAAAATCCGGAAGAAAGGCGGATGAAGCTTTGTTACCGAGGAAATTGCTGAAAAAAAAGAGTATTCCATATTTTTCATTCCGCATTTATTTATTCCTATTATTTGGAATTAAAAAATAAAATTCAAGCTTATTTTTTGTCAAATAACGGAGCAGATGACACAGGAAAAAGGATGAGAGATTTTATTAAAATATACATTCTTTTTCAATAATTGAGTTCTTTTATGTGTTTTCGTGTTCAGATTTTCCAAAATTCACTTGTATCGTCGTAAGCTTTAAGGATGTATACGTAATTCGTGAAAGAAAAAAAGAGGTTATATGTACAGCAGAAGCGGAACACAAATCTGAAGCTTTATTGTATTTCTAATTTAACTTCGAATGCTGAAATATATTTAAATCTATCGAACATTTTTCTTAGAGTCATAAGAATATATAAAACTGGGACTACTTATTGAACATAAAACATTCAGTGAAAACTTAATTTCAAAATGGGCTGAATCTCAAAATCCCGAACAACTATTAAACATTGGAATTTTTTTAGACTAAATAAACACGTTGAATTGTCGTTAAATTCACGAAGAATTACACGGAAATTTTTTTATAGAAGTTAATTTAATAATTCAATTTATTCTATTTATGAGAAAATAATTTATATATTGATTATGAATGAAAATACATTAGTCAAAAAAATTCAAGGCCAATGTACTTTCAATTATAATTATTAGAACATGACTTATGAAGAAATTGATTCTAGGTATGGAAAAGTTTAGGCTTGTATATTAACAAATTTTAGCAGATAATTAATCAATATAGAAAGTGAGATCGTAATTTGAGGATATTGTTTACAGAAATTATTTTCAGCAAATAAATCTTATAGTGTACAGTAAAAGAATTACTAAAACCTTGAATAAAAACAAGAAAATGATAGATCTTTCAAAACTAGCAATAAAAAAAGGAGATTAAGACTCCTTCGTTTTAATTTCGAATTTTTCCTGGAAATAGCAAAGATTCAGGGATTCGAAAGTACCCAAGTTATATATATTAACTTATTTCTTTGAAAAGGACAAAAATCTACGTCACCAGTCCCGTTAAAAAGTAAACACCTTAATGCCATTATCATTCTAAGAAACTGATGATAGAATCAATAAAATGAACTAAAACTAAATTGAATTACACTTGCTTGCACTTTTTTATTTAAATTTTCTGACAGGGAATTTGTTCTGATGCCATACATGTAATTCAATTTCATAAAAGTTCATTCGAAAGCAAAAATAAATTGATCAAACGCTCTGCATATAAATACTTTTTACTTTCTTTTTCACAAACCGATTCAGGGACATCTCATTCAATGTTATTAGATGCTAACTTTTTTTAATCCTTTTAGGCATTCAAACACAAAACTTCCTTACAAGTATTTTAATTTTTTGTCTTGTAAACTGATGAAAGCAATTCTTTTTCCTAGAATTTTCAACATTCTATACTTCAAACTGTACAGCAAAAAATCAACATTCTGTACGCTAAAATAAAAAGAAAGAAGCAATTTATTCATCTTTGAGATCATACAGTTAATTGAAGGCAGTCACTTTCTTTTCGATGAGAATGAAATTAAAAAGTGAACCATTTCAATTTTAATTTCGTAATGCAATTATTCTATTTTAAAGATTTCAACAAAATGAGATTTTTGGTTCAATGTCGTCTAACTTATTTACTCTATGGAGACACTTAAAAGAAATTATGAAATGTTTAAGAAGAGTTTGAATTTTTTTCCTTTCGTTTTACAAGTTTTTTGGAAATTTTTATTTATTTTTTGTTATTACAATTAACATCAAACTTCTGTGGAAACTTTTTGAATGAAAATATTTAATTATACTTAAGCAAAAATCTGTTAAATTTGAGTGATTTTAAATTCACAGATTTTTCGCACCTGCTTTTATTTGCAAAATGAATTTGAAAAATTCAAAATAGTTAATTCTATGTTGTGAAGGATAAAAATGAAAGGTAACTGAACTTTTTATGAATAAAAATTTGGATGCATCATTAAACAAACCAAATAGTTGCACAGTGATGCGTTTAACTATTTTCGTCTTTTAAAACTAATTTGTATAATGCCCTAAAATACAATACTTTTCCTTAGTATTAAATTCTTGAATTTTTATGTAACATACTGGAGCTTTTACCATAAAAGACTTTTTCATCAGTTTTTGACAATTTCTTACTTTTGGTAGAATTTCAGGTATTTTTAAATAACTCATGAAATTATAATTAATTGAAATAAAAACTTTCATAATATTTTGACATAAAAATTGATATTTTGGCACAAATTAAATGGTATAGATGATATTTCAAAACTGTTTTTTTTTTGTATTTCATTCTATTAGAATGAATTATATTGCATGAATGGTGATTGACTTTTGCACATGTGATAAATTTACAAAAATGTAATTAAGGAACCTTAATAAAATAACCTTTTGGGAGATATAGCCTTATAGTAAAGGAAGAGAAGAGGGAAAAATTCATAAAATTCTAAACTTTCTATAAGTCTCCCACAAGAAATAAATTTTTCAACTTATGATATCAGCTTCTTTAAATGGAGGATATTTGAAAATCTATAGAATGTATCACTAGAATTGTATATTACAATTCCTTTTCTATAAAATTTTTCTGGTGTAAATTGGTTATAAATCATTATTTAGGACAGTCTTTGGTTCTAATGTATCAAATAAACTACTTACGAATTACTACGCTAACGCAGGTTAACACAAAGGAATTGTTCCCTTACTAATAATATAAAGTATAGGAGGGTAAATTTAAATTAAATAAAACTTCGTCCCAAGGAAAAATTATATATATATATATATAAAGCAAATATTTACTAAGCATTTTAATTTTATATTGTTTTTTCAACCAAGAATAAAGGTGACGTTGAAGACAAAATATCGCGATTAAAAATTACTTTATTTCTCAATTTTAAAAATGTTGTTTCATGGTCCTTACAATTTCCAATCTATATGTAAAAGAAATCTAAATTGATTAAACTCCATCTTTTAACTGAATGCACCATATACATTATAAACCATGATTTTGTTGCTTAAAATATCCAAAATGTTAAATACTTATTTCATTTTTTCCACCCACCCCCCTCTAAAAAGGCCTCATGAAAAACTCAGTAAAATCGTTAACATGACAAATATAAATGAAATCTAACATTCAAGAATTTAATTATATTTTTATATGTGAAAACTATAAATGACAAGTGAAGAGCTATATATGTCAGGACCTGGATTACAAGTAGGACATTTTGAGAACTATGGTATGCCTTTGAACAGGAATAATCAATATATACTCACAGACCAATTCAAAAGTGGAAAACAATTCAACATGATTTAATTTAAAACTTACAATTTTCACATTTTTCATGTCAAAATTTAACGCTCAAGTGAATTAAGTTTAGAGGTTTAGCCTTACATATTTTATTCTTTATCGCATAAAAGTCATATTTTATTGTCCGGTGACAGATATTAACAGCCGAAGCGTTAATATCGGAACGTCTGGGAGAAAACGAATTGGAATGTTCGCATCATTTTTTTTTTTTTATCTATGGTTACGCCAGCATCGCTCTTGAATTTATTGCTTCCCAGGTTAAATTATTTTAGTACCCGGTGTGTGTGAAATGAAAGGATAAAATAAAAATAGTTTTAAATCATTTTAAAAAGGAATAATAGTTTGTCATTTTGAAATAAGAAATGTACTAGAAAAAAAACCTCCAGTCGCTTCTACAGCTCAATACATATATTTGCAAGACAAAACTGTCAGTAATGTAGAATTTATAATTAATTCGTCTCACTTTACGCTAAGGTAAGTAATTCAGGGAGTAATTCAGAATTACTTAAAATTTATATATTATTAAAATTTACATAAGCTGAAGAATTAAAAATAAATGGAAACTTAATTAGAATAACTGTTAAAATTCCCGCGCATGCGTTTTTTTTCAATGGTTACTGGTTACTTTTCACACATGATGGCTAGTTCGAAAAGCACCTAAATATTTAAAATGAATTCTGAGCCACTATAAGCCTCTTCACCTGAAGAAAAAATACTCAACGCGCATTTTTTTTTCAACACAAGGCATAATTGGGCTGAAATCTACAGATTAAAGAGGACCAGCCGAACCACTACATACATTCCTTCCTATGGAGTGAATTGAACCCACAACTCTTGAAGTACTGTTTAGAGCGTTAATACTTCCGCTGCCATCACAGCCAAGTAGCTGTTAAATAGATTACAAGCTTGTGTAAATTAAAAAAAAAAAAAAAAAAAAAAAAAAAAAATTAATATAATCATGTATGAAGTACACGATTAAAATTTTTTACTGAATTCAAAAAGATAATTAAGCAGGATCTAACAAGCTATTTACTTAATTTTAACTATAAGTAATAATTATAGTTTTTAAAATTTGAATTCTTAAAAAAGTTGTTGATGATAAGGACATTTTATGAGACTAGAGATTTCTGGAACAAAAGTGAATCTCGTAAAGGAAACTATTGCAAACATTTTGCTGCATTAATATTTAAGAGATCTCATTTTTGGAATCATAAAATTCCTCAATTTCCTAAAATTCGATAAAAAACAAAAGTTTAATGCTTTAAAGAGGGGTGTGAAGATCAAACACTTAGCGGACGGGAGCCCTCGAGTTCGTTAAGTGGTAAGACACTTGAGAAATAGGGGAAGCTTGTCGAAAAAGAGAGAGACAGTACGGGTATGCCGACAGTGGTAGCGGAACCGCTTCCAGGCGATGAAAATTTCGAATGTAAAATTAATCAACTAAAGTTATGTCTTTGTCTATAAATTAGTGTTATGTGTGTTAATGTAAATAAATATATCTTAAAAATCGGATCTTTTGTTATCAATGAGCGATCTTGGAAACAACAGGGAAACCAATCATTATTGGCGCAGCCGACAGGATGTATTCGGATTAATACAAAATGATGAGATCCTAATGATGGAAAAATACCTGCAAAATCGTGAGTCTGTATATTTTGATTGCTTCTCCTTCCATTAAGAGCCAATATATGTTTTAATTATGTATGATTTAAAAAGGAAATTTTGTTTTAGAATTTTCGTAAACTTCTTTGTAGGGTTTTTGTTTAAGAAGTAAATGTAATAAATGAAAAAAAATGTTTAAATATTCAAAATATCAAGATAAAAACAAATATGTATAATGTTTAATTTAATTGAGAAAATGTTTAAAAGTTCGATATTGGTTCGAAATAATATTGGTTATTGACATTTGTTCATTAATATTCAGAAAAAGTTTTCTCTAACTGGTGATATTACTAAAAAAAAAAAAAATATATATATATGTATATATATATAATTTTGATTTATTAGAAAAAAATATTTTGGAATAATCTGTTTATTAAAACAAATTTATGTCGAATAATAATGTTGTTGCTAATTGTCAATTTCTTGAGTTATGTGCATTAATTTAAAGATACTGTATTATTGAATAGTAAATTGTTGAAACGTATGTTTGGTGTAATGGGTTAATGTGATATAGTAGGATATAAATGTTTTGCTTTGAATTTTCATTATCATTTTGTTGTTCATTATGTAAATGATAAAAGTTTATGGAATAAGAAACTATTTCAAGAAAGTTTAAATGCTTTTTACTGAGTATTGTTTGCATTATTAAAAATTGCATTTTCACAGAATTATTCAATGTTATTAGGTATATTTATTATTTACTATGATTGTATTTAGTATTTATGTAAAGTAACTAAGTTTAGATTTTAAATTTTGTATCAAAACCAAGATTGGGAAGCATTTATGAGAGGAAATTTTGAATTATTTTATATTTTGAGAGTAATTGTGCTTGCAATGAATAATAGTTTTTGGTTGTTTCGGTAACTCTGATTCATATTATTTTAAGGTAAAATTACATATATTAATAATGATAAAGATATAAATGCATGTTACTAAAAATTATTTTAGCATTTTATTGATTTAAGTGGTTATATGTTCAATGATCTTCTGTGATAAAGATTTATTTAAATTGAAATACCTAAACTGGGAGTATGATTCGTATATGTATATTTTTTAGCTTGTTTTGAATTGTTTTCATTCATTAATGGGTATTATGTAATTGAAGTTTTATACATATTATAGTATATTATCGTGTGTATTAAGTATATTACAGTGTGTTGAAATGAAAATTGAAACTATAAAATTTAAAATTTATTATTAGAATAAATTTCTTAAATTTTTTGGTACATTAAGTAAACGAAAGTGTTTTATAGATTAAACAAATGAAAGGTGATTTGTGTGATTTAAATGTTTTTGCTTTGAATAGTTGATACTTAAGTTTGGTAATTTGCGATAACATTAGTTGTTAAAATGGCCTTTGCATTCTTGGGTAAAGCTCAGAAAGGAGGATCTGTTAATATTGGCTAGTGAGTTAGGAGAACAGATTCCTCCGGACATGAAAAGTTATAGATTTAAAAAATTTGATTACACAATCTAAACATTTTGAAGAATCATTTGTTCGAGAATTAATAAATACAATAATTTCCGATCGGATAGAAAGAGAAAAAGCCAAAGCAGAACAAAGAGAACGTGAGCATGAAATTAAAATGCGTGAATTAGAAATAAAAAGAAAGGGAATATGAGGGCAACTCATTAAGCACGGTAGAATATGGGCGAGATAAATTAGGAAACACATTTCTAGGTTATTTAAATATAATGAAAGGGGGTAATTTTAGATCCCCCAGAACAAGCAGAAGAATGGCCTTTCTTTTTCCATCATGCAGAAAGGATGTTCAAGCTTTATGAAGTACCCGAACAGTACGAAGGAAAATTATTTTACAGTGTTTAAAGGGTCGTGCTAAAGGTATTAATGCTATGTTGTCGGAAGAAGATTTAGATCAGTATGACAAAATCAAAATTTCATTTAAGGAATATAGAATAACTCCGTTACAACACAAAAGAATTTTTGATTCTTGTTATAAATTACACAATGAAAGTTATGCTCAGTATGCGTCCCAGAGTGGAAGCTGCATTAGAACTGTATTTAAAATCAAGAGATGTAGAAACATTTGTTAAACTTAAAGAGCTTATTGTAGCTGACAAAATAAAAAGAGAGTTTGCCTACTCATGTAAGATCTCAAATATTTCTGAAAGAGACTGAAAATTGGCTTCCAGTCCCTGAATTGGTAAGGAAATTGATAATTTCCTAGTTTCGATGCCAAAAAGTTTTGCAAATAATTCCCACAATTATACTAAATTTATTCCCAGCCCACATGGAACAAAACAGAACGAAACTGTAAGGAAACATTTTCCAGGTGAACTTAGAAATAAAAACTTTGTGGAAAAGAAAGAATATTATAATTATCAAAAGAACCCAAATCCACGACCACAGAATCGTTTAGGAAATAATACCGCAAGTTGCGCTCCAGATAGAAAGGTATTGAAGTGTTACAAATGTCAGGAAGAGGACATTTGAAGAAATTCTGCCCGCAAATGAATACGGTAACTCAAGTTTCTAATATAAGTGAAACTGAGGTAAGCAAAAAAGGGTTAAATGAACTTTGCATTAAAATGGGTAATGCAAGTTTCGATTGGGAAATTCAATCAGTGAGAAGGATGGTGAGCTTTTTGCGAGTTGATTTAAATATAGGAGATAATAAGTTTCAAGGAATCATTGATAGTGGTGCGGAAATTACAGTACTGCGGGAAGTCAGTGGTACCAGAAGAAATGTTGCAGTCAAGTGGGAAAATTTACTTGAGGCCTGCAATTGGATCTCCGGTTGAAGGAAAGCTTGTTTCTATTCCACTAAGTCTTTGGTCAGCAGATGATGATATCAGGCCGTATATCATGGTGCATGCTGCGGTTGTGGAAGGATTGCATGAGCAAGCTTTGATCACTCCTAGAGTTTTTAGTTTGTTGGAAGAACAAAGAAGAAAATATCTTGGAGAGGAAATAAAAAATATCCACGGGAAAGGAATAGTTTCAGTACTTTCAATGTGGAGGGAAGGAAAATAGAAGCTCGCCAGGCAATGAAAGCAAATCAAGGAACATTTGATTTAGAAAATTCTGAAGTAGAGGTTTCAACTACTCCAGTGGAAAGTAACTTGGCAAATAAAGAAATAACCGCTATTAAGGATGAAGAAAATAGTACTCCAATTTCGCAAGCAAAGATATTTAGAAAAGAACAGTTGTCCTGTGCTACATTAAATCGGTGTTTTGAAGATGCCAGACAGCGTAAGAATAATTACTGGTTGGAATCAGATTTATTATTGTACCACACAGGCAATGTGGCAGGACAGAAGTATGTACAGCTTGTAGTTCCTGAGTGCAGGAGAAAAGAAATTTTAAAATTGGCTCACGAAATACCAACAGGAGGACATCTTGCTTCTAGGAAAACAAAGGAAAGAGTTACAATGTCTTTTTGGTGGGAAGGTCTGCCAAGGGATGTAAAACGCTGGTGTGAATCTTGCCACGATTGTCAATTGCGGAGAAAACCAAACTGAAAGACAGAGGACCTATAGAAGCTGTTGGTAGACCAGAACTTCCCTTCCAAGTAGTCAATGCTGACATTTTAGGGCCTATTGAACCTAAATCTTCAAAGGGGACATCAGTATGTGTTGTGTGTTATGGATCAGCACAGTCGGTGGCCAGAGAGCAATTCCGATTAAAACTTTGACGGCAAAAGCGACATGCGATGCCTTTATGGAAATTTTATGAGGACTGGCATTCCTCGAATCATTGCTATGGACAATGGAACAAATTTTGCTGCAAAGTTAACGCAAGAATTTCTTAAGATTAGGGACTGTACCAAAATTCTCTACACCAGGTTACCCACAGAGTAACGGATTAATAGAAAGATTGATTGGCACAAGGAAATCAATGTTGCATCATGCCATAAGGTCGCAAGGTAGAGGATGGGACAAACAGTTGCCTTTTCTCTTGTGGGCATATCGGGAAGTGCCAAACGCTACTACTGAGGTCTCACCCTACCTACTCGTTCATGGACGCCCCCAGTTGGACCTTTAGCTATTTTTAAAATCTACATGGGAAGATGAAGTTGTTTTACCTCAAGGTATTGGTGAATCAATCACTGATTATCTTCAGAAGGTTAGAAATAGGTTACAGGAAGCTGTGGAATACGCCGATGAACATACTAAAAATCAACAGGAGAAATATGTACATTATCATAATTTAAGATCCAAAGGAAAAAGAATTATCTATTGGAGATGAAGTTATTGTGCTGATTCAGACTCTACAAACAAACTTTATTCTAGGTGGAAAGGTCAGGGAAATTGTAGAGCAAAAATCACCACATTCTTATGCAGTTAAGCTACCGGATGGAAGCATCCGTCATTTGCATCAAAATAAGCTAAGGAAATATATCCAACCGATGAATATGGTGGGCATAATATATGAAGCTGATGAAGATTTTGGAGAAGTTCAACCTGTACCTGTAGGAGGCCTTGGAGAAATAAAGGACGGTTGGAAGCAGCTAGAAGAAAGACCGAATTTTCAAATCTATCTCCGAAGCAAAAGACTCAGCTTTTAACAATTCTTAAGGACTACAAAGTCGTATTCAATGGTGAATTGAAACGAGCTAAGGTACCACCTCATAAAATAACATTAAAACCTGGAATCGAAAACAGCCTCACATATACCGCATACCAGAATCACTAAAACCTCAGGTGGAAAATCAAATAAAAGAACTATTAAACAAGGATTTGATAGAACCATCTTCCGCAGAGATTGTTTATCCTCTTGTATGTGTCGCAAAGAAAGATGGAACGATTCGACTATGTGTCGATTATCGGGGACTGAATTCTGAGTCTAAAAATAGCTCCATTTCAATGCAAAATTCAGAAGAATTACGATTCAAAGCTGGTGCGACAAATTATCTATCAACTCTAGATATCCTTAAAGGTTGTTAGGAAATTCCATTGGATCAAGATAGTCGAGAACTAACAAGTTTCGTTTCACCTAAAGGACAGTATCAGTGGAAAGTAATGCCATTTGGACTTGCAGGTGCTCCAGCTACTTTTCAGCAAATTATGAATCAGATTCTAAGACCTCATAATGATTTTGTTGAAAGTTTCCTGGATGATATCATAGTTTATTCATCTAGTTGGGAAGAACATTTGAACCATCTAAGAACAGTTTTGGAAACATTAAAACAGTGTAATTTTACCGCAAATTTAGAGAAATGTACCTTTGCTCGATCGAAGGTAAAATACTTAGGTCATGTAGTTGGATCAGGAGAGCATGGGCCCGATCCGGATAAAATTACAGCTATCAAAAACTTAAAATCGCCAAGAACGAAGAAAGCCTTAAGATCGATTTTAGGACTGTTTAACTATTATAGGGAATATGTACCTCATTGTATGCGAATATTGCTAAGCCATTAACAGACCTGACCAGAAAATCTATCCCAAATGATATTCCTTGGTCTGAAGAGACAGAAAAAGGCCTTCATCTCATTGAAAGATAGTTTGTGTACTGTCACTTCATTGTCAACCCTGATTTAAATAAACAATTTGAACTGCACACAGATGCTTCGGTTACTGGCATTGGAGCATGCTTAATGCAGAGAGATACAGATGGAAATCCTAAGCCTATAACCTTCGCCAGTCAGAAATTAACTCCAGCGCAGACCAAATGGAGTACCATCGAGAGAAGCGTATGCTGTGATATGGGCACTTGGTAAGTTTGAAGCATGGACTTACGGAACTTCCATAAATTTGTTTCACAGATCACAATCCTCTGAAATATCTTACGGAAAGCATTCCGAAGAATGCCAGATTACAGAGATGGTCATTGGCTCTTTCTCGCTATCAGGTCAAAATAGCTCATAAGCCCGGTAGTAATAATGTTATCGCAGATGCCTTATCAAGGGTTTATGAGGATGATTAATTATTTTCTTTTATAATGAATCTTGTAAGAAATAAATAAATAAAAAAAAAAAAAAAAAAAAAAAAAAGAAATAATTTCTGATATATCATAATATTCATATTTAACTTTATATAATATAATGTAGTTATTTCTATTTGTTATGGGTCGTTAATTTTCATAAGGTTTGTGTGTGAATAATATTTGCACATAATTGTTTTTTTGTGTTGATATTGATTCTTATTTTCTTACTTTATAATATTGTGTTGTAATAAATATAATGAATATAGCAGTAGTATAGGATATTTTCCTTTAAAGAGAATATGAAACAAAAGTGTAAGCTGAAGCATGTCAGCACCTAGGTTAAACACTAAGTTAAATTTAAAATGTTGGTATTATTTGGCTCTTGATGGAATGGTGATAAAAGGTAAAAGGAACTTTCTAGAATTCTTCGTAGTTTCCATTTGCAGGACAAGGTCAGCAATGAAAACTGGAGGGAAGGTGTGAAGATCAAACACTTAGCGGACAGGGAGCCCTCGAGTTCGTTAAGTGGTAAGACACTTGAGAAATGAGGGAAGCTTGTCGAAAAGAGAGAGACAGTACGGGTATGCCACGACGAGTGGTAGCGGAAGTACCGCTTCCAGGCGATGAAAATTTCGAATGTAAAATTAATCAACTAAAGTTATGTCTTTGTCTATAAATTAGTGTTATGTGTGTTAATGTAAATAAATATATCTTAAAAATCGGATCTTTTGTTATCAATGAGCGATCTTGGAAACAACAGGGGAAACCAATCACAAGGGGGTTGTCGTGATTAAACATTTTAGTTGTCAAGAAATGTCTGCAACCAAACTGAATCCTTAGAGGAGACTATTGCTAACATGTTTATGCATTATTTATAAGATCTCAAGGTTGGAATCATAACATTCCTCAATTTCCAAAAATTCAAAATAATTGACAATTCTATTAAGAAAAAAATCTTTAAGGGTTGAATATATATTTAAGTTCACCAATACCAACAAGTTAATACAGAGCTGGTAATTGAAGGATCATTGCTTGGCATTCAATTCAACAGATCATAGCTTTGACTCCCACCTTGAAATCACTTTTCTTATTCGTTAAGAAATCTAAACTACACCTGCTTAAAAATCACAAGGACCTGTTAAATTAACAATCATCAGAAAAAAATTATCAAAACGCAACAAACTAAAAATTTGAACACTCCCATCTCGTTTTGTACAAATAAATATTCACACTTTAAAATACAATAATTGATTTCTTAAAGATGTAAGTTATATATTTCTGCTAGATTTATATATATATATATATATATATATATATATATATATATATATATATATATATATATATATATATGTATATATAATATATACACTACTGACCACTAAAATTGCTACACCAGGAAGAAATGCCGATAACAAAATGATATTTATTGGACAAATATATTATATGAGAAATAACAAGTGATTAAATTTTCAAAAAAATTTGGCTGGATAGATCCTGAGAAATCAGTACCCAGAACAACCACCTCTGGCAGTAATAACAGCAGTTATACGCCTGGGCATTGAGTCAAACAGAGACTGGATTGCATGTACAGGTACAGATGCCCATGCAGCTTCAACACGATGCCACAGTTCATCAACTGTTGTGACTGGTGTTTGGTGACGAGCCAGTCGCTCGGCAACCATTGACCAGACGTTTTCTATTGGTGAAAGATGTGGAGAACGTGCTGGCCAGGGCAACAGCCGAATATATTCCGTATCAAGGAAGGTCCGTACAATGCCGGCAACATGCGGTCAGGCATTATCCTGCTGAAACGTAGGGTTTCGCAGGGCTCGAATAAAGGGTAGAGCCATGGGTCGTAACACACCAGAAATGTAACGTGCACTGTTCAGAGTACCGTCAATGCGAACAAGAGGTGACCGAGACGTGTATCCAATGGCACCCCATACCATCACGCCAGGTGATGGGCCAATAGAACGATGACGAATGCACGCTGCCAGTGTGCGTTCACCACGATGCCGCCAAACACGGATGCGACCATCATGATGCTGTACACAGAACCTGGATTCATCTGAAAAGATGAAGTCTCGCCATTCGTGCGTCCATGTTCGTCGTTGATCACGCCATTGAAGGCGCTCTTGTCTATGACGCAGCATCAAGGGAAGCCGCAGCCATTTTCTCCGAGCTGAGAGTCCATGCTGCTGCAAACGTCGTCGAACTGTTCGTGCAGACACTTGTTGTCTTTCAAACGACCCCGTTTCTTGACTCACGGCTCGTGACGTGGTTGCACGATCCATTACGGCCATGCGGATAATATGCCTGTCTTCTCGGCTGCTAGTGATAGGTGGCCGTTGAGATCCCGCATGGCGTTCCGTATTACCGTCCTGAACCCATCGATTCCATATTCTGCTAACAGTCATTGGATCTCGACCGACGCGAGCAGCAATACTGCGATAAGATAACCCGCAATCCCGGTACGCTACAATTCGACCTTTATCAAAGTCAGAAACGTACTGGTATGGATTTCTCCTTCTTACACGAGGCATCACAACAACTTTTCATCGGACAACAACGTTCAAATGCAATTTGTGTATGAGGAACCGGCTGAACAATTTAATCATTTAAACACAACGTAGGTGTCGCTACTGGCACCTGCTTTGTCTGAATGCGCTGAAAAGCTAATCATTTGCATATCACAGCACCTTCTTCCTTTCGTATAAATTTCACCTCTGTAGCATGTCGCCTTCTTGGTGTAGCAGTTTTAATGGCCAGTAGTGTATATATATATATATATATATATATATATATATATATATATATATATATATCAAGAAGTATTTTCTGATATATATCTCACTATCTATCAACAACAGCAATCGTTACTTACTGAATGAAAACACATTTTCAAATTCTAAAATTGATTACAGCTTTAATTTTAACACGAATCACATTTAAAGCTCATTTGCAGTCACTGAAATCGTGACGCTGAAAGCTCACACAACTTTAGGCATGACGTCTGACTTGAATTCGAGGATGATTAGGCCTTCAAACATTTGGGCATATTTTTTTTTATATCACGCGACTTACCACCACCTGCTGCAATGTAGGCGTCCTCATTGGTGGATGGTGAACTCCTCTGGTGCAGTTTGCGTCCGTAAGAAAAGATGGCGGATCATTCATCTCAGCTCTCCTATGGTAAAATAATTGCAACCCCTGCCATCGTCTCGTGAAGGATTTAATTTCTGCTATCATGTTGTGTGCACTTACGCCCACAACCAGTTTACAGGTAACCATTCAAATGATGTCCGTCCAGACAGGTGAGCGGAATTGGTTGATTTCACATTTATACCGAACGGCAACAAGAGTGGAAGAGACTAACTAGACTGCAAATGCAGGGTTGGATGCCCCCTTCGCACATTTCAGGTTAAAATAATTGAATTCCACATTAGTTTATTTTGATGTAGAGAAATATATAATTCTATTACTTATATTAATGGATAATAATCGTAATTTTTTCCCTGAAACTTAAAAGAAGTCTAGCAGTATCAATTTTATAATTAAATTTTCTATAGATAAAATTAAATAACCAATAAAACTAGATTTAATTATTGTCTAATAGATGATTATAATATATATTTTCACTTAGTATTCAATTCATTTAAAATTTGTGGTACATATCAAAACCCTCTTATACCACCTTGGACACCGAGAAATATTTTTCTTACTTTTCATTACTATTACTTTTTATTAATTTGGTTTTTATATTGTAAGATTAATAAGTAGCTATATGAATATATGCAACGTGTTTATATAACCTTCTAAAAAAGACTCGCGAAAAACTTTTATTGAATACTTATCAAATTTAAAATTTATGCACATCAGTGCTGTTCCATTCCTGAAATATCTTTCTCAGTTAAAAACATTTCTGATGAAAATATAAGTATCACGATCTTGAGAAATTTCATTGAATTTACCAACATTGAATTTATTTACCTCAAATAACCCGATGATTATTACTTTAAATAAACCAGATTTTAAATTTAGGCCATTCTGATTACAAAATCAGGTTTATTAAGATTATCAAATTAAAAAAAAAAAACTATTGGATTTTATAAATTTATTATTGTGATTACATTAAAATGAACAGAAAATCTATTAAAGTATCACACATAAATCTTTAACTAATACATATGAATGCACGATTATCAGTTGAAATTTATAACAGCATCAAAATTTTTTTAACTAAAACATTCATAATTTTTTTAACTAAAACATTCATAAAAAATATTAAGATATATGACAAATCTATCATATGGCAGCATGGTTGAAAATATAAATGCAAAAGCTTAATTTATGTCATTTGGTTCTTCTATTAATAAGAAAATTTACAATAAAAAACTTAAAAAAATGATATTCGCAATACGAAATTCATAATAAAAATAAAGATTCAATAGAAATAATTGCATTAAATATAAATTGGATAAACTATTTTACTTTAAAAAATAATTTAAGTAATTAATATTTAATTATTTTTTTAATTAAGATTAAATTTAATAGCAGTTATCTTCTTCAAATGAAAGACTGTATTAAGACTTCCAACTCAAATTCCCATCACAAAATTTGAATTTAAACAAAGTAATTTACTTCGCAAAAAATTGAATTGTGTTAAACAATTTTATGGTAATGAGTATTCTTGACTAAAACTGTAAATCCCTTGATTCCATAGGGCAATTAGTGTTCGTCTTCTTTGGAAAGGCTTCATTTTCTAAATCGGCTTAGATATTTCTCAGGCAGATAATATCCTTAATAGTTAACTGTAATCGTGGTAAATACAGGAAGTTTGAGACCGGTAGCAATGTGTGTAACGATATCTAAGAGAAGGGCTCCCACATTTCCTGAATATGGAATAAGTTTCTAATCACGAACGACATAAAAGCGGCCGTGTGGAAACTACAATTTATTTCTATTGCTTTCTAAACGCGCTGATAGCAAGCGACGTACCATAAATATCTCTGCCACTTCAAATATCTCAACCTTCAAGAATTATAGCCTTCTTCCTTGTTTTTTTCATCGACACTTTCAACTTTGCGAAGAAACAAAGAAAAATACACCCAAATGTTTCAGATGTTAACAGGGAAAGCAAAAGTCCCCCCCCCACCATTCTATAAGGACTAATCCAAGAAAAAATGCGAACGACGAGAAGGTTTCTTTCTGGCATTCAATTTATTTTATTTTTTTTTTTTTAGAATTTTGAAGTAAACAATAACGAAAGTTAAAAAAATTGATAATAAAACAAAATACCAGATCGATATATAATTTTAAGAGAAAAACATTATAAATATAAACTTATTTAAGACTCCAACCATTTTGTAAGATAATTTTTTATTCTAATGGCATTTTCGATGGTAAAAAAATATCTGATATTAAAAGTATACTTTTAAAAATAAAATAATGCCTTACACATATAAACATTATCGAATCAAATATTTGTAAATATATAAATGTAGTTTAAATATGCAAAACTGTGTCTTAAGTTATTAAAATTAGCTAAAATTGATAAGCTTGTTATATATTTCGTAATTTATATAAAAGAATTAAATAAAAATGTTTTACATCACAGCAAAACTTATTAAATTACATAAATTGATATATGACTCAGAACAAATACAAATTAAGTAAAACGTGGTCGATAGAATAGGATAAGATATATAATTTTTTTAATACTTATCATAATTATTTAATAAATATTTAATTAGAAAAGTAATTAGTTTGATTTTAAACACAATGAGTAAACATGAGTGAAGCAAAAGTAGTCGAGAACAAAATGTTGAAAGTGGAAAAACTATTTATCGCTCGTCCAATCTGTATCAGGATCTGTTTCATTGGCATTTTTAAATAACACCGTAGAAAACGGTATTATGAAACCATGCTGGCCAGAAGCCAAAAATTCGCAATACGAATAACGCAACATTTTTATAAAATAAACAAAATCAGCCGAATGGCGTGACCAGAACATTTGAGCTTCAATTTTAAATTCGACGAGGATCAGTAAAACGGTCGCCAAATATAGGAGTACAGTACAGTAAAATGAAGTCAATAACAACTATGGTTGAGGTCAAACATTTAAACGATACTCTCTAGGATGAAAAACAATAAATTAATTTATAGGAATAAACATATTAATGCCGTCACACCTTCAAAGCCTTACTCAAGTATTTGCAATTCATCGGGATAATTAAAAACTGTGGTGGGAGAGTTTAGAGGAATTTAAAAATCAAAACAGAGGCAATTCACAATTAGTCAAGTCTTCCTGGAAAAATATTAACAATGAAAGCTAGATAGTTATGCGTTTTTTATTATTTAATATTCATTCGAACTAGAGGAATTGTGGGAAAGATAATATTTTTCTAGTGCCCGGTTATACTTTCTTCTAGAATATGTGGTATTTACTTATTGATTTAAATAAGAATACAACTGTTAGTATCAAAAATTGGTTCGACTATTGCGAAACTTTTATGATGAAATTATAACAGCTATTTTGTATTGATTTAAATTTATCTGAAATTGAGCGCGGTGCTTTGTTATTCATACAAATTTTCGACAAAACAACCTATTTATTTCGGTTATATCAGAATAAAAAATGAGCAATTAAAGCAAAAAATTTATTTGTTTAAGAAGCTCAATTAATTGCTGAATAGTATTAAAAATTATATTTTTTAGATTACTTTTGCTTTATAGAAGTCAAATATCTAATTTATTGCCATTATGTTTGAGAAATCTCGTGTATAATAGTTTCTTTCTTTGGGACTATAATATTTTAGTAATCTTTTTTAAAGGTAATTTGAAAATATTAATAGATTTATTGAAATTTATTTGTAAATCAGGCACTATAAAATTTTTACTTCCGAGTTCACACTAAAAGTTAATTAAAGTTAGCATAAAGTGCTTGAGTAAAACTTAATTAGTGACTCAATAAACTCAATAAATAAATAAATAAAATTAAGTGAAAATTTTGTTTCTTCAAATATTGATTTTTACATTTTACATATTTAAACGCCGTAAATATATTAAACATTTTAAAACTTTCATATGCGAAATACTTCAAAAACACTCATGTTAAAAGCGAGTTTGATGCCTATTTCAGATTTCTAAACCTAAGCATTTGAATCTTTTCTATTGAATTATTATTGAATATTGAATTATATTACACATTTGAAATATTTTACTTTATTTCAATTACATAAAAATAGACTAATGATATATAGATATAAATAGAATAATATTTTTGCCAGAGTAACATAAAACGTTTACTTTCTATATTTAACAATTTCAATAATACAAAACCACCGATAGTTGTTATCTTCCGGTGAAAACACGCATAAAATTAAATTTTGTGTGAATTTCTAAATTATATAAGGCGCAAAAGAATGTAGTGTTACCAGGAGAAAATACATCCTTCGTAGATTAGGATAATTTATAGTAAAGCAAATAAAATTATTAAGTATCAAAAGTGAAGAATCTTAGAATGCATTTTGTAATAATAAAATTTTCTCTCTAGACTTAAATGAAATAAATTTAATACACTATTCTAGTTGAGCAATGCAATCCTTTGATGTAAATATTGTTACCTCAAATAACTCCTATGAAAAAAAATCACTTCCCCTCCCCCCCTGAAAAAATTGTAAAGAACTCTTCAAATTTAGAGTTAAGTGGACCAAGACATTTCTTTATAAGTGCTCGGTAGGGGACTCGTCTTAGATCAGCGATTGACAAAGAGTGGACGAGGAAGTTTGGTAGTTTCCTGCAGAATAGATGAACGGGGCGAAGAAAAATTCCAAAACTACAACTACCGGTAAAATGACAGGTGTGAACAAATAGTGGAGCTCGCTTGGAAACATCCCTCCTGATGCCTCCTCTCAAAAGCAGAGGAGCCTCTTTTGTAAAGCCACGTTTTATTAGAGAGAAATTCCAAAAGAGACCCTTTGGAGGAACTGGTGTTAGGAAAGTATCAATTCTTTCATGATCACACTTTGTAGTTCTTCAGCAGTTAAAATTATGGATATTCAGAAGGTAAGATGTTGTCTGCACAGCGTCTTTATTCGATTCCTTGTAGCATAGCGTAGTAAGGACTGACGCTCCGCGCGATACGATACTACCTCGAATCATTTTTCATTAAATTTACACACAAGGACGAATAACTCGTAACAAAAATAGGCATTCCTATTCTATAAAATTATAAACAAAACTCGCCATCATTGTACACATGGTGACGCATATTCGGTTTTAAAATTTGAATATATTATTATAACGGAAGCGACTATTAAAATAAATCTTTATCGCAAATATATTTTATATATTTTAATAATATAATATTATAGTTATTGTTAAATTAATATTTTTACGCTTTAAATATTACGCATACTTTGTTATAAATACTTAATTAATAAGTTTTAAAACATAAAAAATTATATATTGTAATAAAGTTTTAAAAAATATATATACTTAAAATCTATTTATGCTGAATATATTTATTAGTCATAGTGTAATCTAAATAATTGTAACTATACGTAATTTAAATTATTAATCTAATTATTTTAAATAATTTAAAAATTTAATCAAATTATATTTGATATATAAATCCTGTCATAAATTACGTTTCATGTGAAATATAATGAGGAAATGTTTGCTTGTGATTTAATAAGTGAATATTGTATGAAATCAATTGCTGAGAAATATGAAATAATATTAAAAGGATCAAAATTATAAGAAAATGAGGTATTTATTAATTGTAATTATACATTGAAGACGTAATTAAAACACTTATTATCATATATTGTTAATTTCTCAAAGATTTGTTATTTTTGTCTCAATGATTAGTTATTTCTTAATCAAATAAAGGAAAATAGGCATAGAAATATAAATTTCAAAGCAAACATTAAGGGAGTAAAAGAACGAAATTTCGAGGTTATATCTATTTCTAAAAGAAAATCGTAGTCTATTTTTCCGTTTCAAACTGAAATGAATTGATGCCAAGTTGCTTACACCTTGGTTAATAGATGTGTTGAATAATCATCTAACTAAAAGTTTACAAATACACCTTACGTCATCTAAAAACCAATTGAATTAATTTTTTATAATAAAAAAAAATCCTGTAGTTTATTTTGATTCAATACTTCAACGGGTTAAATCTCTTTAAAGTTCTATCCACGTTCTCGCATTCTTATTCAGTTTTATTTTAATTTTTATGTATAAGAGTTTCGTTTTGCTTTATAGTTGCTCACCTTACTGCGGCAACTGTTTTAAGTTACTTTGAAAATGAGGAATGATCTCATAATGGAATCTGTGGTGTCGTATTCCAGCCGAGGAAGACAGATTTTCCTATTGTGAGTTTGGGGGTCAAGGTAGAAGAACCAGTTTGGAAGCGGAAGAGAGAGGGATGAAGTCCGCTCTAGTATATTAAATGTATGGAAGTAAGCGAGCGATAGAATTACTTCTCATGTCAGCGTGGAAACAATGGGATTTTTTATATCCCAGCCTAATCTGGCTGAGCGGTAGGGATGACTTTCATTGGGTAATTCAATGAAAATGAATGCTTCAAAACAAAACGAAATAGGATCAAGGAATATATAAATATTAGGCATTCTGCTAATTCTAAATTACAGCGTTCATTACATAAAAATATTGGAACCCTATACAAAATTACACCTACATATTTTATACGATATCATTAACTAATTTATGTATAATAGATTCCCCAAATAAATAAATTAAATTTTTCGCTGTATTTATAGTTTATTTTTACGATTTTTCAGGATAAGTAAACACTTTTAATAATAATGAAAAATTCCCTTGGAAAAATATTCAATCATAATTTTTTTTAACATTAGTACTGCACTACAACAGTACATAAAAGTATTTATTATTGAATTGCCTGTCTTCTAGTTACAACCAAGTAAAGTGTGAAAGCAACTTAATTAAAATAGGCATGAATAGTTTTCTTTATATGAAATATATTATAAGATTTTTTATGGAATCCATTATGCAAAAATATTAGAACCTGTTAGCAACGAAATACCTAAAAATATTTTGTGCATAACAAATGAGTAAGTGAGTCAGTTAGATTTAATAATTTTATTTTTTTTAAATACACTGTTTTGAATAATTTGAAATTATTCTTGTAATTATAGAAGGGAATATACTTAAATAGTTTATTATCTAAATCAGAATTATATGTGAAGTTTCACCCATACTATGAAATTGAATTTTTTATACTAAAATCTCCAGATCTAAATCCAAATTAGCAATTATTTCTATGTGCTTTACAATTATAAAGGCGCTATTTAATCATAATTGGAACATTAATTTTTTATCATAGTACTTTAACAGAAAGTAGAATCATAATTTCGAACCAGGCTAAGACAAAGAACCGTACATTTGTGCTTAAATCACTCGATTAAATACTTTGAGAAGCTGAACTGAAAAATCGAAAACTTTTTCAGGAAAAAAAAAAGTACCAATAGTGGTTTAGATATTGTGACGCTAATGGTATCACTTTTACCAGCAAATGAGAGCTTTCACCATTTCTCCCCCTCAGGACTAGAATCATTGGAAAGTAATTATCTTGAAAGCAACTAGACCAGGGCTCTCCAAAGCCAAACCACAAGTTAAAGTTAGGCTGCAATTAATACATTTTCCACAGACTCTTACAGGAAACTAGTTTTTGAATGTTGTTTTCTATATTTAGTGCTACCCTTCATTAAACAACTAATTGGTTTTCGAGATCACTTCAGCGAAACCACATTCAATTTTTCTAGGTGTCGTAATGATTTACGATGTTGTTTTAACCAAAAAAGATACACTGCATATAAAGTCGTTTATGTCTGGATTATTAAAATTTGTTTCACTGTTCGATATATTGCGGCTGAAAACCGATATTTAGAGTATTTTTATTACAGATAAGAAAATATGTGTTGAAGATATTAAAACCAAATTTTAAATAAACTGTAACCACAGTAAATTAATTAGATTAGATATTTTAAGCTACGAAACTTATTTAAAGAATCATAAAAGATATTTCTTACTCTTTCCAACGTAACTCACGAAAAGTGGAGAAATAGGTAAAATAAGGTTAATAATTTCTATTATAAAAAAGGATAGAAAATCAATGGTAGATTTTCGTGTGAAACTCTTACTGTAATTTCTGATAACTAAGTAACCTCCATTAGAGTGTAAGGATTTTTTTTTATCATCTATCTATTATATCACACTTGGAGCAAAAAATAATATTTTTACTTAAATTTATCATTTAAATATATCAATGTAAAAATTAAAAAATCACGATATTATTTCACAAGAATATTCACAAATCCCTATCAAATGATTTTCCCAAATATCATTATTAGAATTCCAAATCTAAAATTCAGATTCTTTTAATTATAAACTAAATTCAATATATAAATAATTGTATTAAAATGTGGACATGCGAGAATCTTTGTTTTATTTATTAATGCGAATTTATAACATTTAACAATTATTTCTGGAATGTAGTGACGTCCTAATTATTTAAAACACACCCATGTTGAAAATGGGAGAGCAAAGGGATGTTGACCCGTGAAAGAGGCACTAGCTAGAGAAGTATGGTTGCTTAATTCTCCTAATAATAAAAGTGTATGAATATAATAAGTAAAATTATTATATTCAGAGCAGAGTATGGCCTATGAATACAATAATTTTATTTATTATATTCATAAACTTTTACACTTCTAAATTTTTACTTATTTAAAGACTTTGGCTCATCTAAAAAGTGTGTGCAACTATATCAAACTATTTCAAAATTAGGAATTAGTATTACTTTCACGAATACTAATTCATATTCATGGACAAAAGTATTTTTTAAAAATGTGCAAAGTATGGTATCAATATACAACTAAAATAAATTATCATTCATAAACACTAACTCTATCACTGATATGTTTTAAGAAATCACTGAATACAAAAAATAATAAAAATTAGAATACATTATCCAAAAGATATATATAAAGCATTATAGTTGGAATTTGATACCGAGAAATAATTTTCATTTTTTTTTATCCAGATTTATATTTTTGGAAGCTAGTTTATGATTTAATAATATGTACATCAAAATTTGGGCAACATTAATGTTATAAAGACTGCTTTCTACTTGATAAAGTTTCAAATTCCAGGGAAAAAAATTTTCAAACTAAATTTCAATTTAGTATATTCTGAATAAATATTCAGTACTGTAGTAGCAACAGAAAAATATTATTTTGTAACTAAAGAAACTACAAATAGTGAAAGTTTGAATTTAAGTTCCCCCTTCTATTTTTATTTCAATGAAATGTAGATACTCTATTTAAGATTCTGAGAGCATTTTTAAGAAGTTTAAAATTGTTTTCTCAGATAAAAGAAAATTATTAAACTTAGTATGGTTAAAAAAATGAAATTAGATTCATATTTTTTCAAAAGTTTTCCAGCCACATCAGTTTTTTTTTGTTTGAACCGTAAGTTTTTTTGGAAAAGAGACTATTTACATTTCTTTGAAATGAATGATTCAAAATGATAAAGAAAATCAGATATTAAAAGATTAAAACACTGTACTCCAGTGTCTACTGCAGCTGTGAGGCTCAGTTATTGATTTTTTTTAACGGAAAATAATAATTCGAAAATTCCGAGAATTTCTCTTTTGTTGTGCTAATAAAGTTGTTACATCTTAATTATTTACATACTGCTGCAGACTGTTTACGCGCGCGTCATAGAGCTTTTACTTTGCTCTTTATGAAATCTGCTTTTCTTTAAGAAAAGATCTTAAGTATCAGAAAAGAGGCCCCTTTGGCTCTACGTTTCTTAGCGGATCTGCAAAGTATTTCCGTTCAAAATGTTTCAGTTCAACATTCACTCAGGATACGTAAAAATCACGTGATTCAATTCAATTGCAATCAAGCAAAATTAACTAGAATATTTAGAGTAGAGATAAATAAAAAACTGGCAATAATTTAGGTGATACACAATGTAAAGTGTATAAGGGATATTTTGCTTCAATTCACAGCTACGTTTTACATAAAAATACATTAATATATAAGATATTAAGGCATCACAGTGGATTTTAGAATGATTGGTTGCTTATGGTGGGAAACAGAGATATATTTAAATACTCACATTGTTTTATGTGAAATAGATATTTCAATAGATAATCCCATTTGGAGTAATACATTGTTATTAAGTTATATAAGATATAATATATTAAGTTAAATGTTTGAGTGGAATCTTCAACAAGATATAAAAAACATGGAAACAAAATATCAAGCCAAAGCAAGTAATTTGAAGATGTCAGAATAGAAAAAAGAAAATTTGCGTTTCAAGTTATCAATAAAAAGCCCACGAGTTTTGCTAATTTACCTGAGATTTAGGGTACAATATCACATAAAAAACATTTTGGGTTTTATTTGGAAGGATGCACGACGAGGGAGAGTTATTTTTTGAATATTAATGCAATCCAATTTGGCTAGACATATTCTTATACTGTCAAAGATGGAGATCATTTATACTATAAATTTAATAGAGCAGTCACATGCTGCCAACCATATTTATACGCTTTGAAACATGGGAAACACTATATCCTGTATACAAAGCTGATCGTATGCTACCACAGACATATTCTTATACCTTCAAGGAGCAAAATCATTAATTCCTTAAATGTCAAAATTTTCTCCAGTAGCTAGTCATATTCTTATACATTAAAGCTTGAAGATAATTTAATTTCAATTAGAACCTTAAATATGATTATTTGATATTTATAATTTATGAATTATTTTTCAAACAGAATAATATCGCAGCAAAGTAGTGTGAATAAAATTAATAAAATCCTATGCATTTTATGGACAATTAAAAAAAACAAAACAAACAAACAAGTAGTTGTTAGAATTTTTAAGCTGATTCGAAGACCATAATATTGAAATTGTTTGACTCTGATCATACCATTGAGGTTTACAAGGGTCATCCACCCATAAATCGAACTTTTCTTTGTCCATTCACATCTATCAAATGATCCCTGAACTACTACTGAATAACCATGAATCTTGCAACCCACGGCAATTCCCAACCATGTCACTAATGCATAACCAAAGTACTAAGTGCAAACTAATGAAAGGGTTAGCGGAAATTTGCCATAAGTATACATCCATTGACATTTCAGTTAATGCGCATACATTCTTGAAGAAGCGAAACATTCGCTCACAAACTTTTTTTAAAAAATTCATTTATAAACACATCAGAAAATTATTTAAATTTCATAAAGGTAATAGACTTCAATTTGTTTTTACATCACGTCCTGATTTGTATCGATTGGTATCAGATTTTATTGTATTGTATCGATAGGAATTGTATCGATTGGTTATCAGGTGTAATCAACAATGTTTTGTTGTCAAAAATACATATCGATACACGATCCTACAACAGGTAATATTATTGATAAACTTAATGTTGCAATTTTCGAGGGATAATACGCAGTAGATCTTCAGAATGGAAGGTCTCAAAATTGAATCTAGTCACTGGTGAATAATGACAGATGAGTGCGGCAATTCTGCTTTCCGTTTGCACATCTGTCAATGTAAATGCATGGCAATTTTACTGATTTCCCTCGCTACACATGGATAAGGATTTTTATCAATGTGAAAAGTCCTCACTTAAGATCTTATGAGGTAGACGTTTCTGGCTACGTTATTTTCTATGAGGTGTTAGATACCATGGTAAATTTGTCAAAGAGAAGAGGAAATATGACAAAAATTTATAGACTTTGGTATAAATGATCAGAAAGTATCTTTTCTCTGCATTGCACAGAGGTTTGTGCTTATTAAAGAAATTTCCCTCATTACACAAAATTTATAATGTAAATATTTTTTATAAATAAATCTCAATATTGATTTTTTTTAACAATTTGTATTTTTTATAAAAATGTTTTACAATAAAAAGAGAAAAAAACAACACAGACTCATAAATTTATGTGTTCTTGAAATGCAATTACTCATCTGCTAGTAGTAGTGCTTTTAAATTCTATTTATAGATTTCATTTAAAGTATTAAGTGAGTACATGGTTGAAAAACACTTATTCAATATAACTTATCAATTTAAAATATAAAAAAACTCAATTTCATATTTATTTCTCCAAATAATGAGCTCTAAGACATTTTCCCTTTCAGATATTAAAATGTATTCCATTCCATTTCAAGTTATTTGTCAGGAAAATAAATTAAACGTAAAAAATGTTTGATTAAAATATATTTAAAATGCCATTCATATTCCAATTTTTTTAAAAAAAAATTAAAGATTTTATAATTAGGAAACTTTTGATTTTTGTCAATATTTTTTTGTAGAAGTTAATTTAGAAGTAATGTGTCAATGATAAAATATTCTTTATAATTGAAAGGAATACAAATTAAGCACATTTAAATTCACTTTAACAATTCTAACACAAATTGTGAAAAACCTATCTCTATAATTTTCATAAATTAAAAGGCATATTTTATTCGTGCAGTGTTAATTTATGGAATAAAATTTAAGTAGAATCAAAAGGAAATTTAAGCAGAATACATGTACAAAATATTTAATTAATCATATCTTTAGTGAGCAGCCATCAAAAATAAGATTTTTAATTACATTTTATCAGAATTTTATTATTTTATTTAATAGAAAACAAAAATTAATTTCTTATCAGAATAGTATGTAAATCCTAAGTTATAAATAAATCTTGGCATAAACTCATAAAGGCATTCACGTACTTCATGACTGAGCGAAAATAAATTCGTCTGATAAATGTTTGGAAAACTTTTTGAAACTTAAGATAGTTGGAAGGAATGTGTTTTCTTGACACTACAATAGGTAACATTGAAACGATAGGATAGGTTGATCCTATCACGCAACAATAAAAAACCACTTTAATAAATTTCTTGGGTAACAGCAATAAGAAGATGTTGCATTAAGACTGAAATTAAAACATATCCTAGATATGAAAATATAATTCTGTAAATACAAAAGATTCTTAATATAAAAAGGATGTTTTATTTAAAAGTAAATATTGAGCCATTAGCTGCATATAACTGAGAAATTGTTATAGAAGATTCAAATATTATACCAGTGCATATATTAGTTTCTTTATGGTCATTCTTTTGTACACGAATATATACTTTCAGAATTAATAAAAAGTCATGGAACTAATTATGCAAGAAGAAGATTTCGAATTATAAACTGCTGTTCTGAACCAGGTCATTATTTGATGAAAAACTATTTGCAGTAATAACGGTTCAACCAAAAATGTGACATAACTCATATGTAGTTGCTCAATTTGACTGATCAGTTGCATTGCTCTTGCTAAATGACTCCTGAACGTGTATTGTTTTTATATTTCTCCTTTAATTGTTACAAAATAACTTTTGGTTTCTTATTAAATTGTTGCTGAACATTAATTTATTTCGGCTTTCTTGTGAAACAAATATTGAACAAGTTTCTTGCTCTTATGTTAAATGGCAACTGAACATTTATTTCTTGTTCATAGTACATAAATGGATGTAATAAAAGTCAAGGTATGTAAATCTGGACAAAATTAAAATAAATTTAAGTTCATATTTCACACATTCAAGATATATTTCACATGGAATTACACTGAATCACTAAAATTAATTTTGTTACATAAATTAAGCAATATTAAGAGTATTTTTACTATGGATGAATGAAATAAAAAAATTTTGCCAACCAATAAACGCAAAGAAATATTTTGTGATTTTGAATTATTATTTTTAACTACAGAAATAACTACGAGGTTAGCAATGCACTTATTAAGATGCCAAGGCAAAATGAAAGTGAAGAAGGATCTAGCAATCTATTGGTACAAAAAGTAAACAATATCGCGCTATTGAACAGAAAATGCGTAATATTATACAAATAATTAGCAGAAATTAAACCTGTTCTTGTACTGAAACTGTTACACATGAATGCTTGTACTATTTAAAATGTACTCTTAACAATCCACTGATCATTATTTTGAAAATGAAAAAAACCCAAATTTATTACAAACGTTAAAGATTAAGATTTCTTCAATTTTTTTCTTAATGTGAAAAATGATGTCATCAAAAATAAATAGCCTTGGCAAAACACATTTTTAACATATCAAAATTCCCTGAAAATAGTGTCAAAAATGTGGAATGAAAACATGAAATATTTGCTATAAATCCTTATCGCATGGATCAAAAAAATTTGTATGTAGAGTCTAGATCACCACATCAGAGTAAAATTGATGGTGATGACTTTAGAGAGACACAAACTAGAAACCAAAAATCCGAGCGAAATATTTCCAAGACTTTCGCTCAAATCCACTTAACTTCTCCCACAATCATGTACGCCCTTCACGAAGTAATCCTAAATCAAAATCCCTGACTTACGCCATTGATCGATACGTGTGACGAAATCCAGCGAAGAGGGAGGCGAAATTTCGCCATCCGGTGAAGCACGAAAACAGGACCGATTCCAGCGTTTCAGTTCGGCCACCAAAAGTTCCCTTTGGCATCAAAGATTCCCATTGTAACGGGATCCCTTCAAAATCGTTTGCTTACCACCAGCTAAAAACCTCAAGTTCCAAAAGCAAAGGGAATGTGCTGGATAACAGTGGTAACGCCCTTTTCCTTTCCATCGGCGTGGTAAAACATGAATGAATAATCTCTCTCTGTGGTCGACTCCCTAACATTAAGTGGGATTAAAAATAAATTCTCTTTTTCTGAATGGGTAAGCAGATTTCACTGTGCATTATTTGGTTCGTGAATACGAGAAAGGGAGTAAAGTTATTAAGTTTTATTGCCTTCTACAAGAGTTTTATTAGCCTGCTTAGAAAGCACTATTCATGGAAAGATAAATAGGATTGGAAATAAAACTAATACAATGGTCATGAAATGCAGATCCTACAGTTTTATGTAGTAATTAAAGAGAAGTTATCTTTGTCATTTTAACTCCTTAATTGTGAAGCAAATTTCACGGTATAAATTCTAACCTGATTCAGTTCCGTAAGGCAATGCTTTCATTCTATAAGATAATAGTGGTCATTAAACGTCACTATTTAATTAATAACTACATGAGATTTAATTAATGAATAAATTAAATCCAAAGGATTAAAATCAAGCATTCTTACAGAAATCACAGATTTGTTCTTAAGCCAGGCAATTAATGTTATTACTGCAAATGATCATTTGTAAAAGATGTGAAATTACTATCTGAATGTACAATAAATATTGTTAAATTTTATAAAATTAGTTTGTTTAATAATTTATAATGGTTTCATATATACAGATTCAAAAGATCAGCAATTAAGATCAACGTAGAAATTAAATTAATTTAGTTTTAAGTATATATATATGATTTTTAAATAAATCTTATTTATCATTAACTTAATACATCCCCGACACAAAAGACTAAAGTCGTATTAAAAATGTATATATATATATAAGAATTTAATTAAACTATAAAAATAGTCATTGAATACAAAGTTAAGCAATATTGTTTAATAAGAGAAAAAATAATTTATAGTTTATTTCATAACGTTATATTATTATGTAGTATATTAAAAAAATAACGGACACAGATAAATATGCATATGTATTGTAATTTTCGAACGAAATGTCGTAGCGTTTACGAGTTTAAAAGTTACGCGTTACCTGTTAATTTATCAAAGTGGCGTTTATAAATATACAACGGGCAATTGGCTTACATGCAATTGAACAAAGTAAAAAGGAATTTTTTTGTTTGTAACGAGGAAACAAGCGTGAAAAAATGGTGAATATGCCGCCAACAATTCAAGCATTTAACGATGCAAAAAAGCACATCTCTTTAGATAAAGGAGTTAAAAAAAAATGTGTCTATCTGAAAAATTTAGATTACTTAAATTAAGATTCTCAATTCAAGATTTAAAATCTCTCTTTTAATTTGTATAAATAATGAAATTTTTATATACAGCTTCATATGATTCAGTTTGCGGTAATTATTTTTTGAAACATATTATATGTATTTTGGTTTTTTCTTTTAATTCACTATTTTTTACAATATTATTTAGATTATTGTTTTAATATTAAGTATTGCTTATTATTCTTAAAGAGTAAATATGAGTACATTAATGTACTAGGTATATTTTAAGTTTTTTACCTATAAATTATTTTTTGAATTATATTTTCATTTTTATGATTTTTTCTTGACTGATATACCATACTTTATAATATGGATTAAAATTCTGTAATAATGATGTGTGTGTTCAATCAGGATTATATATATATATATATATATATATATATATATATATATATATATATATATATATATATATATATATATATATATATATGATATTCAATGAAAATTGTGTTAAAATAATTTAACTATTTTCAGGTATTGTCGAATTTGATTGGAAAATAACCAATTACTTTACATAAGCACACGGATCTATAATCCAGGAAATCCGAGAACAAAGCTATTACATCATTGCCTAATTATTTTTGTATCAAATCAAAGCAAGGAACGCAGGTAAATATATATACCTGAAGGTATCATTTTAAAGGCATTATATTACAGAAAAAGAATTTCAAAAATTAATTTTTTTTCAAATTACACAAACAATCAAATCATTAGCAAATTTTAATTTTACTATCAGAATGATCGATTTAACGTAATAAAGTAAATTTTCTGTAAACTATTTAAAACATATAGTGAGAGAACATGTTGATATTACCTAGTAAGTTTTATTTAAAAAAATTTTTATAAATACTTTACTTCAATGAAAGTAGGAAAAATAGAATAAAATTTAGTTTCTATTAGTAAAAAAAAGAAAGAAATGAAAACCAAGTCTTGAGTTCTACTGAAGATAACAGGAAAGCTAATGCATGTCAACAATTGTAATTATGCATGTCAACAGAAGATGTACATTTGTGATATTAAATTCTCGACCAATAGCATCATTTCCAAAGGACGTTCCAAATGCCGTTTGTCAACCTTAGTCTAGGTCTTATTTATTCATTTTATGCGTTTGCTTTCCTTTTTTAAAAGTAATTTAAATTTCACACTACCAAAGGCAATTTCGATGCGTTTCGGGAGAGATATAACAAAATTTTTTATTTTTCCTCTTAAGGAGCAGAATAGTATGACTGTTTTATAGAGAACAAAGAAACGTTTCAATTTTGTTTCAGAAACAAAAAGGAATACTATAAGATTTGCATACTAAAGTTTGCAAAATAATTTATTTTTATTTTTCCTTAAAAATAAACAATATTTGTTCTGGTTTCCATCGTTTCATTCGCGCAATAAAAGGATAAATGACTAGAAGTTAAAAGCATTTATTATATTCTTATTTTCTTTTCAACTGTTTGCTGAAACTTCAAAACTGAAATTTTGTATAAAGCAATTATAAAATATTTTTTGAACTTGCGACGATAAAATAATCGATAAATATAGTTCTGAAATTTATTTATGCAAATCGAAAAAGATGAAAAACCAAGGCAAAGAGAATTTAATAATAATATTAGGTCATCACATTGCATGTATTTCTGAGAAACTATTGAATTTAATGTTGTTTTCATTAATTTTATAATTACAATATAAATATTTTTAGTTGGGATTTATGCAGTTGAAATTAAAATGAATATTCTTTTAGAGAAACTTCCAAATAGAAATTATTCCAATAAATAATCCCATTAATTAGAAAATAACGACTAAAATTGTTCTTCAACTCTTTCGCCTCTTAAATGAAGCACAATCCCTCCCATCAAAAAAGTCTTGAATCTAGTTCCTGATAAAAGACTCCTAAATCTACCTTGATCCAGCCCGTCGAATTTTCATTTCCCAAAATTCTGGCGTCTCTACTCTTCAGCTCAATCCAAGTTTCCATTTTAAATCTGTGCGAAAACAGTTTCAATGCTCTAGATTGGTGAATGCTGCATATGATTACACAAATATGAATGCCAGCAATAAAAAATGAAAAATTAATGACATAAATTTTAATGCTCATTTTACAAGAGAGTCGCAAAATATGCAAAGCGTAGGGAAAAATCCCATTAAAATAAGTACCTTTTATCGCCCTGCTCTTAGTGCTCTGCTTGTTACACGAGTATCGAATTCCTCTCTTGATTCTGGTGGGAGTTGGGCTCGAAGATCATGAAAAGGATTTCGAGAGATTTTTTATTACCAGGAAGTTTTGTGCTCCTGAGTAAAGAGCGAGAAATAATTGATAAATCGGCCAAGGTATAAGCTAATTCCAAGTGAGGAAATTAAATCCATTAAAGTGCTTAATTCTCGCCAAGATGTGTGGAATCAATATGGCACGTAGGCACTCAAAATTGGATGAATTAATTGTGATTGATTCTGAGATATTTCAAAGAAGGTATTTCAATTCCTCGGAGATAAAAGTTCGCCGCTATCTTCCTATTTTTGTTTATGATCACTATTTAAGAATTGTAATGGCAGTTTTCGAGTGTTATGTGTGAAAATTTTCTCTCTTATCCTTTTTATATTTCAAATGCCAAGTGTTATTAAAAATAATGTGTGGTTGATATCGATCGAACCCACGCAATATTTGATTTGTTTTTATTTTACCATTAATGATTAATAGTTAATTTACTGATTTAAATTAAACGTAACTATTCATTTAGTTTTAGTGAATAAATAAATACAAGATTTATAATGTTTAATAAAAATACGGAAAATCAATTATATTTCTTTATATGCACTTCAGCAGCTATTCATGTAACAGTATTATTGCATTTCACAGAAAATGTTAATAGGGAAGCATTTTCATTAGAATTTATTTCAATTCTCACTATAATATATAATTCAACTGAAATGCTAATACAGAAAAATCATTAAAATTCGAAAGAACTCTGAAAAAAACCTAAGGTGAAAATATAAACACTTCTTAAGGTTAATATTGTTCTAAAACTAACTTATGTTTTGTGAAAAAACAATTCCTGATTTTTAAGAGTCCTTTCAGTGGGTTATATATTTTTAAAGATTTAATTTCTTATTGATATTGTATGAGTTTTCCAACGATGAATATAAATAATAAATAAAATATGTAACACACACACACACATTTTTTTAGTTTAAATACAATAATTATATTTTAAATAATACTCAATGTTGATAGAAAATGATTTATATTTTTTAAAAAATTGACTTTAAAATCGATTTTACTTTTCATCACATTGAACAAAATGAAATAAAGTTCTATTTTTCCTCTTTACGTGTAAAGTAAAGTAATTTGATTGTTGGAATGAGAACATTTGAAGTAAACGTGAAAATAAATTAATAAATTTCATGCGTATTTCAGTGACCGTACGCGTTATGAAAACGACAGATTAGTGGATGTATGGCTCAACACATTTTAGATATTTTTCTATGGTTATGAAGGCCTGCAACCAATTTAAGTGCTTGAAACTATAATTTATGGTTCCAACATTCCATCACGGAAGATCACAAAACCGGGAACGCATCCAGGAAAACGAGTGACAAATAAACACTTTGCACTCGGGAACTCAAGCGGAATAAGTGGCCAGTCACATTTAAATGAATGCCACAAATTTATGGAGGGTCATAACGGGACCCACTATTTTGTTAGCATAGAGGACCTTGAGCTAGAAATTTATGGCTTATGGGCACGGAAAGATGACATCTTTTTCGTGGATGTCTACGGAGTTTTGATAGAGTCACCCAAGATAAATGCTGATGCACATTTTTGTAGCTCCTGAGAAGTATTGGAAAAGAAGTTTTTTAAAAACATGAAAAGTGGACGATAAACCATAAAATCTCAAATTTTTAGGATCGCCTCCATTTTGTAAAAATAATATTTATATAAGCATGTAATTCGGATCTTGATAAAATTCTGTATAGTATGATAATAATGACATTACGGATTTAACGAGAATATAACCTTTTTTTTTTTTTTTTTTTTAAATATTAACAAAATATTTTAGTTAATATTGTGTAAAAACATGCACTTGCTTTTATAAAACTACCTAAAAATTTTAATATTATAAAAATAGTAGATAAATATCACACACACACACACACACACACACACACATATATATATATATATATATATAGATATATATATATATATATATATATATATATATATATATATATACTGATATGTTTTTTTTGTCATTGATTACGATTTTTTGTTTTCAGTGAAACATTGTTAGAATTGAACATAATTAAGAAAAGTGCTTCTTCTATTTTTCTTATTATGTATTTACAATTGTTATTTTATTGTTACAGCAAAGAGTTGAAAAAAAACTAGAACAACATTTTATTAAAATTTATTAAAAGCTTATTTTTTAAAGCTTTAATAGGAGACATTTTTTTAATTTTACTTATCAAAGTGTGAAAATCAAAATGAAAGCTGTTTAAAATTAGTAATATATATATATATATATATATATATATATATATATATATATATATATATATATATATATATATATATATATATTGCTTGAAATGTTTTGTGTTTTACGTTATGCTTTGTTTTAGCGTTTACTCAAAGGATTTGGAATTGAGGAAATGCGATGTTTTTTGGTATAAATGTTCTTCCTTTTTGCTTGGTTATCCTGGCGTATTTCACCCATACAAAATAAATAGATAAAATATCTCTCAGCTGTGTGGACCGCATTACTGTCATTGTATTCTAGGATACCTCACGTGTCGACCTTTAAACTCAGAGACTTGTGACTTAAATAATGTGTAGAGAGTTCATAACAAGCTGTTGGAGATCATAACCATAGTTTTCCAGCCGTGATTATGACGTAATATAGCTGATCTTTTGAATAGTGACACCATCCATCAAGTTCAATACGAATGCAAGGTCACCAAATTCTTCACATTGCTTCTTGCCTTGATGCACACGTAATCACCGCTATTATATTCTTTGGCAGATTTCCTTGGGAATGAAATGGTGATGGTTGTATTTTTTTTTTGTCGCTAAAGAATTTATATTTATATGCATCGACAAAAATATATGAAAAGCGCAAAGGATTTTCTCGATCACAGAAATTGTAAAATTAATATCTCAAAACATTACTTCTGCATAAGGGGACATCATTAAACTTTTTACACTCCCTTTGAGATTTTCTTCCTAATTATGATATTAAATATGCTCGAACAGATTTTTTATTGTTTTTATTTTTAAAATAAAGTCCATAAATTTACTTTTATTAAATAATCAATACATTCATATTTAGCTTCATAACATTGAATTATTTATATGATTTTATTAGAATTTTAATTTTAATGCCATTTTATTACATTGGACACTCGAATTTAATTTCCTTGTAACAGTCGTGCATAAATTTATCATTATATCCTTCCTTAATTGCAGTGTCTATCAGATTCAAACTTTTTATTAACAACAATAACATTTTAATTTTTGTAAGGCTTAAAGCTCTTTTTATAAACTGATACTATACTCTTTTTAAAATATTACAAATTTTAAAACATTACAGTTGCATGTCAATACCAAAAGAGAAAACCAATATTTTGTACAATTTATGAAACAATTTCTAATTTTATGACAAAAATATAAGAGAGAGAGAGAGAATTTACAACAACAACAATAATAATAATAATAAAAACAAAAATACATATTTTTTCAAAAATATGTAATAGAAATAAACTGCTTAAAAATTGTAAGATAAAAAATATTTGGAAAAACTAATCCATTAAACATTAGTTGAAAAAAAGTAATTAAGATTTGCATGTAGTGATTGCATTTCGATAACTTTAATGAAAGTCATATTTCCCGAAACATGATAAATTGAGCAAAAGCGAATATTATTATTTAAAAATCATATTCAAACAAAAGTATCAATAAATTATTTGCTTTAGACATTATAATTTTAGTCTGCTAAGCAACTGATTTTTAATGCAAATCATTAAACTATTAGCCTAAAACATGTAATTCGCTTTTTAAATGACAATTGTTATTTAAAAGCAATGAAGTCATTTTCAGAGTTTTCCGCTAAGAGAGTAGTAGCTAATCTAACTTCCTTCTTAATCTTCCAGCATACCAAATTTTCTTCATTCGCCAGTTTGCATCACTGAGGCAATTATTTTTCGTGTGAAATTGTTACGTCTTTATTACAGGAGTTGGACTGTAACGGACGGTTAAGTACTCACACCATTTGCTTGAGATTACTGTATTTGGACAGCTCTGAAAATGACACGGAGGAACAACCATTCGGCAGAAACTCGCTGAATATCCTCCACTCTTGGCCATGATACTAAAGAGATTGAGGCTGTTTAGGAAAGGGAAAATTGGGTGGGAAGAAGAGAAAAATTTCATAAGAATCCCTAGACAAGAGAGCCCCATTAGTTGGTCTGCTCATCAGCCAATGTCCAGAACTAAGATACTCAGTAACACATTCTTTGTGGTAGTGCAATCAACACATTCATCCTTGCATTTTCAGTACCAAGTGATGCGGTGGGTTCAAATTACTTTTTCCCTTCACACTCTTTCATCTTTTTACCCATTTCTTTTCTTAGATCTAAAAGGTAGCTGGGTAAAGCAGAGAGGCTGCTGTTTTCAGGCGTCAAGTCTTACATTTCTGAGCCCTCTCTATTTTTTTCCTCCTGGTGATAATAAGAAGAGAAACTAGAGTTCAGTGGAGTAAAAAGAAAAAGGAGTTCCCCTCCCCTATTCTTCTTTTGAACACATTCCACCTTCAATGGTCGAAGTATGCCGGAGCGACACTAAAATAAAGGGGAAGGGGGAATAAAAAAAAAACAAAAAATAAGGATATAAAACTTTTCAGCGTTGGCTTCAGGTGAAAATAATAAGTAACCCAGTAGAACTGGAGCAAAAGTATGCGTTATATTTGCATAGTGCTATAAATGACATTAAGTAAGTTTACTCGAATTATTTACTCCTTGCATTTTATAATTACCTTTATAAAATTTAATCAGACATAAATTATTTAAATATAAAATAGTTACAAAAATGTTAATTTAAATATGGGTGCTTTTTGATTCATGTTAAGAAATTTGGATAAACATATACTTATTTCAATAAAGTTTAAATATTTTCATTGTAGAAATAATATTTATGAGACGTAAAATTAAAGCTAATTTAAAGTAAAATTAAAATAAGTACACTACTGTCCATTAAAATTGCTACACCAAGAAGGCGACATGCTACAGACGTGAAATTTATATGGAAGGAAGAAGGTGCTGTGATATGCAAATGATTAGCTTTTCAGCGCATTCAGAAAAAGCAGGTGCCAGTAGCGACACCTACATTGTGTTTAAATGAGGAAATTGTTCAGCCGGTTCCTCATACACAAATTGCATTTGAACGTTGTTGCCTTGTGAAAAGTTGTTGTGATGCCTCGTGTAAGAAGGAGAAATCCATACCAGTACGTTTCTGACTTTGATAAAGGTCGAATTGTAGCGTACCGGGATTGCGGTTAATCTTATCGCAGTATTGCTGCTCGCGTCGGTCAAGATCCAATAACTGTTAGCAGAATATGGAATCGATGGGTTCAGGACGGTAATACGGAACGCCATGCGGGATATCAACGGCCACATATCACAAGCAGCCGAGAAGACAGGCATATTATCCGCATGGCCGTAATGGATCGTGCAACCACGTCACGAGCCGTAAGTCAAGAAACGGAGTCTTTCGGAAGACAACAGGTGTCTGCACGAACAGTTCGACGACGTTTGCAGCAGCATGGACTCTCAGCTCGGAGACCATGGCTGCGGCTTCACTTGATGCTGCGTCATAGACAAGAGCGCCTTCAATGGTATGATCAACGACGAACATGGGCGAACGAATGGTGAGACGTCATCTTTTCAGATGAATCCAGGTTCTGTGTACAGCATCATGATGGTCGCATCCGTGTTTGGCAGCATCGTGGTGAAAGCACACTGGCACCTGGCGTGATGGTATGCGGTGCCATTTGATACACGTCTCGGTCACCTCTTGTTCGCATTAACGGTGCTTTGAACAGTGCACGTTACATTTCTGGTGTGTTACGACCCGTGCCTCTACCCTTTATTCGAGCCCTGCGAAACCCTACGTTTCAGCAGGATAATGCCCGACTGCATGTTGCCGGTATTGTACGGACTTTCCTTGATATGGAACATGTTCGGCTGTTGCCCTGGCCAGCACGTTCTCTAGATCTTTCACCAATAGAAAACGTCTGGTCAATGGTTGCCGAGCGACTGGCTTTACGGTTGATGAACTGTGGCATCGTGTTGAAGCTGCATGGGCTTCTGTACCTGTACATGCAATCCAATCTCTGTTTAACTCAATGCCCAGACGTATAACTACTGTTTTTACTGCCAGAGTTGGTTGTTCTGGGTACTGATTTCTCAGGATCTATATCCAGTCAAATTTTTTGAAAATTTATTCACTTGTTGTTTCTAGTATAATATATTTGTCCAATAAATATCATTTTGTTACCTGCATTTCTTCCTGGTGTAGCAATTTTAATGGCCAGTAGTGTATAAAAATCAAAAATGAATTAAAAAAAAATTCTTGTATTTATATCAAAAGGTGTAACTCTTATAATTTTTAATTTAGCTATACCGTTGATATTTGAATTTTAAAATCGAGAAAAATATATATTTCAATTATATGACTTAAATTTAGTTAGAAATTTATGATTCATTTAGAAAAAGACAAAACATTGCATTCAAATTCTATTGTTTGCTTCCATAAACCAATTTAGCGAAATGTTTAATTAATAAACAAAATACGTATGTGAATTTTATGCTGTAAAAATGATTTAGAAAAAAATTTAATCCTCTAAATATTGAAAATGGATTCAAAATAAGTAAAAAAATAATTGTTTATTTTACAAGCATTTTTTTAAGAATATGAGCTCATAGTGTTTTAGACAAATATAATTTATTAATTTGTCACAAAAAAGGAAATATGCCTTTTAAACTCTTTTTAAAGACTAAAATATCAATAAGTATTCATTAAAAGTTTAATATATAATATAAAGTAAAGTATACAAAATAAAAATAAATCTCAAACTAAAATGTTTTATAATAGCACTAATTTTAAAATACATGTATAATATATTCTCAATGTAATGTATAATGTATTCTGCGGCTTAGATGTAAAGACAAAAGGGAAAAAATTAAACTAAACCTTTTTTCTCGAAACATTATGCAAATTTCAAACAAGTAATTGTAACAAATAAGTTGACATTCAGTGTTACATTTAGGTATGCATATTTCTTTTATATCAAATATTATTTCAGATTAATTGCCATAGTCATAAATTTTATATTTATCTAGTTAAAACTTGGCCATATTGGCGACTTTGAGCTATTAAAACAAAAAACATTCTGAAAAATCCATTTAAAGTAATCTTTATCATTACTATACAAATCGCAGTAATTATAATACCATTCATTAGCATCTCCTTTTGCTTTGAATTCGATATAAGACTCACCGGATGGTAAATGGAAACATTTATATATATTACGTAAGCACACAGCTGATACTAAAGGCATTAAAAAGCCCCTCGTTATTTTAAGTTTTTGATCAATAAATAGCGGAATGGGAACAATTAACTTCTGTCTCATTCTAGCTAAGTTACTAACCATGATTATATTCAGTTTTAATTATTAAATTTTAAAAAGCTCACTAAGAGTGGTTCAAAATAAAATCTCGTCTCAGAAGACATTTTTTAGGAATATTGAGAGTTTCACACTACAGGACGAATGTTTTCTTCTTACATGAATAAATTATTGGCGACCTACAATCAAACTTTAAGAAGTATATTTTCCAACTAATATACAAAAATGACTTTCCTCTTTAGGATTCTTTAAGATTCATATACCCTGTTTCTATATATATATATATATATATATATATTCCGTGAGCGAATTTAAAGCGGGCAATTCCTCTAAGGAACTTTCCGTTGCGCCAGGAGGAAAATTTTGTTTCCAGTCCAATTCGACAGTTGGGGTGAGAGTCAAGTCATTTAATAGAATGTTATCAAGTGTACAAGAAAGCAGTCTGAAGAACTTCCCATTGTTTTTCCGTGAAAAGTAGGCATTGTGAGTTAAGTAAAAGGGACAGACAGAGAAAAACCGGTCTAATTCCGACATCTACTAGAATGAAAGAAAGTTTTCTTCGATTGCATCTGAGAACTGGATTGCGCCAACCTTTTAATTGTTTGCCCGCGTCTCAAAAAAGATCAAAAAGAAAGGCGAAATGAAATAAAAATGTTTTTTCGGCGTTTAAAAAGAAACTGTCTCTCAATCGCAGCCTTAAGTGGAACTTCAGAATAAAAGAACTAATAAAAGAATTGAAAAAAAAAATTATTCGAAAGCATAACAGTAAAGGGAAAAACCTCAATTTAAGGGCACGTTTGTTAAAAGAAATATAACAAAGAAAGTAACAGTAAATATTTGTTCCATTAACAAAGCAGTAAAAAGTACTTTTAGTGATTTCAACCACTAAAGTAATGTTTTAAATAAATGCTTTCAGTTAATATTTTAAGGACAACTCTAGTTAATAATACTTTCAATATAAAACTTCAAGATGCTTTTTAAACTTAGCAGGATTCTCAAAAGAGTTTTATGGCTTTTGCGTATATTTATTTTACAAAATAAACTGATAATTTATTTCTATAAATAACTTATATAGTAGTGATACATAAAATAGTATACATTGATTTAAGAACTCTTTAAATAATATTTCACAGAAACATACTATGTAAAACCAAAAACATACATTTGGTATATTTCACCTTCAGAACCTTGAAAAATACTATATGTTTGATAATTCAAACTATTATTTCATTTTTTTCCTGAACTCATATATTCGAATCAGAAACAGAAATCAAATTTTTCTCAAGAATAGTTTTATTGCTCTATAACTATTCCTATTTCGATAGCAAAACTATTCCTTGAATGTCTCATCTAATACCTTTAACAAATATCCATTTAAAATATAAAATATATTCCTTAATTCATTAACTTGTTAAGTTGGCAGGCATTGTAATAGGACATTACTGCGATCAAACTATAAAATATCAATGTATTGTAAATATATTTCATAGTTCAGCGCTCAGAGATGCAGGAAGACAGCAATTGCAAAATATTTCTATAATTCAAAATTTTTTCTTTTCAGAATTTTCTCAAAAAATTATTTGACATATCAGAAATAGAAATAATGTGATCCTGTGCATTACTTACGAGCATTTTTCTCATAAAAATTAATAACCACATCTTATTAAATGAATAATTTTTTAATGATAATATTTTTTAGAGATTCACGTATACATTAAAAAATTCTCTTAACAGTCAAATTGGCATGTTTTAAACTCACACTCAACTTCAAGAATTTGTTAGGAGAAATTAAAATTAGTATTTATTGCACTTTTGTATGTCAAAATTATACAGAAAAATTTTTTTTATCAACAGTTAATTAGAAATAAAAAATTACATAGAGTTTTATAAGCATATGTTCGACACAGTACATTTTTAGATGAACAAAGTATTTAAAAACCATTTGATTTTGTAGGATTCAATTTTTGAATCTGATCTTGAATCTTCAAATACTTGAATCCCGTTGGGATCGAAAGCATTTTAATATTCAAGGCCAAAGTTATAGGGTTACCGGTTCAAAATAGAACTTTTACACGCATTAAGTTTTGATATTTTAGGATTCAAGCTCAGATTTGAGAATCTTCAAAGATCCACATTCAGAAATTTCGGAATTCACGACCAGCTTCAATAAAATCAGAATTTATGCCATATATGTAAGCCAAAATTGTATAATTTTGGCATACATATATGGTTATACATATATGGCATACATATGATATATTGCATTTGTATAAAAAATTAAATAGAAATAAAAAAATACATACAGTATAATAAGCATATTTTAGATTCATAGTACAATCTAAGATAAATTAAATATTTAAAAATCATTCGTTCATTATTTTTCCAATAACCTGCTTACACAAAGCTTCTCTACAAATTTCAATGTAGTTTTTATTTTTCGAATAACCTTCAATACAAGCAGATTTTAAATATATTCAATTCACTTACTTTTTACTTTTGATTAGAATTACCAAATTGTGAATTTAAATTCCATTTGTTTTTGTTACCTTGAAAAATATTCCAATATCCTTAGAAGGTTCTTCATCTGAATCCATGTTTGATATTTTTTTACAGTTAATAATTTCATTTGAATATCTTGGATATATTCAAATTGTAGCAAAGTCATTTCGATTTTTGCTTCTTTGCAATGCAGTTTGTTTGAATAAAATACAAATCCTCCCAGTTAAATCATTGTATCTCAGCCAATAGTCCATTCTTAACAGTCCCTTTTGATATACCCTATTACAAGGTGTATCTTCAATTTATTTAAGTATTTACAATTAGAAAAGGAGCTATATGAATTGGAATAAATTAATTTCTTTCACACGAATGAATTTAAATAAAAAGACGCTAAGAACAGAAGATGTATTTACAGATTCAAAAACATAATCAGATATATATATAAAAAAAAAAAAAAAAACATTGTTTTCTTCTACGAGAATTATACTAAATAAAATAATTTAATAAACATAAATAAATAGATTTCTAGAATGAAACTTATTTCCCTAAGTATTCACGATAATGTTTTCTTTTATTTATCTTCATACCATTATAAAAGATCGAAAACAAAGAAGACATTCATTCTTCTGAAGTGTTCTTCACTTATGCGAAACACAAATTTGAGACGTGGAAATCGTTAATGCGAGAATCTTATAACTGTAAAGGAAAAAGAAATTCATACTCGGCGTAACAAAAAAAAAAAAAAAAAAAAAAAAAGGAAAAGTGGATACTGACAAAATATCTCTTGAAGAAAACTGTCAACGAAGTGTGTGTTCCATCGTGAGAACTGGAATCAATCCAGTTTTCCCCACTAAATGACTCTCGTCTGTCTAAATCGATAAAAAGAAAGGTGAATATATTTTTCGCTTGAAAACACTTTGAAAAGGTTTGAATTATTTCACTGTGTATAAGCTCATACATATATACTTATATATATTTTTGTTAAGGGTGTTAACTTAGTTGAAACTATTTTACGCTTAATTTACGAAAATTGAAAATGACTGTGGAAGAAAATAATCAAAATTTTATTTATATACTGAACTTATTACAATTATGTATTCATATAATCAGTAACTTATAGAACCGCTACAAATACAGAAGAGAGATTAAGTCAAGGACATCGAAATAGTTAACAATGCTTGTTTTGAACATAATACATTAACCAACATTTGAGTAACTCGTAAAATTGTCTTCTCAAACCACATAAAATCAATACAGTTTCTAACACTAGGGGGACGTAGTTCTTTGCAGCTATTAGAAATTATCTGTGCATGTAACGCTTTCACAGAAAGCGTATAGTATTACAAAAATCATTACATTTCAATAGTAGCAAACCTTTTCTCAATTTAAAATATAATTTTTTTCATTGAATCTGAAGATATCTATAAAATTTATATATATATATATATATATATATATATATATATATATATATATATATATATATATATATATATATATATATACATATATACATATATATATATATATATATATATATATATACATATATACATATATATATATATATATATATATATATATACACACATATATATATATATATGTGTGTGTGTGGTGTGTGTGTTTGTGTGTGCGCGATTAGTAGACGTAGATTAATGAAAATAATAAATCTCTAAGCACACATACAGACACACACACTTATATGTATTTAGAGATTCATTATTTTCAAATTAATATATCTTTTACTCATTCAAAACACTTTGCTTAATTGAGTTCTCAAAAGAAAAAAACACATATCACACAGAATATACAAATATTATAAAAATGAAGTTTGATTATTTCTTAAGAAATATTAGAAATAGTTTTCTTATTAAATAATAAACTGATATGTGTGTGTGTGTGTGTGTGTGTGTGTGTGTGTGTGAAATAAATAAATAAAACGTGTGTGTGTTTAGAACAATTAATTTACTTTCCTTTTCTCCTTGTTCAAAAATTCCTTTTAAAGTAATTATGGCATAAATTAATAAAAGAATAAATATCGTTGGAAAATGAATTTTATAATATTTACTGCATTAACTAATTAAATTTATGAAGGGTTATTTTTATATTTATAAAATAACAAACGCATATTTGGATAGCTAATTTATCTACACTTATTCCTTTAAGTTATTGATCTTGAAGAACGATAGTGATGTCACAAAATTTGACGTTTCAGAAAATGTAAATTGCGTTTTTCTACTGAAGATATCCACAAGAAATGGCGAAGCGATTGATGATATGTTTTACCTATATCGGCAACGTTTTTTGATTTTTGGTGAAAATTTCTCTTCCCAACAACTTGCGGATTTTTAAAATGTTTCATTCTTTGAAATATTTCTCTTATAGTATTTATTTATGTAACACTTAACCATATTTTTGTTATTCAAAAAATGTTTATAAAATCTTAATTTTTGATTTCAGTTTTCTTCCTTTATGGTTCAACTAAGTAGTACTAGAAACGCAATGGGGAGATACATAAAAATAACAAATGGAGTCAGAAACAACATGTTTTTCCCTCGCAGTGCCTAACCGAAGCAACAGAATATGGATTGGGTACTTTGGATAAGCAATTAATAGTCATGGCGTTTCAGGAAATGACAGAGGAAAAGCAGCCTCTTCCTTATAACAGTTCATCAGAAGGACGTTTGAATGCCTTTTTCAGCAGCTTCTTGGGAGTGGAATGGCTTATATATTTACTGACAGATATTCAATCATTTGACTGATAAATATGACATGCAGTCGGTAAAGGTAGACAAGAATTTTCCTTTTTGGCTTAAAAATAAAAGAATAGGATATTTTATCAGCATGGTTTTTCTGATAATATTTTTCTAAAATAGATATTAAAAATGTTCTCATGTATGAGATTTTGAACAATATTTTTTGCCTAATCCCAACGATTAAAAATTATTTACAATATATTTAACAGTGTAATTTTCATACTTCTAAATATATTTTGAACAATATTTTTGCAGTGTAATTCTTAAAATAAACTTGAAATTTGCATTATTTTTTAAAATGAGGAAGATGGAAACAATTGTTTTAGTATTTTTTAAGTACAGACAGCAAATTTTAGAGGAATTTTTTGAGAATTTGAGAATCTCTCTCTCTCATTTCAATAATTTATATAAAATATAAAGAAAATTGATTTTTTTTCTCTGAGAAAGGTAAATTATGGAGCTTTTTCAACAGTGTTTTGTAAATGTGATATGATCATTAATAAATTTAAAGAGTCTTTTGCAGGTATTGGAAATGTGAAGACTGAAGGAAAGAAATTTCTATTCTATTTTCTTTATACTTATATAAAAATACACATATAAAATTTAAATCAGCGAATTCACACTTTACTGATACATTTAATACACAAAGATTTGTATCTTATTTTAAAATTAAGTTTGATAAATGAGTATATTTTATTTCACTTACTTAATATTACTTTTAAGATAGACGTCTTTCGTTGTTTTAAATGCCGTTCCAAAGTAAAACATGTAAAATCATATTAAAATGAAGTCGATAAGGTGATTTTGAAAAATACGTTGAAAAATATGTAAAAAATAATAGTAAACGTGGTATTTCTATACAGTACAAAAAAAAAAAAAACATTCACTGAAGGATTTAATTGCATTAAAATTGCGTGACGTTTTGTGGGAATAGAAAATGGTGCAATTTAATGTGACAGCCTGCTTAGTGTAACAATTGTAGATACATCGCCACTTATCAAACGATTTCTTAAAAGCCTTTCAGCCATTAATGGAAAATCTGTCCAGAACAATTTGCTTAGAGAAGCGCCCAATTTGCCTTCCACTGCTAGGCAGTACCACTATCTCATTTGGTATAAAGAGGCTGCTCCATTTCGCTTCTGAAAGAAAACAGTGTCTTTCTATTTCAATTACCCATCGTCCTCTGGTGGGTTAAAAGGAGATCCTCTTCAGGATAACTGTTTGAAACACTTCCGTTTCCCTTCATCAAATAATACAAAGATTCAAGGAAAAGTTTTTTTTTTTTTAAAAAAAAGGACACTTAGATTTTATTGATTTTGGAGATACTGCCGAAAATTTATCATCACCCAAATTCCTGTGATTTGGTGGGAAAGTGTGGAGAAGAGGGTGTCTCTTAGGAAATTTCGAAAAGGAGGGTTTGTCAATCGATAGTTTTACACAAAATAAATACCAAATAGTTTTTCTTATAAAAGGGCTTTATTGGAAAATAAAAGTTTTGTAGCAGTCTAACACGTGGGATAGCTTTACATTAAGGGAAAATGTACTCTTAAATAGATTTATTCTAGGAAGAAAAGTTATTTTGTGCGAAAATATTGTCCACTCTCAAAAGAGTTAGCAGGTGTTATCCGAAGGCTGGGATAAAAGTTTTTGTTAATAAATATAATCATTTAATGCGCAAAATAAGGAATTATAACTGAATAAAATGATGTGTACTATTTGCTGAAGTCTCCAATAAATATTTGGCCATTCTATTTCAGTTTTAGTAAGTTCTTATTTGCTCATTTTTACTTTTAACATCATTGATTTTATATAAGAGCATTTTAACCTTTTTTATAAATGAATTCTTAAAGTAAAGGAGGATAATATTTACTCGTTATATTCGTTTTTTTCCCATTTATAAATGGGTAATCAAGGGATGAAGGAATAGAACGTATGTAAAAGTAATAGACAAAAATATTATCATACGTGAAAGCTGATCACTCAATTTTGATTTTATTATTTAAATATTTATGCTTATAATTATTAATAAACTAAAGACTTCTCTCTCTCTCTCTCTCTCTCTCTATATATATATATATATATATATAATTATTTAAAAAAATAAATATTTAAGCTTAAAGATGAACTGAATACATGATCGTTCATTATATCGAACAACTATAATAGATAATTTACATGAACGATAAGAAAAGAATGGATCATAAAATAAAACAATATAAAAGATAATAATATAAAGAATTCTATATATATATATATATATATATATATATATATATATATATATATATATATTATATAATAATACACAAGTATACTATACACTAGTAAAGCTAACTAAATTAAAAAAAATATTAAGCTCAACAAGAAATAAAAATTCTAATGAAAGATTTGAAGCACACTATGTACTGTACTTTTTATTTAGAAAATAAAATTGAGATGTGTTTAACAAAATTCGCTTTTATATAATTTTTTAATACACCTAGTTAATACGTATGTACTTCTAATACAAGTATAAATTTTTTAATACAGTTTTGCATTTTAGGAATTCATTTGTCAAGCAAATGTATAAACACAACAACAAAACATTTAAGTGTTGCTGCTAAAATTGTTAAGCTCAAATCGTTTATGAAATTCTCCATATAGATCCTTAGCGTAGGGTTCATGTGTGTATACTTTTAACAGAAAATGAGACAGTTTTATTTTAAAACACTTATTTTTCTCAAAGCTAAAAAGACAAATCAGATTCTTGTAGAATCAGGATCTGCATAAAATATTTAAACGCATCATCTTTCTACTTTCCCATTTTGTATTCAGAAGGAAGGAAGTCCATTTTTTAACATAGAAGAAAATTCTGGCAATCTGAAATTGATGCAGGCAAACAATCCACTGCGAATAAAACAGGAACGAAAATAAAAGAGAAAAAAATCATGAGCAAGACAAGGGGAAAAAAAACACATTTCCAAATTTTCAGTACTCACGAAGTTTCGGAAAATTGTTCTTTACACAAAGGGTTAACATGTGATAAAAAAATAACAATAAAAAATTAAAGTAATTCATTTTATCCTCACATTTCTTTACCTCCAATATTTTTCTTCGCCTTAAAGCAGCTGTGTTGAGATCTCGATAAATAAAAAACAGGAGCCCTGTGAAGAATAATGCTTCTCCAGGTAGGAGAAGAGTACAATAAAGGAAAGATTCACAGGGGTTGTTGGCAATGATGAAGATCCAATGAATAAATGAAAATAGATGGATATCCTACGGGAGTATCCAACTGCTCAATCTATAATACTCATTGCTTCCTGTATATTCAAAGTACCAGGTAAAGTATATCATCTTAGAGTAGTTTTCCTGGATATATCCAAGATTTGCATCAGGTTATAAATCACTTGATAAAGGCAAGTTATGCAAGATCATCTAGATATATTTTGAGGCTATTTTCCTTCACAATATCTTTGAATAACAATAATTTCAATTTTAGTTTTCACATGCATGGGTGTTTATGGACAACACAGAAAAAGTGGTACATTTAGTGAATACAATAGATAATGAAGAATAAAAATATCCTACTCAAAGTGCAATATAAATCCCTTCTGATCTATTCGACACTTATATCTTAGAATAGATTTCCTGGATACATTTTGAGATTGGTATTAGACTATAAGCAAATTGAGATATAAGGGCATTTAATGCAAGACTGGCTAGACATTTTATCCAGTTATTTTAATTTAGAATATCCTTGAACAATAATAATTCAAATTTTTTGAGATACTAAGGCTTACAACAATAAAAAAATTAAATTTTACGAATGGAAAACAAAATCATTAAGCTGAAGGTTCAATATTCATCCTTACCATTTCGTCCTGTGTACTAAGTAAAACGTATCATGAAAATTTTCTGATCACATCCAGAGATTGTTGCAAGGATAGAAGTCACTTGATAAAAGGCTACAGTACACGATTGCCTTGCTATTTTTAGGGCTGTTTTCCTTCTAAATACCCTTTTGCGATGATTTTTTTGGTTTCGGTTTTGAAAACAACAAGATTTATGGAAAATAATGAAGAAATATTAAATGTTTCATTTAGAAAAAATCAATAAATATTTAATGAATAATAATCCAGATGACGATTCGATTGTCTTTAGTTTGTTTCGTTGGAAATATGAAAAAACGTTTCAAATGTGTTAAAAAAATTACAATGAGTTGGATTAGTTAAAAAAATAATGTAAATAATTTATAAGAATCATACATCGAAGCAGTCTTATGGCCTTTAAATAATTTAAATAAGTTAAAATTGAATACGAATTCTCATATAAAAATAAATAAACTAAAATATAAATGAAAGAAAAAATTATTAAAATTATATATATATACATATATATATATTTATATATATATATATATATATATATACATACATACATATATATATGTATATACATACATATATATATGTATATATACATATATATATATATATATATATATATATATATATATATATATATAAAAATACAAATATATATATATATGAATATAATAAAAATAAAACTATTTTTTAAATGTATACTCTTGCTCCATATATCCATATAGCTGTTAAATTATTAAGTTAGATTTCAAATTACGCAAGAAATAAGCTGCGGCATTCTAACTAAACTAAAACAAATTAAAATTATTTAATCAGATAAAAACTATTTCTTCAGTATAGTTCTTTATTTATAATTAAAACCGGAAGCAATCGAGTAACCGGAATTTATCGTAGGAATCGCACGACAGTGATCAGCAAATAGGCATTTTAATTCAATATATTTATGAATATACTTTAAAAAAAGAATTACTAGAAGTTCCACTGAATAAAAGAGAATTCGTATTGGGATACCTTGCTAAATGAAATAAAGCCCTTTACTCCTAAGATATTCGTTAGTCAAAGAAGCTGAAGAAAGTAATTTAATGAGCAGCGAGGTAACAGCGACTTCACTGAAAGAAAGAAATTCCGAAAAGAGCCCACTGTTACAGAAATGTTCCTCTTTTATTGCTGGAGACATTTCGCACTAAAAGAAGGATGTGCTTGAATTAAAAGTAAATGAATGCGAGTCAACTTCCAGGAAAGTTAGTTTGCTTCGCTTAATAATATATTCCGATTTTTAATATAAGAAAATGTAATTAAATTTAAATATTTATACTCACATGAGTCATGGACAAGGAATTAGATCATGCTCTCTGTCAGAAAGATGGGGAGTCTCATAGAAAATTATATTCGCGTATGTCTACTTTAATTAATTTAGAAACCGAAGACCTCTTAACGAGATCAGGATTTACGAAATAAATGTGAACAGAAAATAATAGTTAGCACAAATTAGGAAGAACTCAAGTGATTATTTAATTTTATAAAAACAAGGCAGCATTGGTTGTGAAAGCTATTTACTGATTTTTTTTTTTTCAAATTTGGTGAGCTAATTTATTATGAAATAAAAAAGAAAATTGTGTTAAATTTATGGTTAGTTTTGGTCATTGCACTTATTGGTTAGTTTTAGAATAGGCAAACAATATGCAGATTATACTAAGGAATTTTTATTAATAAAGTATAAAATAGTTTTAAAAATGAATTACTTTTAAATGATTTTAATGAAACATTTTTATTCATTTTAATGAAACTTTTGACAAAATATACATTTCTAAATTAAGATCCAGTTTATAACAACGCATTTCCAATAATTATAAATATATAAAAGCAAAATACATAACCGACACACACACACAATTAGTATAAACTTATTCAGATATATCTCTGAAATTCTAAAACGAGATTAACTATTTTATGAGGCGAAAAAGTACTTTCAAAAAATTTTTGTGGTTTCAATTTATGAGTAATAGTATTGAACTTAAAACTTGTACATTACTACATTGTTTATAACAGTAATGTAGAAGTTACATATTTTTATGTGGTCACCTTGTAACTAAATGGTAGTAATGAATTTTTAGGGTTATACATAAATTAATTTAAAAAGTATGGGTCTCTAATCAAATAAAATGATTGCTTCATTTGACAGTAGTCATTCGCATAATTAACGTGCATAAAATCAAGCAATTAATGTTTTACTGAAAACCAAAATTTTACTCGTAAGAGCAAATATTTAGGCCTTATCAAAATTTAAATTTATATTGGTAAATATAATTTTTAAAATGTAATTCCTTTTGTCTCATTGAAACGAATAAGTATTTACTACGCTAAGTTTATAAAAACTATACTATATTTTTCATTTTTTTTAAAACTTATTTCGTTATATTCTTCCCCTTAAGCTTTTAAAATCATGATGCATAAATTGCTAAAATCCAGTGTTAAATGACAGCCTACATTTTCGATTAATCACCAGAATACTGGTATAAGGTGGATTAGTTCAATTTTAATTCAAATACAGCAGGTGCGCCTGTATGCCGGGATATATCAAAAGAGTTGGAAATTAGCTGTGAGGGTTTAAGAAACGGCACTGCAATGGCGCTTATTCACGAATTCCTTTCATAGAAGCGATTGGAAAGAATCCCTTAACTCCTTTAAACCTTTAAATCGGCATCTTAGGAAATTCGAGCATCAAACAGATCCACAGCAGAAACCGATGCATTCGCAACCCAATAAACTGTCAACTCTCGATACCGATAAAGCTACGGCTGATTTATATCGATATTGATTCCTCCTTTGCTGTACCAATCCGCCCACTTCGCTTCGTTTCTATCACCACCATTTTTTATATTATTATCCCCAACCCCCCATAAATATCGGTGCTTCTTTTTTCGGCCAAGCCTCCCGCCGAGCTCTTAGTGGCGGTAGGTGGGTGCACTGAAAAAAAAAAAAAAGAAGAAGCAGAATTCCCGGCCAATGTCCGTTACAGAGGAACCATGCAGAGCTCAGCACATTTCCGGGCCCACAAGCACACTTCTTTCCACCCTTACCAAACGAAAGAAAAAGATGGAGTTCCATTGAACCGCGGAGAATGGTAAGATTCCAAGGCTTTTATATACTGGGGACCTGCTGCCGGTGATGGTTCGAGCAGAATAGGCCCTTTTATGTGGGATGAACGTTTAGGGCAGTGCTGATCTCTACAGATTTCTTTAGAAATCGTATTATGAGGGTATCAGAAGAATTTGATAGAGAGGAGAATTGGGGGATCAGTCAGACTTCCAGTTGACTTACTTCCTTATTCTACGAAAAACATCAGTAAAGTTTCATGACTAAGAATCCCCAAACGTATACACGGTGTAACCACTGCTACCCTACATTAATGCTTCTTAAATTACGGTCGAGATACATTGCGCATGTAGAGGTAATACTATTTTTGTCGAGTATGAATGAATGAATAGATATATTTATATAAATCATAATATCAGTAATGAGAGATACACCTATGGGTATATTTTACGCAACATTTCTTAAATCAATGGTAGATGTATGCTTTAAGTTTAGAACATAATTTTGTCAAATGAATCTTATTGTCAAACAATATTATAGATAATTTTTCAACAGAATAATAGAAAACATAAATAGCAAATTTCTTTTAAATGGTTAATTTTGAAATCTGGCATGGTAATTATAGTATTTAATTTTGTAATTGTTATTAGGACATTGTTAAGTTCTGCAATTAATTCTTGATTTTTTAATTAAAGTCATAAGTATCCCCAAAGGAGATTCTCTAAAGTACATATATTAATAATAACCTCCATTGGTGTACCCCATTACTTAAATTATTTAAATAGAGTATCTATTAAAACTATTGGTACACCATTATTGAAGTTGTCGAGTTGTGCCACGTGTGAAGAAAATAATATTCTTGTCAAATGAATAAATTGTAATATATATATATATATATATATATATATATATATATATATATATATATATATATATATATATATATATATATATATATATATATATATATATATATATATATATATACCAGATGTACAACAACAATAACCATTGGTAGCACTTTACAACCGATAAAGTTTCTTAAACTGATGGTCGATTACCTATAATGTAAATGAAATTCTTCTTTAATATCAAAGGATGTTATTCCAGAAGATCTTTCAGTATCATGACAAGACATGAGTGATACACAACATAAAATGGTTTATTTTACATTTCATATTTCTTATTGTATAATCAAATAAATAATCCTTTGATAACAAATATAATTTTCAGTTTCAGTTTT